>CM059435.1:4635366-5192866 GCA_030390025.1 Squalus acanthias | reverse complement strand
GGCAGCAGACCATCTTTCATTCATAGATTTGACAGACCTGTCAAATCTATGAATACAGATTGGCGCCAAAACATCCCTAAAACTACAAATACATTTTTTTTAAAACATCACAATTTTTAAATAACTATAAATTACATTAATTAACTATTTTAAACAAAAATTTAAATTTTTGAAAAAATTATTTACATTTTTTAACGGGGCTAAAACTAAACTTACCTTTCTTTAAAGTAATTAAAAAAGATAAATCTGTGAAAAAAAGGTTTACATTTTAATAAAATCAACACTTACCTTGTTAAAAGAAGGCCTTGCGCCTCCTTTTTCAATGTGTATCTTCTCCGTGTTTACCTTCACGGAGGAACCTGTAAAAAAACCCGAAGTGCGAGGCGAACGCGCTGGCCCTCCGGCGTGCGCGTTCGACCTCTGAACCCCTTTCCTCAGGGGAACGGAAGTGCCGGTTTCCCGCGCATGCGCAGTGCATGCAAGAAACCGGCACTTTCGTTCCATCCACGGGTGAGTACACAGCGCGTGCTCACCCGACAACAGACGAATTTCTGCCCCAATAAAACCAAACATTGACACTTGTTTCCACTTGTGGGGGAGACCAAAACTGGAGAGGCCATAAGTATTAGATGGTCACCAATAAACCCAACAGGGAATTCAGGAGAAACTTCTTCACCCAGAGAGCGGGTGAGCAATGCTCCCATGAAGCTGTCTGAAGGTCCCGCGCTGGTCGCTCGCCGGCTTTTCGATGAGACATTTCACGTATGTGCGAAATTTTGAATGGGACACGCAGTCCGTTAAAGGGACCGCGCACCCAAAAAAACAATGAGGGGAACATTGGTGGTGAGAATGTGGAACTCGCTACCACAGGGAGTGGTTGAGGCAAATGGCATAGATGCGTTTAAGGGGAAGCTCAATACACACATGAGGGAGAAAGGAATAGAAGGATATGTCGACAGGGTGAGAGGAAGAGCGGGTGGGGGGAGGTTGGTGTGGAGCATAAACACCGAATGGCCTGTTTCTGTGCTGTAGACTCGATGTAACGTTAGTTGTGAAGCCATGTTGAAACCGTGCTGCCAGCATTCGCAGCGAGTTTGGTGGCACACTGGACTAAACTAGAAGTCAAGAGTTTAAATTGGACAGCAGTGATTAGTGGACTAGAAACCAGGAAATCAGTAGTCATGAAAATTGCAGTTTTCTTGTAAAAAGCCAGCTGATTCGCTAAAGTTCCTCAGGAAGAAAGAAAGACTTGCATTTCTCCAGTGCCTTTCCCCACCTCAGGACGTCCCAAAGCGTCTTACAGCCAATGAAGTACTTTTTTGAAGTGTAGTCATGGTTGTAATGTAGAACACGCGGCAGCCCATTTTGCGCACAGCAAGATCCCACAAACAGCAATGAGATAAATGACCAGATAATCTATTTTTAGTGATGTAGGTTGAGGGATAAATGTTGGCCCAGGACACCGGGGAGAACTCCCCTGCTCTTCTTCGCAATAGTCCCGTGGGATCTTTTACATCCACCTGAGAAAGCAGACGGGGCCTTGGTTTAACATCTCATCTGAAAGACGGCACCTACGACAGTGCAGTGCTCCCTCAGTACTGCCCCTCCAACAGTGCGGCACTCCCTCAGTACTGCCCCTCCGACAGTGCGGCGCTCCCTCAGTACTGCCCCTCCAACAGTGCGGCACTCCCTCAGTACTGCCCCTCCGACAGTGTGGCGCTCCCTCAGTACTGCCCCTCCAACAGTGCGGCGCTCCCTCAGTACTGCCCCTCCGACAGTGCGGCACTCCCTCAGTACTGCCCCTTTAACAGTGCAGCGCTCCCTCAGTACTGCCCCTCCGACAGTGCGGCGCTCCCTCAGTACTGCCCCTCCAACAGTGCGGCACTCCCTCAGTACTGCCCCTCCGACAGTGCGGCGCTCCCTCAGTACTGCCCCTCCAACAGTGCGGCACTCCCTCAGTACTGCCCCTCCGACAGTGTGGCGCTCCCTCAGTACTGCCCCTCCGACAGTGCGGCGCTTCCTCAGTACTGCCCCTCCGACAGTGCAGCGCTCCCTCAGTACTGTCCCTCCGACAGTGCGGCGCTCCCTCAGTACTGCCCCTCCGACAGTGCAGCGCTCCCTCAGTACTGCCCCTCCGACAGTGCGGCGCTCCCTCAGTACTGCCCCTCCAACAGTGCGGCACTCCCTCAGTACTGCCCCTCCGACAGTGCGGCACTCCCTCAGTACTGCCCCTCCAACAGTGCGGCACTCCCTCAGTACTGCCCCTCCGACAGTGTGGCGCTCCCTCAGTACTGCCCCTCCAACAGTGCGGCGCTCCCTCAGTACTGCCCCTCCGACAGTGCGGTGCTCCCTCAGTACTGCCCCTCCAACAGTGCGGCGCTCCCTCAGTACTGCCCTTCCGACAGTGCGGCGCTCCCTCAGTACTGTCCCTCCGACAGTGCGGCGCTCCCTCAGTACTGCCCCTCCGACAGTGCGGCGCTCCCTCAGTACTGCCCCTCCGACAGTGCAACGCTCCCTCAGTACTGCCCCTCCAACAGTGCGGCGCTCCCTCAGTACTGCCCCTCCAACAGTGCGGCACTCCCTCAGTACTGCCCCTCCGACAGTGCAGCGCTCCCTCAGTACTGCCCCTCCGACAGTGCGGCGCTCCCTCAGTACTGCCCCTCCAACAGTGCGGCACTCCCTCAGTACTGCCCCTCCGACAGTGCGGCGCTCCCTCAGTACTGCCCCTCCAACAGTGCGGCACTCCCTCAGTACTGCCCCTCCGACAGTGCGGCACTCCCTCAGTACTGCCCCTTTAACAGTGCAGCGCTCCCTCAGTACTGCCCCTCCGACAGTGCGGCGCTCCCTCAGTACTGCCCCTCCAACAGTGCGGCACTCCCTCAGTACTGCCCCTCCGACAGTGCGGCGCTCCCTCAGTACTGCCCCTCCAACAGTGCGGCACTCCCTCAGTACTGCCCCTCCGACAGTGTGGCGCTCCCTCAGTACTGCCCCTCCGACAGTGCGGCGCTTCCTCAGTACTGCCCCTCCGACAGTGCAGCGCTCCCTCAGTACTGTCCCTCCGACAGTGCGGCACTCCCTCAGTACTGCCCCTCCGACAGTGCAGCGCTCCCTCAGTACTGCCCCTCCGACAGTGCGGCGCTCCCTCAGTACTGCCCCTCCAACAGTGCGGCACTCCCTCAGTACTGCCCCTCCGACAGTGCGGCGCTCCCTCAGTACTGCCCCTCCAACAGTGCGGCACTCCCTCAGTACTGCCCCTCCGACAGTGCGGCACTCCCTCAGTACTGCCCCTTTAACAGTGCAGCGCTCCCTCAGTACTGCCCCTCCGACAGTGCGGCGCTCCCTCAGTACTGCCCCTCCAACAGTGCGGCACTCCCTCAGTACTGCCCCTCCGACAGTGCGGCGCTCCCTCAGTACTGCCCCTCCAACAGTGCGGCACTCCCTCAGTACTGCCCCTCCGACAGTGTGGCGCTCCCTCAGTACTGCCCCTCCGACAGTGCGGCGCTTCCTCAGTACTGCCCCTCCGACAGTGCAGCGCTCCCTCAGTACTGTCCCTCCGACAGTGCGGCGCTCCCTCAGTACCGCCCCTCCGACAGTGCAGCGCTCCCTCAGTACTGCCCCTCCGACAGTGCGGCGCTCCCTCAGTACTGCCCCTCCAACAGTGCGGCACTCCCTCAGTACTGCCCCTCCGACAGTGCGGCACTCCCTCAGTACTGCCCCTCCAACAGTGCGGCACTCCCTCAGTACTGCCCCTCCGACAGTGTGGCGCTCCCTCAGTACTGCCCCTCCAACAGTGCGGCGCTCCCTCAGTACTGCCCCTCCGACAGTGCGGTGCTCCCTCAGTACTGCCCCTTTAACAGTGCAGCGCTCCCTCAGTACTGCCCCTCCGACAGTGCGGCGCTCCCTCAGTACTGCCCCTCCAACAGTGCGGCACTCCCTCAGTACTGCCCCTCCGACAGTGCGGCGCTCCCTCAGTACTGCCCCTCCAACAGTGCGGCACTCCCTCAGTACTGCCCCTCCGACAGTGTGGCGCTCCCTCAGTACTGCCCCTCCAACAGTGCGGCGCTCCCTCAGTACTGCCCCTCCGACAGTGCGGCGCTCCCTCAGTACTGTCCCTCCAACAGTGCGGCGCTCCCTCAGTACTGCCCCTCCGACAGTGCGGCGCTCCCTCAGTACTGCCCCTCCGACAGTGCAACGCTCCCTCAGTACTGCCCCTCCAACAGTGCGGCGCTCCCTCAGTACTGCCCCTCCGACAGTGCGGCGCTCCCTCAGTACTGCCCCTCCGACAGTGCAACGCTCCCTCAGTACTGCCCCTCCAACAGTGCGGCGCTCCCTCAGTACTGTCCCTCTGACAGTGCGGCGCTCCCTCAGTGCTGCCCCTCCAACAGTGCGGCGCTCCCTCAGTACTGTCCCTCCGACAGTGCGGCGCTCCCTCAGTACTGCCCCTCCGACAGTGCAGCGCTCCCTCAGTACTGCACTGGGAGTGTCAGCCTCGATTTTGTCTTACATGAACATGTGGAACATTTGTCCACCAATTATAGTCACTCAATGAACCCAGTACTCCGAGATTTGTATAATCTGTGCTTTGTCAAAACTTAGCATAGTCTCTGTGGACCTGTGCTCGCTGCTCTGACTATATATACATCTCCACTTTCTTTCCTAATTGCTTCTCCATATTGTCTGGGCATGGGTGATGAGTCTATTTCAACTCCCAGATCCTTTCTGAGTCTCCCTGTGCTGATTCTATTCTATTTATTATTTACTTACAAGCTGTTTTTTCTGCCTCTGGGCTTCATGTTGCTAGGGTAAGACAGTATAGAAGCCCGTCGTGTCCCTGGGAAGTCTTTATGAAGCTTCCTTCCTTCTACAGTTCAGTCACTCTGTGGATGGTTAATGCAGGTGGCGACGATACGAACAGCTTCATCATTGTTAGTCTGACGCTGCGTTAAATATCCACCCGAGACCTTTCTGCATATTCTGGGCTGATGGGGAGGCTAAAATGTCATTTGTGTTTGTGCGTTAAGGAAGTTTGGTGCAGATGCAGGAGAGATGTTGGCCCAGATTTTGCGGTCAGTGGTGAAGGATCGGCGCTCGCTGTTCACTACGCTGACAGCTGCCCACAGACTTTTCGCGGGCTTTTGAGCGGAGACTTGCTGTCATCATTCGTGTAACATTCGCGTCACACAAGTGCCAGGCAATGACTATCTCCAACAAGCGAGAGTCTAACCACCTCCCCTTGACATTCAACGGCATTACCATCGCCGAATCCCCCACCATCAACATCCTGGGGGGTCACCATTGACCAGAAACTTAACTGGACCAGCCACATAAATACTGTGGCAACAAGAGCAGGTCAGAGGCTAGGTATTCTGCGGCGAGTGTCTCACCTCCTGACTCCCCAAAGCCTTTCCACCATCTACAAGGCACAAGTCAGGAGTGTGATGGAACTTGCCTGGATGAGTGCAGCTCCAACAACACTCAAGAAGCTCGACAACATCCAGGACAAAGCAGCCCGCTTGATTGGCACCCCATCCACCACCTTAAACATTCACTCCCTCCACCACCGGCGTACCGTGGCTGCAGTGTGTACTATCTACAAGATGCACTGCAGCAACTCGCCAAGGCTTCTTCGGCAGCACCTCCCAAACCGTGACCTCTTCCACCTAGAAGGACAAGGGCAGCAGGCGGATGGGAACACCACCACCTCCAAGTTCCCCTCCAAGTCACACACCATCCTGACTTGGAAATATATCGGCCGATCCTTCATCGTCGCTGGGTCAAAATCCTGGAACTCCCTCCCTAACAGCACTGTGGGAGCACCTTCACCACATGGACTGCAGCGGTTCAAGAAGGTGGCTCACCAGCACCTTCTCAAGGGCAATTAGGGGTGGACAATAAAAGCTGGCCTTGCCGGCGATGTCCACATCCCATAAACGAATAAAAATTTTTTTAAATCTGGTGTCTGATCCAGCATGGCGCCCTCTACAGGTGATCTCTGGCGTGTGTGAACTGGAAAAGCAACAACCAATCAGCTTGAAGAATCCTCACTGAGCCGCGCCGTCTAAACCAGGAAGTATAAATTAGAATAAATTAATTGTAAAATCATGTACAGAAAATGAAATAAAGAGAGGGAAAGAAAGATGGGATTAAGAGAGAGAAAAATAAAAGAGACAGAAGAGACAGAAAGAAAAAGTTTTAAAAAAAATTATTTTAATTTTTTTTAAATCTCCAACGCTAATTAAATTCTGAAGGAATGAGACTCCACACTTGTAAAATTACATTTTCAGTGCTAAAGAGGTTGTTTGGCAGTAATTATGACTTAGCACGCCGTTAAAAATTCACTTACACCTGAATGCATCAGCCCTAACTTTTTCTGCCGCATTTAGTGGGTAACTAATGGGTAAGTACTACAACTTCAAGCCCTTACATGGATTTTAATGCCGAGTCTATCGGTGAGGTACTGTTACAGCGCAGCTTGTGCAGAAGCAGGGTAACTCGGACAGCAACTTCCGGATTTACGCGTTTAACTGCGTACATGCGGTCTCCAAAAGTTGCTGCCTGAGTAACCAAATACTAACAGTGAGCGCTGTTAGTCTCACCGTTATTCTCAACACAAAAGCGAGTCACTGTTAAAGGACACTATCGCCTTGTTTACTCGGGCCTGTTAGCATTTTCTTTGTGTTATTTCAAAAAATACCTTTCACACGAAAGGAGGTCAGACAGTAAAGGCTAGATTTTCATTGACCCGTGGAGGCGGGTTTGGAGGCGTGTGGGGGGTTTAAAATTGCGAAAACTGGCGGGCAGGCACAAGTCCGCCTCCATTCCACCTCCACTCAATTTTCATTAAATCGTGTCTGCTGGTCCCGACTCCGTCCCGCCTCTAAGAGGTGGGATAGGCTGTTAAGGCCCTTAACAAGCACTAAATTGGCTCTATAATGCCATTTTGAAAGGCCTTTGTGATTTTAACCCTTGATCTACGTGAAGCACGCCTGTTCTGAACCACGATTGTGAAACCTGGCGGGAGCACATTTGGATAGCTGACTATCAGCTGCATGTCCACTATTACAACGGAGATGTGATGAATGTAGTAGTAGTATTATTAGGTGTGAAAGTCGACTCTGATGCTGCTGCATTGGAGGTGTTCGGAGACTGCCTGGCCTTTGCTGTGAGAGGACGTGGATGCAAAATGCTCTCTCTCTCTCTCTCTCAGCAGACTTAGAGCTGCTGCTCATTTTGCATCCAGGTCCTCTCACAGCAAAGGCCAGGCAGTCTCTGACCTTCAATGCAGCAGCAATGATGACATCATCAGAGACGACTTTCAGACTGAAACCACTAATTGGGTCATGGGTTCCCACATGCTGGAACTCAATTGCCCAATTAGGTGAAAATTGCATCAATCTCCCACATCCAATTGCAGTCGGGTGGATAACGCGACCCCAACCCGCCCCAGTATCAAAATCCAGCCCTCTATGTCTCAGTGCTTGTATAAACCACACCCATGCCAATGGTCCTGAGGATGGATGTTAAAACAACAACTTGCATTTATATAGCGCCTTTAACATAGTAAAACATAAGAGCATAAGATTTAGGAGCAGGAGTAGGACATTCGGCCCCTCGAGCCTGCCCCGCCATTCAATAAGACCATGGTTGATCTGATCGTGGCCTCAATGCCACTTTCCCGCCTGCTCCCCATAACCCTTGACTCCCTGTAGCTCAAAAATCTGTCTATCTCCGCCTTGAATATATTCAATGACCCAGCCTCCACAGCTCTCTGGGGTAAAGAATTCCAAAAATTCACGACCCTCTGAGAGAAGAAATTCCTCGTCATCTCCGTCTTAAATGGGCGACCCCTTATTCTGAAACTATGCCCCCTAGTTCTAGATTCCCCCACGAGGGGAAACATTCTCTCTGCATCACCCTGTCAAGCCCCCTCAGAATCTTATATGTTTCAATAAGATCACCTCTCATTCTTCTAAACTCCAATGAGTATAGGCCCAACCTGCTCAACCTTTCCTCATAAGACAACCCTTTTATCTCAGGAATCAGCCCAGTGAACCTTCTCTGAACTGCCTCCAGTGCAAGTATATCCCTCCTTAAATAAGGTGACCAAAACTGTACGCAGTACTCCAGGTGTGATCTCACCAACGCCCTGCACAGTTGTAGCAAGACTTGTCTACTTTTATACTCCATCCCCCTTGCAATAAAGGCCAATATTTCATTTGCCTTCCTAATTACTTGCTGTACCTGCATGCTAACTTTTTGTGTTTCATGTACTAGGACACCCAGATCCCTCTGTACCTCAGCATTCTGTAGTCTCTCTCCATTTAAATAATAATTTGCTTTTTTATTCTTCCTACCAAAACGTCCCAAGTAGGGGTTGCCAACCCTCCAGGATTGGCCTGGAGTCTCCAGGAATTAAAGAATAATCTCCTGCTGCTGCCAGCAACCCGGGTGAACAATCGCAGGGGCAATAATATATGGCACTTTTTAAAACATTTCTTTCAACACTGTTGTAAAAATATCACACTTGGGAGAAAGGCTGTTTGACGGGCAGTCAAGAATCACCCAATCAGGTAACGAAGAGTCTATTCAACTTTCCAATTGGCCGCAGGGAGGCGGGGCACCGCGAGGATGGACGTATCGGCAATGCTCCCGTTAAGCTGCACAGCCGCGCAACGGTCTGGCGGTCCCACGCAGGCCGCTCACCGGCTTTACAAAGGAACTAGCCGCGCACGTGCGAAAAATTGAATGGGCCGCGCAGCCGGGTAATTGGCCCGCGCACCCAAAAAAAAATTACAGGAAACATCACGTGTCGGGTGACCAATGGCGGGTGTGTGGGGGCGGGGCGGTTGGAGGTGTGAGGTCATGTGATGGAACCTCCAGGTATACGTCCAACCCCGCTGTGGAACTGTGTCTCCCCAGCGAGTCAGCGCCTGCAGGAGAGGAGGGGAAAAACCTCCACCAGATGTATAAATGGTTGCTTGGATATTGTTTCACTCTGGGTCTGAGCTACCCGGGAAGCTCCATCTGCTGTTGAACAATGTTTCTCCCTTGTGCCGACCGAGCAGGGTGTTTGGCAGAGCAGGGCAGCATTCCGCAGGGCTGAACATTAATCACCGATAGTCAGCCAGGAAGAGTGAAAACCCAATGTCATTGATGTCATCGTAATCCGTCAGAGTAAGGCTTGAGTCAAGCCATCTGGGCCCTCCCGTTGCGACCTGACCTTTCACCCCCCTCCCCGCCCTCTGTGAGTTTATTCATGCAAGATTGTGAAAAATGAAATCTTGGAGCCAGCGATCCCACCAGAAGGAGAGATCGGATCAGTGCCTGTCAACGAGAGAGATGAGCCATTCGTGGTGGAGACTAAATAACATACCAAGAGACAGTCAGTGGTGCAGGAGAGGTAGCGATTCCCACCCGCATTAACCCAACACACAACAGCAAAAATCATTTCCCGTACCTCGGTGCATCACAGTGCGCACAATGTAACAAGCTGCACAGCTGAGCGTTAACCATTTACTGACAATCCTTCGAATGACACTTAAACCAAAGCCCCGGAGCGAGTCTTCCATTGGTTGAGGTCTATTAAAGATCCCATGGAAATCCCCCAGTGTCCTGGCCAACATCCCCACCACTCCCTTCCCCACCTCAACTAATAGCACCAAACAAAAAAGACATGAACTAGTCGTTCGTCTCAGTGCTGTTTGCGGGATCTTGCTGCGCACAAATTGACCCTGGTGGAAATAGTCAAGTTTTATTTTTATTCGTTTATGGGATGTGGGCGTCGCTGGCAAGGCCGGCATTTATTGCCCATCCCTAATTGCCCTTGAGAAGGTGGTGGTGAGCCGCCTTCTTGAACCGCTGCAGTCCGTGTGGTGAAGGTGCTCCCACAGTGCCGTTAGGGAGGGAGTTCCAGGATTTTGACCCAGCGACGATGAAGGATCGGCCGATATATTTCCAAGTCAGGATGGTGTGTGACTTGGAGGGGAACTTGGAGGGGATGGTGTTTCCATGCGCCTGCTGCCCTTGTCCTTCTAGGTGGAAGAGGTCGCGGGTTTGGGAGGTGCTGTCGAAGAAGCCTTGGCGAGTTGCTGCAGTGCCTCTTGTAGATGGTTCACACTGCAGCCACGGTGCGCCGGTGGTGGAGGGAGTGAATGTTTAAGGTGGTGGATGGGGTGCCAATCAAGTGGGCTGCTTTGTCCTGGATGGTGTCGAGCTTCTTGGGTGTTGTTGGAGCTGCAACTCATCCAGGCAAGTGGAGAGTATTGGGGAAAGCCGAGTTGGCAGAAAGGTAAAGTTGAGTCAAAAGCTGCCTCACTAACTATTTATTTGGAGGAATTCTTGTTTTTAATAACTTTTAATCCCGCCTTATGTCATGCAGCACAATGATGGAATTGAATTTAATTCCTGGCCCTGCACACTCACACTTCACTCACTCGAACTCAATTCACAAACAAAATTACATTTCTCCAGAAAATTTCTTCTTCTATTAAATTTTCAAGAATTTCTCCCCCGAGAGTTTGTTTTGATTTTGTCTGTTAATAAGGGATCGTTAATCAGATCATTGCTTTCCTGCTTTGCCTGTGTGCCATGCTCAGCCCATATCATTTACATTTTCACATGGAACTAATTTATAAATCTAACCTCCACCACCGTAACTTGTCCCTCAAACACTCCACGCTCCTCAGCGACTCCCTCCACCTCCAACGCAACTTCACCGTACGTGCGGTGATAGAGGTGACCGGTGGGGCCCAGACAACGCGGATTGGCTGCAAGCTACGACAGCCAGAGTACTGCGATACGCGCATGCAAGGACCGTTTCTCCCGAGTCGCCAGCAACAGCGCCCGGGAGACCAATCGCCCTTTCTGCGAGACTCCCGCCCAAAGCGGGAGGGTTGGGAACCGTAATCACACTGCCGTGGCTCAGTGGGCAGCACCCTCGCCTCTGAGTCAGAAGGTTGTGGGTTCAGGTCCCACTCCAGAGACTTGAGCAGAAAAATCTAGGCTGACGCTCCCAGTGCAGTACTGGAGGAGCGCTGCACTGTCGGAGGTGCCGTCTTTCGGATGAGACATTAAACCCAAGCCTCGTCTGCTCTCTCAGGTGGACGTAAAAGATCCCATGGCACTAGTTTGAAAAAGAGCAGCGGAGATCTCCCCGGTGTCCTGGCCAATATTTATCCCTTATTTATCAAAAACAGATTATTTGGTCATTTATCACATTGCTGTTTGTGGGAGCTTGCTGTGCGCAAATTGGCTGCCACGTTTCCTACATTACAACAGTGACTACACTTCACACTTCTTGGCTGTAAAGCGCTTTGGGACGTCCGGTGGTCGTGAAAGGCGCTGTACAAATGCAAGTCTCTTCTTTGTTTTTACTCGGCATAACACTCTATATATAGTCCCCAACGCTTTTTATATAGTCCCCAACGCTTATAGCGGGCGTGTTGATGCGAACGTGATTTGCCCGCTATACGCGATGACCGTTCTCTACTATATCACAAGAACGTTCTTGTTGTGTAGTGACCGGTTTGCCCAGTTGTTTCCTGCTTCACTCTGACCTACAGCTTTATTTAAACTGCAGTCAGTGCTTAGTACAAACCACTTAGAGGCGATTAGACGGGCTTAAGTACGCAAAAGGTAACTGAGCATTAACGAGGTGTTATTTATTATGTTGTTCGGGTGCGCCTTAACCAGGTGCGAACTAGTGAGTAAGCACAGCTGTTTCTGCCTGATAAAAACAGAGTACTAAAGTCGCTATACTGGCAACTTTTAAATTGGCATTAATGCAATTAACACCATTGGCCGATAAAAGGGACTTGCATGTCAAAGATGGACGTATTAAGTGGTGGAGACTGTAATAACAAACTGTGTATTACTGGGTATAATGCTTCTGTTTATATATATATATATATATATATATATTATTATTAAAAGTCTTGCATAGGAGGCACACTTTCTGTTCACAAACCTTAATTCCTATTGCCACGATTTTCAGGCTCACTTTACTTTTTCCCATTCACTTTTGCTATGTCAAATGTCACATCGTAGTTGCCGGCTTTGGCCACCAGGTGGCTCTGTAGAGCGAGTTTCTGAAGTCTATGTCCCAACTCCAACAACAACAACAACAACAACTTGTATTTATATAGCGCCTTTAACGTAGTAAAACGTCCCAAGGCGCTGCACAGGAGTATTTTAAGACAAAAAATTTGACACCGATCCACATAAGGATAAATTAGGGCAGGTGACCAAAAGCTTGGTCAAAGAGGTAGGTTTTAAGGAGCGTCTTAAAGGAGGAGAGAGAGGTAGCGAGGCGGAGAGGTTTAGGGAGGGAATTCCAGAGCTTAGGGCCCAGGCAACAGAAGGCACGGCCACCAAAGGTTGAGCGATTATAATCAGGGATCCTCAAGAGGGCAGAATTAGAGGAGCGCAGATATCTCGGGGGGTTGTGGGGCTGAAGGAGATTACAGAGATAGGAAGGGGCGAGGCCATGGATGAGAATTTAGCACCATCTTAGATATAAAAGCCTTTCTATTCATCAATTGACCATAGTTTCAGGTCATCAATTGGTGTTGGAGTTCAACCAACACCAATTGGCCCAGGTCTCTCACTCACTAAATAAATCACTAACTATTTTCTTACCATTTTTAGTTTCCCATTCACTGAAAAGCAGCCAATGAACATCCAGTATTCACTGCGAATGCACCCAATCAAATTGCTGAAAACATTTCCCCCCAACTATTTTGAGCAGTGATGTTTATTCCCCATCCGCCCCACAATAAACCCCCAAAATTCAAATTTTGTAACAGGGCATAAGCAGGATGGGCTGAATGGCCTCCTTCTGTGCTGTATCATCCATACTTTGGTTACCTCTAGATTTGATTATTCCAACGCTCTCCTATCTTCCACCCTCCATAAACTTGAACTCATCCAAAACTCTGCTGCCCGTGTCCTAAGTCCCGCTCACCCATCACCCCTGTGCTCACTGACCCAGTCCGGCAATGCCTCGATTTTAAAATTCTCATCCTTGTTTTCAAATCTCTCCGTGGCCTTGCCCCTCCCTATCTCTGTAACCTCCTGGAGCCCCACAACCCTCCGAGATCTCTTCGCTCCTCCAATTCTGGCCTGTTGCACATCCCCGATTTTAATCGCTCCACCATTGGCAGCCGTGCCTTCAGCTGCCTGGACCCCAAGCTCTGGAATTCCCTCCCTAAACCTCTCCGCCTCTCTTTCTCCTCCTTTAAGAGGCTCCTTAAAACCTACCTCTTTGACCAAGCTTTTGGTCACCTGTCCTAATATCTCCTTATGTGGCTCGGTGTCAAATTTTGTTTGATAATCGCTCCTGTGAAGCACCTTGGGACATTTTACTACGTTAAAGGTGCTATATAAATACAAGTTGTTGTTGTTGTTACTGATAACATAAATAATTGCATACATTTTTTTTAAACAATTGTTAAATAACAACAACCTCAGCTGTCCACTATCTAATCGCTAAATCAGCCTTTGCCCTCAAAGGCCGACACATATCGGGTGCCTAGCAGTTCGCTTCCTTCACTTTGGATAAGTTTGGGACAACCCTGCCTTTTAACCTTATAGTTTAGCAGTTACGTCAAGTGTAATTTTACAAATGAGCTATGCCCTGCAACATGAGTGAAGGAATAAGTTCTCCTGGACTCCGCTCCACATGTAGATGGATCTGGAAGAACAGCAGACATAATATTGGCAAGGTTTTGATATTGTTTCTTGAATCTCTGCCAATGAAAGGAATCTCATCATTATAGGGTGGTTTAATGCAGCAGATGGATCTTATTAGGAAGCCTAGGATTTATTCGCAATAATTTAATATAATATTGGTCACTCACTAGTGCTTGATTGAATCCCATTTAGGAAGCAGGAAAAGTAGATTGGACCATAAGAAACATAAGAATTAGGAGCAGGAGTCGACCACACGGCCCCTCGAGCCTGCTCCGCCATTCAATAAGATCATGGCTGATCTTCTACCTCAACTCCACTTTCCTGAACTATCCCCATATCCCTTGATTCCCTTAGTGTCCAAAAATCTATCGATCTCTGTCCTGAATATACTCAGCGACTCAGCCTCCACAGCTCTCTGGGGTAGAGAATTCCAAAGATTCACCACCCTCTGAGTGAAGAAATTCCTCCTCAGCCCTGTCCTAAATGGCCGACTCCTTATCCTGAGACTGTGCCCCCTGGTTCTAGACTCTCCAGCCAGGGGAAACAGCCTCTCAGCACCTACCCCGTCAAGCCCTGTAAGCGGCAGTTCTGCGAGACACATGGTGAGGAGGAGGGTGAGGAATACACACACTGCGAGCTGTCAACATTCATCTCAATTTGCATTGGACTGTCTCTGTTTAACGGGGGAATCTGTAGCACACTGACAGACTCAATACATAAAACTGTCTATTTTAGGATAAAGTTTGTTTCCAGGTCTCTGTGACACAGCCCTGACTCTCCACAGCTGGAAGAACTCAGGACAAGATGTTGCTGCGATGCCAGTCAGTCCACTTTGGACTTATTTACAATTACTGTACCCAAATTATTCCATGTCCTGGAGCACGTAATCTAGGCTGACGCTCCCAGTGCCAGTACTGAGAGAGTGCTGCACTGTCAGAGGTGCCGTCTTTCGGATGAGACGTTAAAATCGTCTTCTTTCACAGGTGGACGTAAAAGATCCCATGGCACTATTCGAAGAAGAGCAGGGGAGTTCTCCTCGGTGTCCTGGCCAATATTTATCCCTCAGCCAACATCACTAAAAAACAGATTATCCGGTCATTATCACATTGCTGTTTGTGGGATCTTGCTGTGTGCAAATTGGCTGCCGCGTTTCCTACATTACAACAGCGACTACACTTCAAAAGGAATTCATTGGCTGTAAAGCGCTTTGGGGCGTGGGACATAGCTCCGCGAAATTGGCCCTTTTGCTCCCTGAAAAACAGGCGCAACTAGATACAATTTCTAGGCCTGTGAGGCATTAATAGCGGAGACATGAATCACGGTGCAAAATCAATAGGTTGTGACATGAATCTGTCATTCATGAAAGAAAGACTTATGAAATAGTACTGAGTGGCCTGCGGGTGGCGCTGTCCAAGGAGAGTATAAATACTCGGGCACGGGCCCAGCTTGCGCAGGACATTTTTACCGGGAACTAGTAAAGGACACAACTAGACCTCCATGTTGTAAAACAGTTGATTAAAGCTTTGTTTAACGCTTAGACCAAGTGCCTAGTAGTTTTCTTATGTCAGGTTGCGAATGAAATTGTAGTGTTGGTTCTGCTGGAGTTTGTAATGTGAGATATTATAAAGTGGGATCAAACAAAGCTGGAACTATTGGAAGAGCCAACGCACAATAATGTATTCAATGTAGCCTTGCTTGTGGCATTTACTCCCCAGTGACTCTGTAAGTTGTTAACACTTGGCTACCTGTTATCACAGAATCTTACAGCACAGAAGGAGGCCATTTGGGTACTGTAGCATAGTGGTTATGTCACTGGACTAGTAATCCAGAGGCCTGGACTAATGATCCGGAGACGTGAGTTGAAAATCCCACCACGGCCGCTGGGGTATTTAAATTCAGTTAATAAATAAATCTGGAATTAAAAGCTAGTATCAGTAATGGTGACCATGAAACTACCGGATTGTTGTAAAAACCCAGCTGGTTCACTAATGTTCTTTAGGGAAGGAAATCTGCCGTCCTTACCCGGTCTGGCCTATATGTGACTCCAGATCCACAGCAATGTGGTTGACTCTTAACTGCCCTCTGAAGTGGCCTAGCAAGCCACTCACCTTCTCGAGGGCAATTAGGGATGGGCAATAAATGCTGGCCTTTCCAGCGACGCCCACATCCCAGGAACAAATAAATTTAAAAAAAATTTGGCCCATCGCGCCTGTGCGGGCTCTTTGATAGAGTTTTCCAATTAGTCCCTTTCCTCTTTCCCTGTAGCCCTGCAAATTGTTTCCATTCCAAGTATTTATCCAATTCCCTTTTGAAAGTTACTATTGAATCTGCTTCCAGCCGCCCTTTCAGGTAGCGCCTTCCAGATCACAACAACTCGCTGCGTAAAAAAAATGTCTTCCTCATCTCCCCTCCCCGACTTTTATTTGCTTGATTTATATTGTTAGGTGCCTGGTACCTTCAGCCATCAATGCACAGTCACAAGATTAAACACACTGCAGGCAACAAGAACTGTCCGATCCAGAGACAGATCATCTCTGGCCTGGGCAAGCAGACGGGATTAGACTCTCCCTCGGTGCTGGAATACCTTTCGTAGTAAATCTCAGTCTACGTGCAGCTTGTATCTCAGTGTCTCCCACAGCCCGAAAAATGCATTTTTACCAAGGAATATTGCCCCAGGATTTGCTGGAGCAGTGCATTTCGTGGAGAGCCCCTACCCCAGAGGGCTGTGGATGCTCAGTCATTGAGTATATTCAAGACAGAGATCGATAGATTTTTGGACTCCAAGGGAATCAAGGGATAGGGGGGGTCAAGGGCAGGAAAGTGGAGATGAGGTAGAAGATCAGCCATGATCTTATTGAATGGCAGAGCAGGCTCGAGGGGCCGTATGGCCGACTCCTGCTCCTAATTCTTATGTTCTTATGAGTCCCATTTGTTAGATTTTTTTCCCTCACCCTTCAGCTCGGAAAGAATATTTGCGCCGCAAATTGCTGGAAGTGCGACCAACAGTCTATCTCCTTAACCAATGAGATTTAAGGATAGAGAAAGAAACAGAGGAACGGAGGAGAAGGAAATAGAGTGAATTAGAGTCAAATCAGGTACAGAAAGAGAAATAAAGAGAAGGTAAAAAAGATTGGATGAAGAGAGCAATAAGAAAAGAGACAGGAAGGAAAAGTAAGAAAAAAATTTAACAATTTAAACATTTTTAATCTCTAGCAACAATTTGCTACCTGCAGGAATGAGACTCCACAGTTTCAATTGTTTCCTTTCTGGACCAGAGAGGTCGAGTGGCTTTGCAGGAACATAAATCACCCCATTAACAGGGTCCTTACGACATGAAATACCAGCCCTAACTTTCTGCCGTGAGTTTAATTCGTATTTACGGAGCAGATCCAGCAATTTCTTGGCACTCCGCGGGAGGTTGAGGGCGAGTGGCAGTTTGTGCGAGGCTAACGGCAGAGCGGCACAAATCGGCCAGCAACTGGCGGCGATTCGCAACTCACGGGGAATCTCAAATTGCTGGGGGGGGGTGGGGGGGGGGGGTTTCTTTAACACGTTAAAAATTATGGCGTGCGTCGCCGCTATTTTTCCCAGCGTGAAGCCGCACGGTTGAATATTGACTCTGCGGAGAGAGCCATCTAGTGTGTGTGGGCTGTGTGATTGGCTGTGATACATGCTGACTGCTGCAGCAGTCACTCTGGAGCTGAGGAGCCGTCAGTCCGCCAGCTCGATCCTGTGGTAAATAAACACTGACATTCCAAATTTCCACTCTAAACAAGATTACTTTGAATGTGCAGCATCGAGATGAGCAACCCTTGAAGATGGCATTTCACCAGTGGCTCACTAAATATGGCGAGAGAAAAGAGGTTGAATTTATTCAAAGCAGAACTTCCCTCAGCATTACTTGTGAAGTATAGTCACTGCTATTACGAAGGGCGTTAAGAGTCGACCACATCGCATGGGTTTGGAGTCACGTGTAGGTCCCGAGCAAGGTAGGGATGGAAGGTTCCCTTCCCTGCAGGACATCAGTGGACCAGTTGGCTTTTACGAACATACATACGAACATACGAACTAGGAGCAGGAGTAGGCCACTCGGCCCCTCGAGCCTGCTCTGCCATTCAATAAGATCATGGCTGATCGATTACTCCACATTCCCGCCTACCCCCGATAACGTTTCTCCCCCCTTGCTCACCAAGAATCTATCTACCTCTGCCTTAAAAATATTCAATGACTCTGCTTCCACCGCCCTCTGAGGAAGAGTTCCAAAGACTCACGACCCTCAGAGAAAGAATTTCTCCTCATCTCTGTCTTAAATGGGCGATCCCTTATTTTTAAACAGTGACCCCTAGTTCTAGATTCTCCCATAAGAGGAAAATCCTCTCCACATCCACCCTGTCAAGACCCCTCAGGATCTTATATGTTTCAATCAAGTCACCTCTTACTCTTCTAAACTCCAGCGGATACAAGCCGAGCCTGTCCAACCTTTCCTCATAAGACAACCCGCCCATTCCAGGTATTAGTCTAGTAAACCTTCTCTGAACTGCTTCCAACGCATTTACATCCTTCCTTAAATAAGGAGACCAATACTGTACACAGTACTCCAGATGCAGTCTCACCAATGCCCTGTATAACTGAAGCATAACCTCCCTACTTTTGTATTCAATTCCCCTCGCAATAAACGACAACATTCTATTAGCTTTCCTAATTACTTGCTGTTTATGGTCAATTTCTCTGGTGCCTCTTAGGTTCCATCACCCGTGGGACTGGTCGGAGTGAGCACGGCGCAGGCTCCGACCTAAGATGGCGATCGGCGTCCTATTTACGTCACAAGACCCCCCCCAAGTTCCATATTTAAAGGGGCCTGTCGCCCGGAAACAGGCAGCTGTTTCGGACACCCGGCCGGAGGCCCCTTTCAAATGGAGCCAATCGCATTGCTGGTGGTAACAGGCCGGGAAGGTGACCGACCCCCATTTTGAGGCCGTTACCGGCCCTGTTAACGCCAGGCGAAAGGGGTCAAAATCGACCCCACCACATGTGGCTACTAGAAACCCCCACCCCCCAACCTCACAAGAAAATAGCCTGTCAATACTCACTGTCTAGGCCCACGCATGAAGAATGGCAAAGTGTTGAGTTACTATTGGAGTATATAACACCAGCACTAGTCAGCGCCTTCCAGGGAAAGGGTCAGAGAATTGGAAGAAGGAAGAAGAACACTTTAAAGTAAGCACTATCACCCTGTTTGATGTCTGGAACCTTGGTTAGACCACACCTAGAGCACTGCGCACAGTTCTGGTCTCCATATTACAAAAAGGATCGCGAGACACTGCAGAAGGTGCAATAAAGATTTACAAGGATGATATCAGAACTGAGAGGGTAGAACTATTCGGAAATATTGAACAGGCTGGGGCTCTTTTCTCTAGAAAAGAGAAGGCTGAGGGGTGACCTGATAGAGATCTTTAAAATTATGAAGGGGTTTGATAGGGTAGACGTAGAGAAGATGTTTCCACTTGTGGGGGAGACCAGAACTAGGGGCCATAAATATAGGATAGTCACTGATAAATCCAATAGGGAATTCAGGAGAAACTTCTTTACCCAGAGAGTGGTGAGAATGTGGAACTCACTATCACAGGGAGTGGTTGAGGCGAATAGCACAGATACATTTAAGGGGAAGCTAGATAAACACATGAGGGAGAAAGGAATAGAGGGATACGCTGATAGAGTGAGATGAAGAAGGGTGGGAGGAGGCTCGTGTGGAGCATAAACACCAGCACGGACCAGTTGGGCTGAATGGCCTGTTTCTGTGCTGTACATTCTATGACCCCTCCCTCACAGGCTCCAAAGGTTCACAAGGAATTCTGAAAGTTTATCAGTTTGGCAACTTGTGCACTTCCTACATGTATTGGTTTGCTAGATTGTTCCATGATTGCCTTTCTCTCTGTTATTACACAAACCCTGCTGTTAATGAGTCATTAGAATTAGTTTAGGAGAACCAGAGATGGTAAGATTTGGTTCGAGACTTGCCTACCATCTGGTTCCAATTAGAATAAAGGATATCAAGCTGCTGAACAAATCTGCGAGTGTTTCTTTAAATTTCATGCTGTTTAAAAGTTTGAACTCAGGGTTATCAAAACACAAGATGGACTTGCATCCAGTTACCAGCAATAGTTAATCCCTTTACTTGGTTATGAAGGTTGTGGTATGACGTAATTGATGTGTTTAAAACGATAAAGATATTCGATTGGGTAAAAACTATTTCCTCTGGTGGAGGAATCCAGAACAAGGGGACACAATCTTACCCCACCCCCAGCCTAACAATTAAACACTGAGCACCAGGGTTTGCAATTTAGGACTTTCTTGCTGTCATGTTGAAAACAATTGATGAATTTTTAAATGCATTTTCTGAAACAATTCCATCTTTATAGTTTACTCGTTATAAAATCTAAGGGGGAGAAATTCAGTTGGTTAGCGCCCCCCGTTAACGCCTGGCGGGGGCGCTAATGAAGTAGCGCCGGGGCGAGGCGAATCCAGCGCCGCACGCCAAATCCAGTCGCCCTTAGCGCCGCCGCTAACAGGTAGCGCCTGGGGCTTTAGCGCCAGGTGGACTGTGACGTTAGTGAGCGTGCAACGCTCACTGGGCGCCCGATCTGCCAAATTGATTATCGCCCCCCCCTGCCTTAGCGCCTCGCCCCGACAGCGACAGGAAGGGGAGGCGTGAAGCAGGCGGATGGCGGCTCCAGGGCGATATTTAAAGGGCTGAGTCGCAGCTGTCAGGTTAGTGCGGTTTCACTGCTTCCTTGTCAGTTTGCGATTGTGCAAGAGTTTAATTCAGTCAGTTAAAGGTTCTTTAGTATCAGGAGTGTTGTGGCTAATAAAAATGTGTTACATTTATTCTGACAAAATTTCAAAGTGCTACACTTGGTTAGATTAATGGGGGCTGTACTGGCAGTCAACCTCGCCCTCCAGGATCTACTGCGGAGGGAGCGGAGGCAGCGAGAAAGATTGCAAGATGTTCGGCCAGCGGGAGGAGGAGGGCCATCAGGGCTCTCAACAGGAGGCCTTACCCTCTGAGGGTATTCCAAGAGCACTTCTCCTACCTCCAATTAAGCGAGGAGCAGTGTATTAGAAGGCTTCACTTCAGCAAGGATGTGGTCACCAAACTCTGCCACCTCCTGCGACCAGACCTCGAGCCTCAGATCAGGGTGACCACGGCTCTCTCAGTGGCAGTCAAGGTCACCGTCGCCCTCAATTTCTTCGCGAGCGGATCCTTCCAGTCTGCAACAGGAGACATAGCGAACATCTCGCAGTTCGCCATCCATCGCTGCATCTGGGAGATCACAGAGACTCTCTACAGTAGGAGAAGGGATTACATTTCCTTCCCCATCACCAGAGAGAAGCAGGACGAGTGTGCATATGGCTTTGCCAGGATAGCGGGATTCCCCATGGTGAAGGGCACCATCGACTGCACCCACGTGGCTTTGCGGGCACCACATAACAATCCTGAGATCTTCCGTAACCGCAAAGTCTACCACTCACTTAATGTCCAGTTGGTGTGCGGCCACAGACAGCGAATCCTCAATGTGAATGTCGCTATCCTGGCAGCAGCCACGATGCCTTCATCCTGCGCCAGACCGGTGTGCCAGCACTCTTCCAGCCACCACATCAAGCTCACGGCTGGCTGCTCGGAGACAAGGGGTATCCGCTCTCCACCTGGCCCATGACTCCCCTCCGCAACCCCAACACTCCTGCCCAGCACTCATATAATGAGAGCCATGCTGCCACCAGGAACATCATCGAGCAGACCATCGGGGTGCTGAAGCAACAGTTCCGCTGCCTTGACCGCTCGGGATACGCCCTCCAGTACTCGGCTGAGCGGGTGTCTCATTTTGTGGTAGTCTGCTGCATGCTCCACAACTTGGCTATCATGAGGGCCCAGCCCTTGCCACCAGGGATTGCGGGACAACCTCAGGAGGAGGAAGAGGGAGAGGAGGAGGACGAGGAGGAGGAGGAGGAACAGCAGCGAGGGAGGAGGCAGCCACTCAATCGGCCTTCCGGAAGGGCGGTCCGTGACCGCCTCATCAGACTGCGGTTCCAGTAAATTAAACCCCAGATCCCCGTTGCTCACCACATCCCCATCATTCCATCCCTGTCGCAGGTCATATCACAGCGCAAAGCTGAAATGAGAAACACCACGAAATCATCCAAAGCCAATTAATAAATTTATCAATAAACAGTGAACACATATTTACAACAACAATATTAACTATTCACTCTTGTGCAATTCCTTAGTGCCCCTCGTTACTGTGCCTTTGCCTACTCTAGTGCTCCTACGCAGTGTTGGCCCAGTGGCTGCAGCAGGGCTGGTGGAAGGCTGCTGAGTGTCCGTGCGGGAGACTTCAGATGGTCTTGCAGGACGTCCTCGACCAGCTCTGGGCCTGGAAGGCCCAGCTGTAGACTGCACCACTTCAGCATGGGCGGCAGTAGTCTGGGCTGGCTGGATGACAGGCAGCGACAAGGGCAATGGCGGAGTGGCAGTGGTGGGAGCAGGAATGCTGTCATCCTGAGAGAGGACAGCAGGTTCCTGCTCCACTGACCCACTGCCACTCCCCCGGGGCAGCACCTTAACATCCCTACCAGGAGCACAGATTGCTGGCCTGCTGCGACACCGTGAAAGCCCCAGTCAACGGTGGTAGACCCAGCCACGATGGCAGCAGTCAGAGCTTGCGTGGCATCAAGCTGAGACTGCATGAGAGCAGTCTGAGATTGAATGGCACCAAGCATAGACTGCATTACAGCACTAAGACATTGTGTCGCTTCCCCGTGTTGCAATGGAAGCTGCCAGATCACCCATCACACGCAGCATCAGGTCTGGGTCGCCACAGTCTCTCTGAGAGTCCACCACCCTTTGCAGACTGGAAATGATGGGCTCCATGGTGTGCGCAGAGCCTTGTGCAATGTTGGAGGTGGATTCCTCCACGCTCCTTACCATTGCCAAGAGGCTCTAGGGCACCCTTGCCATTGCACCTATCAGCTCCGTGTGCATGCCCATCACCCTTCTTCTAAAGGCCTCCCCATCGAGGTCCTCATCTGAGTCCTGTGCATCAGAACTCGTGTGCGAACTCACCCTCCGGGCAGCTGGTCCCTGAGCTACCCTTTCTCCCCTGGCCTTGCTGCAGCCCGCTCGTCCCCGGTGCATCACCCTGTGCAGATCCCGCTACTATACTAACCTCTAAAGAACACGTAGTGCCAGTATCTGAGCTGGTGCCTGTGGGTGAGAGATGCAGTGACGCGTTGTGTTCTTCCTCCTCCTCTTCTCCCGCCTCGCTCTCTACGGTACCCTCAGGGACAGGCTGCTCAGCTGCTTACTCATTATCTGAAAGCATAAAGGCACAAGAGTCGGGTTAAGGTGAGGGGAGGGGGGCAGGAAGGGAGAAAGGCATGCATACAGCATGATTAGCTGGAAAGTGGGAAAGGCTTGTGGGGTGAGGGGGAAGTGGGATGTGAGAAGAAGGAGTAGGGATGAACATACCGTTGTTATCCCCAAGGGGGTCAACATCACCTGTGGGCACGGCGCCCACCACCTGGCGCCCAATAATTTACAGCGCTCGAGTCTCCAGCTCAGACAGTGGTTGGGTGTCGGCTTGTCCCCTCCTGTGTGGCCCTGCTCCCTCCTATTGTGAGCCACCTTGGCCTGCAAGAGAAAGGAAAGTGCATGAGTGAGTGTGGAGCAATGTGTTTGGGAGATATGCCTGCCATAGTTGAATAGCTGTCATTGTGTGCAAGGTGTGAGATGTGGGTGTGAATGTTGATAGGTGGAGATCGTTGGTGGGTGAGTGCTGGGGGTGTGGTGCTTTGGCCAGTGTGTACAAACTATGGTTCAGATGGTGGTTCAGACGATGGTATGTAGTATTTGTTGAAGTATTGACTCACCCTGACCACCCGAGTGAGGTCATTAAATTTCTTCCTGCACTGTGTGTGGGTCCTGGGGACCACCAGTGCTGCCCGAGACCTGCTGGGCTACCTCCCTCCACATGGCGCGGAAGACTTGCGGAGAAGGCCTCCTGCCACCTGCTGGGTAGAGCACCGCCCTCCGTCTCTCCACAGCGGACACCAACTCCTCCAATGCTTGGTCGCAGAATCTGTGAGCTCCCTCCCTGGGCCGTTGATCTGCCTTCAGTGGTCGGTTCCTTCTCCTTGGCCTTCTGCTGCTTGCTGAGACAGCTGCAGAACCAGCAATGCTGAGAATGAGGTTCTGCAGCATCAATGAACCTCCCCTTTAAGAACTGGAAAGAGCCTGTGACAATGATGACTTGCGATTCGACTGCACCTGAAATTGCTTAGCGCTTTGAGTGTAACGCCACTGAGCTAGGCCGTTAGCGTTTGATTTAGCGCTCCCATCCTTTCTTTGAGCGATGACACTGAATTTTGCGTGCAGTGAGATTCATTAGCGCCTGGTGCTAAATCTCAAACTTTTCCAAAGTTAGCGCCCACTCCTGGGCTATAATGTTTGAATTGTCATGAAAACTGTACAAAAATCAAGGGATTCCTGTCCAGTAACTGAAGTGAGGGTATAGTAGCCTGGTGGTTCTGGTACTGGTCGAGCAATCCTGAGGTTGTGAGTTCAAATCCCATCAGGACAAGTTTGGAAATTGAACTCATTAAATCTAGCTGACATCAAATGAAATAACCATGAATTGTAGAGAAAACCTAAGTGGTTCACTCATGTCCTTCAGGGAAGGGAACCCGCCACCCCTACCCAATCTGGCCTACAGAGGACTCCATTTCCAAGCCAATGGTTGACTCTTAATGCCCATCAGGGCAACTAGGGATGGGATAGGTTACTGGATACTGTGAGCAATGTGTGCCAGGGTAACTGAACCACCTGCTACTCCTGGATTCAAAACAATGACCCTGGCTCCTGTAGGTAAAGATCAAAGCAGGTGTTTGAAAAGGAGTTTTGTGAGTGACCTTATTGAGTTGATGAAAGGGGATTCTTTCTTTCTCTCTCTTTCTTTCTTTCTCTCTTTCTTTTGTTCTTTCTTTTTCTTTCGTTCCCTCTTTCTTTCCCTCTCTTTTTCTTTCTCTTTTTCTTTCTTTCTCTCTTTCTTTCTCTCTTTCTTTCTTTCCCACTCTTTTCTTTCGCTCGTTCTTTCTTTCTCTCTTTCTTTCTTTCTCTTTTTCTTTCTCTCTCTTTCTTTCTTTCGTTTTCTTTCTCTCTTTCTTTATTTCTTTCTCTCTTTCTCTCTCTTTCTTTCTCTCTTTCTTTCTTTTGTTCTCTTTATCTTTCTTTCTTCCTCTCTTTCTTTCTTCCTCTCTTTCTTTCTTTCTCTCTTTCCCTCTCTCTCTTTCTTTCGTTCTCTTTTTCTTTCGCTCTTTCTTTCTCCCTTTCTTTCTTTCCCTCTCTTTTCCTTTCTCTTTTTCTTTCCTTTTCTCTTTCTTTCTTTCTCTCTTTCTTTCTCTTTTCCTTTCTTTCTTTCTCTCTTTCTTTTCTCTTTCTTTCTCTCTTTCTTTCTTTCTTTCTTTCTTTCGTTCTCTTTATCTTTCTTTCTTCCTCTCTTTCTTTCTTTCTCTCTTTCTTTCTCTTTTTCTTTCTCTCTTTCTTTCTCTTTTCCTTTCTTTCTTTCTCTCTTTCTTTTTTCTTTCTCTCTTTCTCTTTTTTCTCTTTCTTTCTCTCTTTCTTTCATTCTCTCTTTCTCTCTTTCTCTCTTTCTTTCTCTTTTCCTTTCTTTCTTTCTCTCTTTCTTTTTTCTTTCTCTCTTTCTCTTTTTTCTCTTTCTTTCTCTCTTTCTTTCATTCTCTCTTTCTTCTTTCTCTCTTTCTTTCTCTTTTTTCTCTCTTTCTTTCTTTCTCTCTTTCTCTCTCTCTTTCTTTCTTTCATTCTCTTTATCTTTTGCTCTTTCTTTCTTTCTTTATTCCTTGTACAAATGTTTGTACAAATTTCTTCCCATCAAAAAGAAACTGTGCTTGTTGGAAAATATTTTTTTTCTGTTCCAAAAAATTCTTCCATTTAAAAAAAGGATTTTTAATGCAGATCAGTCTGCAGAATACAGCCTAAAAATGCCAGCTTGTGATATGACCTTAATGTCTTTGCCTGACATTTTTTAGTCCGCTATTTTACAGAGATGTTAACCCATTTCTTTTGCCACAATGCAGCTGCACTTACGGAATTGTTCATTTTAATCAGGTCTCTATTACAATAGCAGATCGAGGTCATGGACCTTAATTATGTCAACATTTATTTCTCAGCACATGATTTTAATTGTGCTATAGGACTCCTTTAATACATACAGTAATTTGAATTATTTAACTCTACTATTCCCGTTCTGTGGAATGCTGGTTGTGTTCCCCATGGGCCCTAATCCTACTATTTCCTGTCTCCGCAGTTCTCTGTGTCAATTAACACTTGGCCAGTCTCACTTAACAAAAATACAAGTTATCCTTGAGTTCTCTTGTGAGCTATCAAACGTTTAGACGCACACTCCAAGGCAATAGCACTGAGAGGCTGTGAGAGGACACCCTCCAGATCGCTAAAATGGCCTCAAAGAAAGAACTCCCAGATATATAGCAGCTTTTACGTGCTCGGGACATCCCAAAGCTAATGAAATACTTTCAAAATATAGTCACTGTTGTGTTGTAGGGAAATGCACCAGCCAATTTGCACACAGCAAGCTCCCACAAACAGCAATAAAAGAAATCACTTAATAATAAAGAAAGACTTGCATTTCTATAGCGCCTTTCACCACGTCAGGACATCCCAAAGTGCTTTGCAGCCAATGAAGTACTTTTGGAGTGTAGTCACTGTTGTAATGTAGGAAACGCGGCAGCCAATTTGCACACAGCAAGCTCCCACAAACGGCAATGTGATAATGACCAGATAATCTGTCTTAGTGATGTTGGTTGAGGGATAAATATTGGCCCAGGACACCGGGGAGAACTCCCCTGCTCTTCTTCGATCTAGTGCCGTGGGATCTTTTACATCCACCTGAGAGAGCAGACGGGGCCTCGGTTTAACATCTCGTCCAAAAGACGGCACCTCCGTCAGTGCAGCACTCCCCCAGTGCTGAACTTTGTTTTTAATCGTTTATGGGATGTGGGCATCGCTGGCAAGGCCGGCATTTATTGCCAATCTCTAATTGCCCTTGAGAAGGTGGTGGTGAGCTGCCTTCTTGAACCGCTGCAGTCCGTGTGGTGGTTACTCCCACAGTGCTGTTAGGGAGGGTGTTCCAGGATTTTGACCCAGCGATGATGAAGGATCGGCGATATACTTTTAATTCAGGATGGTGTGTGACTTGGAGGGGAACTTGGAGGTGATGGTGTTCCCATGCGTCTGCTGCCCTTGTTCTTTAAGGTGGAAGAGATCGCGGGTTTGGGAGGTGCTGCCGAAGAAGCCTTAGCAAGTTGCTGCAGTGCATCTTGTAGATGGTACACACTGCAGCCACGGTACGCCGGTGATGGAGGGAGTGAATGTTTAAGGTGGTGGATGGGATGCCAATCAAGCGGGCTGCTTTGTCCTAGATGGTGTCGAGCTTCTTGAGTGTTGTTGGAGCTGCACTCATCCAGGCAAGTGGAGAGTATACCATCACACTCCTTACTTGTGCCTTGTAGATGGTGGAATGGCTTTGGGGAGTCAGGAGGTGAGACACTCGCCACAGAATACCCAGCCTCTGACCTGCTTTTGTTGCCACTGTATTTATGTGGCTAGTCCAGTTAAGTTTCTGGTCAATGGTGACCCCCAGGATGTTGATGGTGGGGGATTCGGCAATGGTAATGCCGTTGAATGTCAAGGGGCAGTGGTTAGACTCTCGCTTGTTGGAGATAGTCATTACCTAGCACTTCTGTGGCCCGAATGTTACCTGCCACTTATCAGCCCAAGCCTGAACGTCGTCCAGATCTTGTTACATGGGAGCATGGACTGCTTCATTATCTGAGGAGTTGTGAATGGCGCTGAGCACTGTGCAGTCATCAGCGAATATCCCCATTTCTGACCTTATGTTGGAGGGAAGGTCATTGATGAAGCAGCTGAAGATGGTTGGGCCGAGGACGCTGAAGTGTCAGCCTGGATTGTGTGCTGAAGTCTCTGGAGTGGGACTTGAACCAACAACCCTCGGACTCAGAGGCGAGAGCGCTGCCCACTGAGCACCAGCTGACACTCACTGTGTCATCTTCTGTCTGGTCTGACCCAAGAGTGAGTTGAAATCTCATCAGAAGATTACTCTGATTTTCCTTTTTTATTCTATTACAGCTTGAAAGTTACATCCAGGATAACATCAAATCTGAGATGGCGCAGATACAGCAGAATGCCGTGCAGAATCACACGGTGACCATGTTGGAGATTGGCACCAACCTGCTGAGCCAGACTGCCGAACAGACCCGCAAGCTCACAGATGTTGAAGCACAGGTAAGGTAGCTCCTCACACTCACCGCTGCCTTTGAAAACACTGCTGCCCTTATCCCAACTCACACCAAGTCCCATTCACCCATTCACCCCAGCGCTCGCTGACCTACACTGGCTCCTGATCCAGATTTACCATTTACCCACTTTTGCTCCATATCCCTTGATGCCCTCACCCAACAAAAATCTATCGATCTCAGTCTTGAAATTTTCAATGGAACCCCAGCATCCACAGCCTTTCGGGGAACGAGTCTCAGATTTCTCCGACCCTTTGTGACCTACATTGGCTCGTGGTCCAGCAATACCTCAAGTTTAAAATTCTCATCCTTGTTTCCAAATCCCTCCATGGCTTCGCCCCTCCCTATCTCTGTCACGTCCTCCAGCCCTGCAACCCTCTGAGAACTCTGCGTTCCTCCAATTCTGTCCTTTTGCGCATCCCCCGATTTCCATCGCTCTACCATTGGCGTCCGTGCCTTCAGGCCCTAAGCTCTGGAATTCCCTCCCTAAACCTCTACACCTCTCAACCTCTCTCTCCTCCTTTAAGATGCTCCTTAAAACCTACCTCTTCCACCTTTCCTAATACCTCCTTATGTGGCTTGCTGTCAAATCTTGTCGGATAACGCCCTAGCGAAGCGCTTTGGGACTTTTTGCTATGTTGAAGGTGCTATATGAATGTAAGCTGTTGTTGTTGAAACTTCCACTGATGAACTCGGTTCAGTCGAGGAGCTGTTGAAGATCTGTCCAATTGGTCCCACTACCCCCTCTCTTTCCCTATAGATCTGCAAAGTTTTCCTTTTCAAGTATTTATCCAATTCCCTTTTGTAAGTTACAATTGAATCTCCTTCCACTGCCCTTCTACGAATGGCTGTTTGTAATCGCGTGGAAGAAATATGGCCACTGTTTTGGTGCAGAGTCTGATGAGGAAGACAATCTATTCCCTACATTCTAACAGTGACTGTACCTCAAAGAATACTTCATTGGCTGTAAATCGTTTTGGGACGTCCTGAGGTTGTGAAAGGCGCTGTAGAAATGTAAAACCTCGGCCCCTACCACATATACGTGAGAAGTCGCACAACACCAGGTTATAGTCCAACAGTTTTATTTGAAATCACAAGCTTTATACATACATATAAATATATACATTTTATCCACCCTTTTGGTTCGTGCCTTTTTCCTTTTTTTTTTCTCTCTCTCCCCCTACGGCAGCTGTCTCTCATTCTGCCAGCATTTCACACTTACCTTTTGTTTCTTAACCTGTCCCATTACCATCTCATCTTGCCTTGAGCATCTCTTAATGTCTCTACTTACCATAGTTATTCCTCCCCCCAGCCTCCCCCTTGCATTTTTATCTGTTTCATTTCCTGCTCTTTTCTTAGTTCTGACGAAGGGTTTCGACCTGAAACGTTAACTCTGTTTCTCTCTCCGTGGATGTTGCCTGGCCTGCTGAGTTTTTCCAGCGCTTTCTGTTGTTATTTCAGTTTTCCAGCATCCGCAGTATTTTGCTGTCGCTATAGAAATGTAAATTCTTTCAAGCCTTTCTTTTTAGTGGAATAATTGTGACAATTCTTACCCTGTCATTAAACTGAGCCCAAACATAGAGGGTACGTTCAAGGTGCGTTTGAGATGTTTGAGGTCAAGACCGTCATTTCAACAACAGTAATACCCCAACAAATGCCTCCCCCTCTCCTCTGGTCGAATGGCCAGAATTTTGCCAACACTCAGAGGGCGGGTTTGGAGGCGGGTCCGCTGTCAAAATAGCAAAGATTGACAGCGGGTAGGAAACCAGCTGTCAACCCACCTCCACGCGAGTCTCCCGGGTGTCGGGTCTGTCAGCGGAGAACTGACCCGACACCAAGCAGCGGGGAATACAATTTATATCATTAAATGGCTTGTTAAGAGCCAATTTAAAGCTATTTTGAGGCTTCCTTTCAATTTTACGTTCTCCCCCCATGGGTTACCCGCTGCTCGGGGAACACGCCAGCTCACCCTGGCGGGATTTGAGTCTGCCCTGATGTTTCTGATAAGATGACAGCTGCAGAAGTGGTGTAAAGGCTGCCATGTTGCAGATGGTCAGTTTCAGAGCGCAGAAACTGTTGGTTACTTCATTTGTAATACATATAGAGATTTCTTTAGCTTGCAAGGGTTTAGAGGCAACTGTATGTCCGGTGCCACCTCATTGGGAGAACCTCTCTCACCATTGACAGATCGCTTCTGTCATCTCACCTGCAGCTGCCATCTATTGCAGCAACATCGGTGCCCTTGAAAAAATCAGAACTTGGTCCTCTGAATCCTTCCACAATCAGCCCCAACACCAACATCACCAGGCACACCAACATCACCAACAACATCACCAACCTTCTCCGCCATCACCTGATGCTGCACAGGACACAGGGCATCAGCCCCTGACAGCATTGCTGCCCGGAAGGCCAGCGATGGCATCACCATGGCCAGATTTACCACATGATGTGCCAGGTTACATAGAAACATAGAAGATAGGAGCAGGAGTAGGCCATTCAGCCCCTCGAGCCTGTTCCGCCATTTAATGAGATCATGGCTGATCATCCAAATTCAGTACCCTGTCCCTGCTTTCTCCCCATATCCCTTGATCCCTTTAGCCTTAAGAAATATATCTAACTCCTTCTTGAATATATTTAATGAATTGGCCTCAACTGCCTTCTGTGGTAGAGAATTCCACAGGTTCACCACTCTCTGGGTGAAGAAGTTCCTCCTCATCTCAGTCCTAAATGGCTTACCCCTTATCCTTAGACTGTGACCCCTGGTTCTGGACTCCTCCACCATCGGGAACATCCTTCCTGCATCTAGTCTGTCTAGTCCTGTTAGAATTTTATATGTTTCAGTGAGATCCCCTCTCATTCTTCTAAACTCTAGCGAATACAAGCCCAATCGACCCAATCTCTCTTCATACGTCATTCCTGCCATCCCAGGTATCAGTCTGGTGAATCTTCGCTGCACTCCCTCCATGGCAAGAACATCCTTCCTCAGATAAGGCGACCAAAACTGCACACAATACTCAAGGTGTGGTCTCACCAAGGCCCTGTACAACTGCAGCAAGACATCCTTACTCCTGTACTCGAATCCTCTCGCTATGAAGGCCAACATACCATTTGCCTTCTTAACCGCCTGCTGCACCTGCATGCTTACCTTCAGCGACTGGTGCACAAGGACACCCAGGTCTCATTGCACTTCCCCTTTTCCCAATCTATTGCCGTTCAGATAATAATCTGCCTTCCTGTTTTTGCCCCCAAAGTTATAGATAGATAACCTCGCATTTATCCACATTATACTGCATCTGCCATGCATCTGCCCAATCACCCAATCTGTCCAAATCATACTGGAGTTTCTCTGCATCCTCCTCACAGCTCACACGCCCACCCAGCTTTGTGTCATCTGCAAACTTGGAGATATTACATCTAGTTCCCTCGTCTAGATCATTAATATATATTGTGAATAACTGGGGTCCTAGCACCGATCCCTGCGGTACCCCACTAGTCACTGCCTGCCACTCGAAAAAAGACCCGTTTATTCCAACTCTTTGCTTCCTGTCTGCCAACCAGTTTTCTATCCAAGTCAGTACCTTACCCCCAATCCCATGTGCTTTAACTTTGCACGCCAATCTCTTATGCGGGACCTTATCGAAAGCCTTCTGAAAGTCCAAATACACCACATCCACTGGTTCTCCCTTATCTATTCTACCAGTTACATCCTCAAAAAATTCCAGTAGATTAGTCAAGCATGATTTACCTTTTGTAAATCCATGTTGACTTTGTCCGATCCTGTCACTGTTTTCCAAGTGGTTGACACCATCCCACACCAGCACCGTTAAGCTACCCTTTAATGTCCAAGCCATTCCATGCACACTCATCACTATAGCGGGGAGGGGGGGAGAAGTTATGTCTCAACATCACTGGAACTCAGTGAGACACTTCTCAAGGTGCACACAGATCTGTCCAATAAGGGGCATTGTTGAAAATATGGATTTCACTGTATGACACCACATTACCAGAAACTTCACATGGACATTGGCTAAACCTCTCAAGTGCCTACCCTTGTGTGTTGTTAGTTGGTATGCTTGCAGTAGGATGAGGGTGAGTGTGAGGGGTGGCTAGTGAGATGGGGAAGTGATAAAGTAGATAGAGAGGATTGGATGGAGGTGCAAGGTAAGTTGGTGTGAGTAAGGATGTGCAGGAGTAGGGTAGGGAAGGCAGAGTGATGGGGATGTGTTGAGTGGCACAGCAGGGTGAGTTTGAGTGTGGCTTTGCAGTAACATTTTGTGATCCACTGAGATCATTGAAAGGTTGGTGCCACTGCAGCCAGGGACCCCTGACGACATCCCTGCTTTTACCCTCCTGTGCAATGTGCAACCAGGCTATGTTGGTGTCCTGGGGAGGTCTCTTCCACCCTTGGAAGGGAAGAGGACCTCCCTGTGTGGTGTGACTCCCTCCATAAGCATATGGAGGGAGTCATTGGAGAGCCTGGGTGCAAGCGTCCACCTCTGTGCAGTGCTTGTCAGTGCTTGCAGCACCTCAATGCTGATTACAGAGCACCTCATATTCGTTATCGCTTGGAGCCTAACGCCTCTCACCTACGCCGTTAGCGCCTGATTTAGCGCTCCCCTGCATTCTTTGAGCACTGAGACTGAATTTATCGGGCAGCAAGATTGATTAGCGCCTGGCGCTAAACTTCCAACTTCTCAAAAGTTAGCGCCCCAACTGGGGCGATACTGAATTTCGAGCCCTTATTTTCCAAGGAGTATGTTTCCTCCTTATTCTTCCTACCAAAATGTACTACCTTGCACTTGTCGATATTGAAGTTCATTTGCCAATTACCCGCCCATTCTGCAAGTTTATTAATGTCTTCCTGTATTTTGTCGCAGTCCTCCTCTGTACCAATTACTTTAAATCGATAACCGGGGGCATAGATTAAAAGTAATTGGTAAGAAGTTTAGAGGGGATTTGAGGAGAAATGTTTTCACCCAGAGGGTGGTGGGGGTCTGGAACTCACTGCCTGAAAGGGTGATAGAGGCAGAAACCTTCATCACATTAAAAAAGTACTTGGATGTACACTTGAAGTGCCGTAACCTACAAGGCTACGGACCAAGTGCTGGAAAGTGGGATTAGGCTGGATAGCTCTTTGTTGGCCGGCACGGACAAGATGGGCCAAATGGCCTCCTTCTGTGCTGTAAATTTCTATGATTCTATGATTCTATGATACTATGATTAGCTACACCCCCCAGTTTGGTGTCATCCACGAATTTTGAAATTGTACTTCTGATTTCCAAGTCCAAATCATTTATAGAAATTGTGAACAACAGTGGTCCCAGCACCGATCCTTGTGGAACACCACTTCCCACCATTTGCCACTCTGAGTAACTACCTTTAACAATTTTTTTTCCTCCTAGAAGCTGGCAGCTGTCCTTCATTCTGCCAGTGGATTTCACACTTCTTTCAGCCTTAACCTGTCACATTAACACCACCTCTTGCCTTGCATATCTCTTAATCTCCCCTTTTGTTCTTTCATCCCCTCCCCCTTTTCCCAGCTTTATCCTGGCCTTAAATCTATTTGATTTCTGGCTCTTTCCAGTTCTGACGAAAGGTCATCGACCTGAAACGTTAACTCTGTTTCTCTCTCCACGGATGCTGCCTCGCCTGCTGAGTTTTTCCAGCGTTTTCTGTTGTTATTACCTTTAACCCCTACTCACTGTATTCTGTTTTGTAGCCAGCTTGCTATCCATTTGGCTACTTGTCCCCTGATGCCACATGTTCTGACCTTAGTAGGAGTCTACTATGCGGTGCCTTATCGAGAACTTTTTGGAAATCCAAATATATTACGTCTACTACATTACCCTTATCTACCCTTTCTGATACTTCTTCAAAGAATTCAGTAAGGTTGGTCAAGCACGACTTTCCCTTTTGGAATCTGTGCTGACTATTATATTTTCAGTGTCTAGATGTTTTTCTATTACACCTTTGAGTAAGGATTCCATTATCTTTCCTACCACCGATGTTAAACTAATTGGTCTATAGTTCCCTGGGCTTGTTCTATCTGCCTTTTTATATATAGGAATCACATTAGCTGTCTGTCAGTCCTCTGGCACTATTCCCTTTTCTATTGAATTTTTATATATATGTAATAGTGCCTCTGCTTTCTCTTCCCTAACTTTTTTTAATCTGCGTGGATGCAATCCATCCAGACCAGGGGTTTTATTCTCTCTATGTTTGATTAATTATGTCCTCTCTTTCTATCTTAAATGTCTTTATATCTTTTTTGATCCCTTCTTCTAGTGTCATGTCCACCCTGTTAGTCTCCCTGGTAAATACAGAGGCAATGTAATTATTCAATATTTTTTTCATTTTGCTGTCGTTCCCTATCAATTTATCGTGTGTATCCCTTAGTAGCCCTCTCCCTATCCTGAGTTTTCTTCTGTTATTTATGTGTCTGTAGAATACTTTACTATGTCTTTTTACATTCCTTGATAATTTAATTTTGTAGTTTCTCTTTGCCTTTTTAATTGATTTTTTTAAAATCTCTTTCCTAACCTCTTCATATTCCCTTTTGCGGAGATGCCGGTGCTGGACTGGGGTGGACAAATGTGAGAAGTCGCACAACACCAGGTTATAGTCCAACAGTTTTATTTGAAATCACAAGCTTCACTTCACCTGACGAAGGAGCAGCGCTCCGAAAGCTTGTGATTTCAAATAAAGCTGTTGGACTATAACCTGGTGTTGTGCGACTTCTCACATATTCCCTTTTGTCATCCTTTCCTTTGTTGTCTGTGTACTCAGTCTGTGCCTTTACCTTTAGTTTCAATTTTGCCCTTACTTCATTATTCACCCGCGGTGTGTCATTACTGGCTAGTTTGTTCTTGCTGTTTAGTGGGATATGTTTCTCCAGAACTATTGATCACCGTTTTAAATGTTTCCCACTGCTGCTCTAATTCTTTATCAGTAAATGTTTCCAGTTTATTTCCCCTAGTTCCATTCTCATCCGCATAAAATCCACTTTTTTTTCCAATTCAGTACTGTGGTCTTTGTCTTATGTCCTTTTCAATCTTCATCTTAAACCTAATCATGTTGTGAAAGAACAGAGCTTAAAGTATTTTTTTTTAAGTGCGGTCCATTGCCAGAGATCAGATGACAGCCTTGACTGTACTCCAAGCTGCGCATTATATTTTATTGAGTCTACTCCAAATCCCTCTGATCTGTTTTATTCCCCTGCCGAGGCTTTCCGTGCAGGACAGATGTTCAGGGAGATGGGGCAGCACTGGTTGGCCTGTAGTGGATACTGTAGCGAGGGTGGTGCGGGCTGGTGAGATCCTGCATCGAAGGACTAACAAGTCACAATATAATCACCACAAACTCTGGGTGATCATGGACAGGCAGCAACTGGTAAATAGCAGTCAGTACAGGGTACAAATAACACAGCAATTCACACAGTAAAACCTCCTGGCTCAGCAATTGTCTCCTACAGGTAAAAAAAGAAAGAACTTGCAATTATATAGAAAGTTTGCCGCCAGAGATTGTGAGGTCGAGACCATTGCATCTTTTAAAAGAAAGAAAGACTTGCATTTATATAGCGCCTTTCACGACCACCGGACGTCTCAAAGCGCTTCACAGTCAATGAAGTACTTTTTGAAGTGGAATCACTGTTGTAATTAAAGGGGAAGAGATAAATATTTGAAGCAGAAGGTGATACAAGGTTATGAGGAGAGAGCAGGGCAGTTCTGGATTGGTCCAGCAAAGAGCCGGCACAGACACGATGGGCCGAATGGCCTCCTTCAATGTTGTAAACCTCTACGGTTCAATGTGTGAACCTTGACAGTGAATGTTGGCAGGTTGTACAGCAGTGGAAGGAATCAGAATGATACCAGGGGCTAAAAGGGTTAAATTGTGAGGACAGGTTGCACAGACTAGGCTTGTGTTCCCTTGAGTTTAGAAGGTTGAGGGGGTGAGCTGATCGAGGTGTTAAATGTTAAAGGGATTCGATGGGGTAGATATGGAGAGCCTATTTCCTCTAGTGGAGGGATCAAGAACATGGGAACACCACCACCTGCAAGTTCCCCTCCAAGTCACACACCATCCTGACTTAGAAATATATCAGCCGTTCCTTCATCGTCGCTGGGTCAAAATCCTGGAACTCCCTCCCTAACAGCACTGTGGGAGCATCTTCACCACACGGACTGCAGCGGTTCAAGAAGGCGGCTCACCACCACCTTCTCAAAGGCAACTAGGGGATGGGCAATAAATGCTGGCCTTGCCAGCGACGCCCACATCCCATGAACGAATAAAAAAAAACATAACCTTAAAATTAGAGCTGGGCCGTTTAGGAGTGAAATCAGGAATCACTTCTTCACACAAAGGACAGTGGAAATCTGGAACTCTCTCCCCCAACAGGCTGTGGATGCTGGGGGACAATTGGAACTTTCGAGACTGAGATCGATCGGTTTTTGTTAGATAAGGGCGTCAAGGGATATGGAGCAAAAGTGTGAAAATGCAGTTGGAGGCAAATCAGCCGCGATCCAATAGAATGGCGGAACAGGCCCGAGGGGCTGAATGGCCTCCTCCTGTTCCTACGCCCAGCAGAGTTCAGCTAACTCAATACAATCAGGGATGGAAGTCGGAATGTTCCTGGTGTGTACGGGTCTGTACCACACTTGGAGTAGCCTTTAACAACTGAGGCACCAAGGGAGTGAAGATATCAGGTTTATCGTAAGTAAAAATCGTAGCACATTACTATCTGCTAACCTCTTTTACTGGCTTTGCTTATTTGTTCAAAGTTGGATGTCTAGCTAAGATTAGCGCAGTGGTGCCGTGTGAAATTTCTACGGATTCCAACCATAGTGCAGCATGCTGGCTTCCCCTGCACTCCCTTATCCCTGTTCGCCCTCAGTGACCCGGGCTCCCTCCTACGCAGATTGAAAGCTCCTGCAAAGAGGCGACCGCAGCTCCAGAAACAGTGCTCTGTGGATCCGGACTTTCTCCGGGAATATCTGGACAGCAGGATGTCCCCTGCTGGTAACTTCAAATTCGCAGCACTTTGGAACAGAGTTGAAGAGCGGACTGCGGAGAGGGAGGTGGAAGCAGGCTTAGCTACAGGGCAAGCAAACGCCCGGTGTGTGGAAAAGTTGATCACATCAAAGCTGCGTAATCCTCAGCGAGACGTACTCCATCACATCCCCCTCCCCCACCACACCCCTGCCTCTGCTATATTAACCACCATTTGATCGAAAGAAAGACTTGCCTTTATATAGCGCCTTTATCGATGTCCCAGAGAGCTTCACAGCCAATGAAGTACTTTTGAAGTGCAGTCTCTGTTGTAATGTAGGAAACGCGGCAGCCAATTTGCGCACAGCAAGCTCCCACAAACAGCAATGTGATAATGACCGGATAATCTGTCTTTTAGTGATGGTAATTGAGGGATAAATATTGACCAGGAGACCAGAGATAACTCCCCTGCTCTTCTTCGAAAATAGTGCCATTTATGTCCACCTGAGAGAGCAGATGGGGCCTCGGTTTAACGTCTCATCTGAAAGACCTCTGACAGTGCAGCACTCCCTCAACACTGCACTGGGAGTGTCAGCCTAGATTTTTGTGCTCAAGTCTCTGGAGTGGGACTAGAACCCACAACCTTCTGGCTCAGAGGCGAGGGTGCTACCAACATCTATTCCAGTGCTGGGTGCCAGGGTTGCCTGTTAGGCATCATTGTTCCCCCACGACTCAGGCCAGTGAGAGCACAGGGACCTGTGCAAACACTTCACAGAGGGCCCATAAAGAAAAACAACGTTTTTGTATAACTTGCATTTATATAGAGCCTTTAATGAAGTAAAACCTCCACCTCCGGAACACCACCCGTCCCCACGCCTGCCTCAGCTCATCTGCAGCTGAAACCCTCATCCATGCCTTTGTTACCACTGGACTAGCCTATCCCAGTCTCTCCTGGCTGGCCTCCCACCTTACACCCTCCGTGAACTTGTGCTTATTCTAAAACTCTGGCATAACTGTGCCAAGGAACAGCATTAGTTGTGGGTTCAAGTCCCACTCCAGAGACTTGAATGCAAAAACCTAGGCTGACACTCCCCCGTGCAGTGCTGAGGGAGTGCTGCACTGTCGGAGGTGCCGTCTTTCGGATGAGACGTTAAACCGAGGTCCAGTCTGCTCTCTCAGGTGGATGTAAAAGATCCCATGGCACTATTTCGAAGAAGAGCAGGAGGGTTATCCCTGGTGTCCTGGGGCCAATATTTATCCCTCAACCAACATCACTAAAACAGATTATCTGGTCATTATCACATTGCTGTTTGTGGGAGCTTGCTGTGCGCAAATTGACTGCTGCGTTTCCTACATTACAACAGTGACTGCCCTTCAAAACGTTCTTCTTTGGCTGTAAAGCGCTTTGAGACATCCGGTGGTCGTGAAAGGCGCTATAGAAATGCAATTCCTTTCTTTCTATTAGCGACAGACGTGACTGTAACTGAACCAAGCTTCCAATTGGGCGGGGAGGGTCAAAGTGGGATCAGCATGGGGGAGGGAAACAGACAGAGTGAGAATCTGTCCCCCTTCCTCCCACCACCCCCCACCCAGGAAATTAAATCACGAGCTGTGTCATTTGTTTATAGGTTTTAAACCAGACGTCAAGAATTGAAATTCAACTGTTGGAAAATACGCTCTCCACGAACAAGCTGGAGAAACAGCTGATGCTCCAAACCAACGAAATCAGCAAAATACAAGAGAAGAATCGGTAAGCCCCCTGCTCCCGTCCCGTGACGCAGCTTGTGATATCCTGTGAGCCGCAGAGTGTTGGCGGTGGCGGGCGACAACCCGGGCGCTTTGTTAGAATGAGAAACCCCGGAACTGACGAGGCTGTGTGCAAGAATGTCCCGACCCGCAGCCGCGTTCTTTCAGTCCGAAGCCTTTTGCAGCACAGAGCAGAATCTGCTCTACCCCGAACGTCACCAAGAGGCGTTAACCAGTCCATTCAGCCCATACAATTCATCCTCCCTCACTAAACCATCCTGCAATCTAACTGCCCCTGGAGTGATTCCAGAGTTTTTGCCTCCATTCTCCTACCGAGAAAGAAAAGACTTGTATTTTCTACAGCGCCTTTCACCACCTCAGGACGTCCCAAAGCGCTTTGCAGCCAATGAAGCACTTTTTGAAGGGCGGCCACTGTTGTAATGTAGGAAAACGCGGCCGCCGTGGAATTGCTCACAGCCGCGTCTTGGAGATTAACCTTCAATTCCTGGAGACTCCAGGGCAATCCTGCGCAAACTGCGTTGTTAACGTTACATAAGAACAGAAGAAACAGGAGCAGGAATCGGCCACTTGGCCCCTCGAGCCTGCTCCGCCATTCAATAAGATCATGGCTGAACTTGGGCTCAAAGCCACTTCCCAGCCCGCTCCCCATAACCCTTCACTCCCTTATCTTGCAAAAATCTGTCTATCTCCACCTTAAATGTATTTAATGACCCAGCCTCCACAGCTCTCTGGGGCAGAGAATTCCACAGATTTATGACCCTCTGAGAGAAGAAATTCCTCCTCATCTCAGTTCTAAAAGGGCGACCCTTTATTCTAAAACTGTGCCCCCGAGTTCTAGATTTCCCCACGAGGGGAAACATCCTCTCTGCAGCTACCTTGTCGAGCCCCCTGGGAAACCAGATGGCGATAATCCATTCTCAAGCATGGGTCGGCTCAAGCCCTTGTCACCGGTGAGATAACCTGTTTAGACTGCGGTGTGCAGAAAGGGTCGTTCAAATATTAGCACAGCTTTAAAATTAAACTCCCCCCCCCCCACCCCGCCCCCCGGCATGGCTGCCAGTGACTGGGTGATGGTTCACGTCTCTATAATTTTGTTCGAGCAGTTCTGTAAATCATTAGTCAGTCGGGCAGTGAAAGTATCACTCAGGGCTCACTGAATAAAAATAACCATTAGTTAAACAAACAAAAAGCAAGGGCTCAGACCGTAATACAAAGCGCCAGCACCAAGTCACTGAGCCAGTGACAGCTTTTATTTGTTGCGCCAATAATGACTGCTGTCGGCTAAGTGATACGAAGCAGCAAAGTCCCCACACACTGCCGCTAAACTGAGACTATTTTGACTTGTTCCAGCTAATTTCTCAAATATCTCTCAGAATAAATTGCCCCGAATTTCCCTCCCTCCTCTACCAGAGACATTGGGCTGGATTTCCGGCAGCCAATTTGCACATAGCAAGGCCCCTCAAACAGCAGTGTGATAATGACCAGATCATCTCTTTTTTTAAGTGATACTGGTTTGAGAGGTTAAATATTGGCCCCAGGACCCTGCAACTACAACAACTTGTATTTATACAGCATCTTTAATGTAAAACGTCCCAGGGCGCTTCACAGGAGTGATATCAAATGAAATTTGACACCGAGCCACATAAGGAGATATTATGGCAGATGACTTAAAGCTTGGTCAAAGAGGTAGGTCTTAAGCAGCGTCTTAAAGGAGGAGAGAAAGGCAGAGAGGCGGAGAGGTTTAGGGAGGGAATTCCAGAGCTTAGGGCCCAGGCAGCTGAAGGCACGGCCACCAATGGTGGAGCGATTAAAATAGAGGATGCTCAAGAGGCCAGAATTAGAGGAGCGCAGATATCTCGGAGGGTTGTGGGGTTGCAGGAGGTTACAGGGATAGGGAGGGATTTGAAAACAAGGATGAGAATTTTAAAATAGAGGCGTTGCTTAATCGGGGGCAAAGGGAGAATTTCCCTGCTCTTCTTCGAAATAGTGCCATGGGATTTTTATGTCCACGTGAGAGAGCAGACAGAGCCTCAGTTTAACATCTCATCCAAAGGGCAGCACCTCCAGCAGTGCTGCACCTCCTCAGCACTGCACTGGAGTGTCAACCTAGATTTTTGTGCTCAAGTCTCTGGAGTGGGACTTGAACCCACAACCTTCTGACTCAGATGTGAGAGTGCTACCCATTGAGCCATGGTAAGAACAGCATCCTAACTGCAGATCTCAGGAACCAAGTTACAGAACCAAGACGGGTAAATGGAGTTAAGATACAGATCTGCCGTTATCTAATTGAATGGTGGAACAGGTTCAAGGGGCTCAATGGCCTCCTCCTGTTCCTATGCAAGTCACCAGGGTAGAATTTCACGGGGCCTGGGAAGGCAGGGCGGGAGGGAGGGATTCCCCGATCTCTGGCTGTAACCTCAGCAGAAGCTCCAGGGAATCGTCCGTTTCTCCGGAGTTCCCGGCCGAAGTTGCAGCGGGAGACGGGAAGAAATCCCAAGAAAAATTCCATGGCGTCTGTGTTCAGGTGGAAGAGATGGTCAGATGGGGCGGGGAAGAGTGACTGAAGTGGAAGGCTGAGCGCCAGCACTTGGGCCGAACCTTGTTCTTGTTTCCGTTCCCGAGTCTTTCCCAACCAACACCTTCAGGCAAGAAATTCTTGACCTGAAACCAAACCGATTCCCACAGACAGGCAGTCCGGACTTGGCTACACCTGCACCACACACAATGTGCCCGCGTTAGTAGAACAGGAGGCAAGTTCCCCACTGAAAGAATGGAGTTCTCACAGTCACACTAAGAGCAGCTTCACTCTTAAAAATCTTGTGCCTTGGTGTGATTGAGATTTGTCTGAGGTCCCTTTTATTAAGAATGTCGGATCCACTCCCTGTTTATTGATAGTTTTATTAGGGAGCGGTAGAGATGCCATTTCTCAACTTGACTATTCACTGAGTTCTGCATGTGGGGGAGAGTGAAGTGTGAATTGTGTTAATGCTGTATGTGTGAGTGTGTGTGTACATGTGTGCGTGTATGCTTGTGTGAGTGTGGGTATGATTACATGTGTGTGCCTGTGTATCTGTATGTGTGTGTGAGTGTGTGAGTGTGTGTGTGAGTATGTGTGTGTGTGTGAGTGAGTGTGTAATAGTGTCTGTGAGTGAGTATATGAGAGTGTGAGAGTGAGAGTGTGAGAGTGAGAGTGTGTGTGTGTGTACGAGTGTGTGTGTGTGTGCGTGTGTGCAAGTGTGCATGAGTGCTTGTGTGTGCCTGTGTATCTGTGTGAGTGTGAGTGTGTGTGAGCATGAGTGTGTGTGAGTGCGTGTGCCAGTGCATGTGTGTGTACATATGTGTATGTATGAGAATGTGAGTGTGTGTTTGCAAGTGTGTGTGTGAGTGTGTGTGTATGTGAGTGCATATGTGTGCACATACATGTGTATAAGTGTGTGTGTTTGTATGTGTGTATACATGAATGTGAGTGTGCGGATGTGTGTGTTTGAATTTTTGTGTGTGTGTGTGTGTGTGTGTCTCCATTGGTCGGGGCTGTGTGTGTGTGTGTGTGTGTGTGTGTGTGTCTCCATTGGTCGGGGCTGTGTGTGTGTGTGTGTGTGTGTGTGTGTGTGTCTCCATTGGTCGGGGCTGTGTGTGTGTGTTTTGGGGAGGGTGTGTCTCCATTGGTCGGGGCTGTGTGTGTGTGTTTTGGGGAGGGTGTGTCTCGATTGGTCGGGGCTGTGTGTGTGTGTTTTGGGGAGGGTGTGTCTCGATTGGTCGGGGCTGTGTGTGTGTGTGTGTCTGTCTGTCCTCACCATTTTGCCGTGGATTGGACCAACTGGCTATTTCTGGTCACTTTGACCTGAATTCTACATCTGTAAATACTCACAGAACCCTTTGTGCCTTGTTTGGTGCAAAAAGCTCTGAGTGCAATGAGTAACAAGCCGAGATCAAAATGATTCAATTTGTTCTTCATCTGATATGATCTTATGAAAACTTCTGATTTGAGTCAGTGGCGCTCCGGGTACACGGAGGGAAAGTGAAAGCCCATCCGTCATCTCGACATGCATGAACCCTCTTAACATTTTAATGTTCTTAAAACACTGCCAGAGCTGTGAAGATCAATGTGAGGAGGGGACGAGGAACGGGTTTGATTAATGAGGGAGCTGCGTGTGTGACTGTTCTGGGGAAAGTTGTCAGGCCCCATTAACCAGAATGGGAGCCAAGTTATCACTGGGAGTTGCCCATTCCCAAAGGTTGCAGGGTCACGATTTGAATCACTGACCTGAAATGAGGCTGAAACATTCTCCGTTTGTCAATATTTCAAACAATTAGCGCACTCTGTTATCATCTGTGGATAGAATCAGACCCAGTGGCTCACGTAAAGCGCGGTGGCGTTAGTAGGTACAATGGAACAGGCAATATCAAGCTGGTCATATCATAGAATCACACAGCGCAGAAGGAGGTTACTCAGCCCATCGTGTCTGTGCCGGCTCTTTAAGAGAGTTACCCAATTAATCCCACTCCCCCTGCTCTTTCCCCATAGCCCTGAAAATTCTTCCCCTTCAAGTATTTCTCCAATTCTCTTTTGAAAGTTACTATTGAATCTGCTTCCACCGCCCTTTCAGGCAGCGCATTCCAGATCACAACAACTCGCTGCGTAGAAAAAAATTCTCCTCATCTCCCCCTCTGGTTCTTTTGCCAATGATCTTAAACCTGTGACCTCTGGTTACCGACCCTCCTGCCCCTGGAAACAGTTTCGCCCTATCTACTCTATCAAAACCCCTCATAATATCGAATATCTCCATTAAATCTCCCCTTAACCTTCTGAGAATGCGTTAAAAAAATACATAGACCATAAGTGAAAAGTCTCAGCGATTGCTGCACCTATTCCAATACTCTTAGGCCACAGGTTCATCTTGATGTTTTGCTTGTCTCTATCTCCAGTATAAAGTCAAACAATGACTGGAAATGGTGTCACCTCACCTGTGCTAGTTCTTGCTTTTCTATCTTACTCAGGCTAGTCTGGTCTCCACTCAAGGCTTTGTGATGGAACTGAGTACTTAATCCCTCCATGGCCTCGCCCCTCCCTATCTCTGTAATCTCCACCAGCCCTACAACTCTCCAAGATCTCTGCGCTCCTCTAATTCCGGCCTCTTGAGCAGCCCCGATTTTCATCGCTCCATCATTGGTGGCCGTGCCGTCAGCTGCCTGGGCCCTAAGCTCTGGAATTCCCTCCCTAAACCGCTCCGCCTCTCGACCTCTCTTTCCTCCTTCAAAACGCTCCTTAAAACCCACCTCTTTGGTCATCTGTCCTAATATCACCTTATGTGGCTCGGTGTCAAATTTTGTTTGATAACGTTCCTGTGAAGAGCCTTGGGATGTTTTACTACGTTAAAGGCGCTATTTCAATACAAGTTGTTGTTGTTGTTGTTGTTGTTAACGCTTAAGAAAGTTGTTGGTTCTTCCTATAATGAAGTAACAGTTTCAAGCTTTGCTTAATGGGGCAGTGTAGAGGGAGCATTACTCAGCACCTAACCCGTGCTATATCTGACCCGTTAATGGGGCAGTGTAGAGGGAGCATTACTCAGCACCTAACCCGTGCTATATCTGACCCGTTAATGGGGCAGTGTAGAGGGAGCATTACTCAGCACCTAACCCGTGCTATATCTGACCCATTAATGGGGCAGTGTAGAGGGAGCATTACTCAGCACCTAACCCGTGCTATATCTGACCCTGTTAATGGGGCAGTGTAGAGGGAGCTTTACTCAGCACCTAACCCGTGCTATATCTTGTGAAGAGACTCAAACAGTTTCTACATTTACTAAGAACGCTCCAGTTTTAATCTATAATACATATCTAAGGTCAGATTTATTAGATATTCCCCTGCCTCTTCCCATCATGAAAGTCAACTTATTGTTTGGCTTATTCTGAAGCTGAACCAGACCATTCGCAAACTTGCTGTCCTATTTGACCCTGAGATGAGCTTCCGACCTCAAATCCAAGACCACCTACTTCCACCTCCATAACATCGCCCGTCTCTGCCCCTGCCTCAGCTCATCTGCTGCTGAAACCCCCATCCATGCCTTTGTTACCTCCAGACTCGACTATTCCAATGCTCTCGTGGACAGTCTCCCACCTTCCGCCCTCCGTATATTTGAGCTCGTCCAAAACTCGGCCGCCCGTGTCCTAACTCGCACCAAGTCCCGTCCACCCATCACCCCCTGTGCTCGCTGACCTACATTGGCTCCCGGTCCGTCAACACCTCGAATTTAAAATTCTCATCCTTGTTTTTGAATCCCTCCATGGCCTCACCCCTCCCGATCTCTGTAACCTCCTACAGCCCCACAACCCTCTGAGATATCTGCGCTTCCCCAATTCTGGCCTCTTGAGCATCACCGATTTTAATCGCTCCACCATTGGCGGCCGTGCCTTCAGCTGCCAAGGCCCTAAGCTCTGGAATTCCCTCCCTAAACCTCTCCATCTTTTTACCTCTCTCTCCTCCTTTAAGACGCTCCTTAAAGCCTACCTCTTTGACCAAGCTTTTGGTTACCTGTCCTAATATCTCCTTATGTGGCTCGATGTCAAACTTTGCTCGATAACGCTCCTGTGAAGCGCCTTGGGACGTTTTACTACGATAAAGGCGCTGTATAAATACAAGCTGTTGTACAATCTTCGGTTCGGTTGAACCTGTGAAGCCACAGGGAGATTGGTTTAATCGGGTGATTATAACCGCGACGCCTGCTTCAGCCTTTTAGAGAGGAAGGTCTCCGACATCGAGGCCAAGCACCGGGCTGAGCTGGGGTCCATCAGGAAGGAGAAGGAGCTGCTCCAGCAGCTGGTGGCTCACCAGATCAACGCCATCAGGGAGCTGGAGAAACACCTGCACACAGCCAGCAGCAACAACAGCGGCCTACAGCTCCAGCAGGTCCAGCTGGTCGAGACTGTCCGCCGCCTCATCAATCTGGTCTCCCAGGGCAAAGGTAAGGGGCGGGAAGGCAGGTGTCGCGGGCGGAGCATGAGGTGGCGTCACCGTTGGAATTTAGAATAAAAGGAAGGTCTTGCGAGTTATCCTTAAGTTCTCTTGTGAGCTATCAAACGTTTAAGGACATAAGAAATAGGAGCAGGAGTCGGCCATTCAGCCCCTCGAGCCTGCACTGCTATTCAATAAGATCACGGCTGATCTTCGACCTCAACGCCACTTTCCTGCACTATCTCCATATCCCTTGATTCCCTTAGTGTCCGAAAATCTATCGATCTCAGCCTTGAATATACTCAACGACCGAGCCTCCACAGCCCTCCGGGGTAGAGAATTCCAAAGATTCACAACCCTCTGAGTGAAGTAATTTCTCGGTCCTAAACAGGCACACGCTCCAAGGCAATAGCGCTGAGCGGCTGTGAGAGGACACCCTCCAGATCTATAAAATGGCCTTAAAGGAAGACCTCCCAGGCATGTAGCGGCTTTTCTATCTTCGGGACGTCCCAAAGCGCTTCACAGCCAATTAAATACTTTCAAAATGTAGTCACTGTTGCTACGTAGGAAACGCAGCAGCCTATTTACGCACAGCAAGATCCCACACATGGCAATGAGATAAATGACCAGACAATGTAGAAAGATTGAACTTGCATTTCTACAGCGCCTTTCACCACCTCGGGATGTCCCAAAGTGCTTTACAGCCAGTGAAGCACTTTTTTTGAAGCGTAGGCACTGTTGTAATGTAGGGAAACGCGGCAGCCAATTTGCGCACAGCAAGATCCCACAAACAGCAATGAGATAATGACCAGCTAATCTGTTTTTTTTAGTGATGTCGGTTGAGGGATAAATATTGGTCCCAGGACACTGGGGAGAACTCCCCCTGCTCTTCTTCGAAATAGTGGCCATGGGATCTTTTGCATCCACCTGAGAGAGCAGACGGGGCCTCGGTTTAACTTTAAAGACGGAATAGAGCTGTACTCGTAAAAAAAAAGGCAAGAAGGGACTAGATGGGGTAGTGGGTATAGTCAGTTGCAGTAACAAAGTACCAGAGAACAAGGCTTGGGCAAGACTCAGGTTCAATATCCCAGAATAGACCCAATATTCGATAAAACGTTCACTCTTTGTGATTTCTGAGGCTGAAGCCTTGATCCAGCTGTTCGTCTGATTTTGTTCCCCACAAACTGACAGGCATCGAGTAAACAACGGAATCCTTTGTTGGGGCATTTTTCTTGTTGAATGTCCAGAGCCAGTTTCTGTGCCTCAAACCTTTCTAACCCTTCTTAACTCTCTCACTTCCCCACTGTGCTTGCTCTACCAGTGAGAGAACAGGCAAGGGGGAAACTCCTGCACTACTCTATCGCGAATGCTGCTTCATGAACGGATATGGAGGATGGACACCTATCCTACAAGCTCAGCTCAGCCAGTGACCCTTTGCCTGGTAGAATGGAGGGGCAGCTATGAACGGTCTAAATGTATTCTATCAGTATCTCCCTCGCATGCTTCCAGTTGCTACGTATGAACCTTGGCCCTTGGTTTGCCCTGAGCTGCTCTCAGCCATCGGGACACTCCAGTTGGCCTCAGTACCCCGATCCCGGCCTGAAAGTGCAGATTTCTGGGGATCTGGTCGGGAGAGGCTCTATCTATGTTATAATGCCCTACACAGAAAGATCAGTCAGGGTTCCTGCTTCTGGTCACTGTCCAACGACCTCTGCTAGAAAGTGCCCTTATGTGGACGTAGAAGAGAATCATAGAATGAGACACCACAGGAGGAGGCCATTCGGCCCATCGTGCCTGTGCCGGCTCTTTGAAAGAGCTCTCCAGTTAGTCCCACTCCCCCCTGCTCTTTCCCCACAGCCCTGCAATTTTTTCTCCTTCAAGTATTTATCCAGTTTCCTTTTGAAAGTTACTGTTGAACCTGCTTCCACCGCCCTTTCAGGCAGCGCGTTCCAGATCATAACAACTCGCTGTGTAAAAAACATTCTCCCCATCTCCCCTCTGGCTCTTTTGCCAATTATCTTAAATCTGTGTCCTCTGGTTACCGACCCGCCCTGTCACTGGAAACAGTTTCTCCTTACTTACTCTATCAAAACCTTCATGATTTTGAACAACTCTATCAAATCTCTCCTTAACCTTCTGTGCTCGAAGGAGAACAATCCCAGCTTCTCCAGTCTCTCCACGTAACTGAAGTCCATCATCCCTGTTACTATTGTATTAAATCTCATCTGCACCCTCTAATGCCTTCCTAAAGTGTGGGATGGTACAGTCGTGTAGTGGTGATATTACTGGACTAATAATCCTGAGATCTTGGGTTCAAAACCCAACATGGCATTTTGAGAATTTGAATTTACAACAACAACTTGCATTTATATAGTGCCTTTAATGTAGTAAAACGTGGAACTCGCTACCACAGGGCGTGGTTGGGGTGAACAGCACAGATGCATTTATGGGGAAGCTAGATAAGCACGAGGGAGAAAGGATTTGAAGGTTATGGTGATGGGGTGAGATAAAGAGGGGTGGGAGGAGGCTCAGTGTGGAGCATAAACACCGGCACGGACCAGTTGGGCCGAATGGCCTGTTTCTGTGCTGTAGACTCGATGGGCCAGAAATTCGGGTGCAAGTATCGCGCGCGTACTTACCTACCGCGCCTGCCGTTGTGCTTCGGGCCCGCGTGGAATTCGGCTCCTGGGCCTCCTGCAGCTGCCGGCGCGCAGTGCTTGCGTATCCCACGGGCGCAGTTAGTTCGAAGCATCCCCTGGGATCACGTGGGCCACGGAGAGCCAATCGGAGCAGGGAATCTCCATTCATAGATTTAGACAGGAAGACCTGTCAAATCTATGAATAGAGATCGCCCCCAAAACCTAACTAAAACTTCAAATAAATTTTTTTTAAATCACATTTTTAAAATAACTATAAATTACATAAATTAACTACTTTAAACAAAAATTAAAATTTTTGAAAAAATTAATTACACTTTTTAATGGTGCTAAAAATAAACTTACCTTTCTTTAAAGTATGTAAAAAAGATAAACCTGTTGAAAAAATGTTTAAATTGTATTTAATTCGCCACTTACCTTGTTAAAAGCAGGCCTTGCGCCTCCTTTTTCCTGCGCAGCTTCTCCGTACTTACCCTCACGGAGAAACCTGAAAAAAAAAACGAAGTTCGCTGCGTGCGCGCTGCCTCTCCGGCGCACGCAGTTGACCCTCGAACCCCTTCTTTCACGAGACCGGAAGTTCCGGTTTCCCGTGCATGCGCAGTCCATGCGCGAAACCGGCACTTCCGGTGGCCCTACGGGTGAGTACACAGCGCGTACTCACCCGTGGAGACCCGAATTTCTGCCCCGATGTAATTTTATGTAAATTTCTTCAGCCCATAATCTTGCCGCTCTACCTCCTTCAAAAGTCAATGCTCTGGTGTGCCACACGATGCTGGAGACATTCCAGGCTGGCATCATCTCTTACCTTCTATTGGAAGAGCATAGAGTGTAAATATGTTGTGCAAAACACTGTAACACAGTGCTCGACCAAAAATGGAGCTGAAAATTTTGTTGTTTTATTTTGAGCAGGAATGTTTAATCTAGCCAGAGGTCAAGTCCCGAGATGCAGTCAGTGTATATCTTAGGGTTTGGCATAGGACAGAAATATCATTAGAAAGAATTCCAAGCGATGGGCCGGAACATATAAACTTCAACAGCTTGCATTTATTACCAAGAAGTGACTGTTCGCGCTCACCCCTAGATTCCTGACCTGATGGATCAGGTCATACATTATCTTATCTAAGTCATCACTACAAGCCAACCTTGCAGTTCAGCCTCTGCAGTACAGGCTCCTCCAACAAGTTGGCCCCATGAGCGTGTCTGTTCGGCTGGCATGTTTTTCCCAGGTCGGAGCTGGTGATGAAATTCATAACAGCAGAAGTATTCTCTTGGAGATCAGCGGGACGGGAGAAAGCTGAGGTAGTGAGCTTCCTTAATTACTTTCAAGTCCCTTCCAGAGATCTGTGCACAAAAATCCAGGCTGACACTCCCAGAGCAGTACTGAGGGAGCACCACACTGTCGGAGGGGCAGAGCTGAGGGAGTGGTGCACTGTCGGAGGGGCAGTACTGAGGGAGCGCCGCACTGTCGGAGGGGCAGAGCTGAGGGAGCGCTGCACTGTCGGAGGGGCAGTACTGAGGGAGCGCCGCACTGTCGGAGGGGCAGTACTGAGGGAGCGCCGCACTGTCGGAGGGGCAGTACTGAGGGAGTGCCGCACTGTCGGAGGGGCAGTACTGAGGGAGTGCCGCACTGTCGGAGGGACAGTACTGAGGGAGCGCCGCACTGTCGGAGGGGCAGAGCTGAGGGAGTGCTGCACTGTCGGAGGGGCAGTACTGAGGGAGCGCCGCACTGTCGGAGGGGCGGTACTGAGGGAGCGCCGCATTGTCGGAGGGGCAGTACTGAGGGAGCGCCGCACTGTCGGTGGGCAGTACTGAGGGAGCACCGCACTGTCGGAGGGGCAGAGCTGAGGGAGTGCTGCACTGTCGGAGGGGCAGTACTGAGGGAGTGCTGCACTGTCGGAGGTGCCGTCTTTCGGGTGAGATGTTAAACCGAGGCCCCGTCTGCTCTCTCAAGTGGATGTAAAAGATCCCATGGCACTACTTCGAAGAAGAGCAGGGGAGTTCTCCCGGGTGTCCTGGCCAATATTTGTCCCTCAACCAACATCACTAACAGATTATCTGGCCATTTATCACATTGCTGTTTGTGGGAGCTTGCTGTGCGCAAATTGGCTGCTGCGTTTCCTACATTACACCAGTGACTACACTTCAAAAAGTACCTCATTGGCTGTAAAGCGCTTTGGGATGTCCGGTGGTCACGAAAGGCGCTATAGAAATGCAAGTCTTTCTTTCTTTTTCATTTTCCTCTTCGAAAGTAAGTGTCTTTATCGACAGATAACTCTCGGTCCGTGTGACCTCCTGGACTGAGAGGGATTGTTCAGTGTATTTTTCCATATTGGCCCTGGGTTTTTTCTGGGATTTTTTGCCTGTGTCTGTGGGTGGGAGGGGGTGGGAGGTGGGATTGGCAGGAGGAAGAGTCTAGTCACGATGCTCCAGCCATCATGAGTGTGGGCCAGGCTTGATGGACCTGCTGGCCATTTCCTGCCAATCTATTTTGTATGTTCATACATAGGCTGGTCAGGTTACAAATTGGCTGCCGCATTTTCTACAGTGAAGCACTTTGGGACATCCTGAGGCTATATAAATGCACGTTCTTCCTTTTCTTTACCTTTGGGTCTAGCCTACACATGACTCCAGTCCCACCCTAGGTGGTTGACGCTCAATGCCTCGAAAGTGGCCCATTCAGTTGTATCAACAATGGCTATAAATGAAGGCCCATCACTGCCTCCCTGGGAGAGCTAAGGATGGGTAATAAATGTGGTCCTATCAGTCTTGCCCACACCTCAAGAACAAATGAAAAAGAAGGCTCGATGTACCACCTGCTGCAGCTCGTAGCGAGTTGGCTGTAGGGAGCTGGAGGCGATTAAGGCCTTCGAATCTATGCACTGGAACACTGCTGGTTCACACATTGCAACTACTCCCTAAGTATTTAAATTAGAAATGTATGTTCCTGTTTCTAGTTATGTGCAGTTATTGACCCAGTGGCTGTCAGCAGTGGTTAGATAAGTCACTTGGAGTAAACTATCTTGACAAATTACACTTCCAGCTTTCACTCTTATCATTATGTCCTCCTCCTCTAATGGAGCATTGATCTGATGGAGCTTTAACCCCAGGCATTTTGTTAGATGATTAATGTAAACTGACATCCCGGGAAATATGAAACTATTTGCTCTTTTACCACCTGCATCATCCAATAGGTCCAAAACATACGAGGTGCCAGTAACACAGATTCCCGCATGCTGTGTAGAAAGAAAGGGAGAGAGAAAGAGAGAGAAAAAAAGAAAGAAAGAGAAAAAAAAGAAAGAAAGAGAGAAAGAAAGAAAGCAAGAAACCAAACTGAGTTGCATTTCTATAGCGCCTTTCACAACCTCAGGATGTCCCAAAGCACTTTACAGCCAATGAAGTACTTTTTGAAGTGCAGTCACTGTTGTAATGTAGGAAACGCGGCAGCCAATTTGCGCACAGCAAGCTCCCACAAACAGCAATGTGATAATGAGCAGATCATCTGTTTTAGTGATGTTAGTTGAGGGATAAATAATAACCACCTGCTCTTCTTCGAAATAGTGCCACAAATGTGGGAGTCAAAATCAGACTGGACGCAAACTTTCCCCAGACTCCGATTATCTCTGAAGCTCCTGTTTGGCGGCACCAAATTTGGAAATAGAAGAGACACTGTGCCATTTGTGTCTCACCTTCATGTGACGCTCACCACTGTCTCTAAGTGCTGTCTCGGAGTTGTGTGAGTGACGAGTCTGTCAGTTGCTTGTCCCCAGACAGCTGCTCGAAAGCTTCAGGGAATCTCAATGCCGCGTTGATCTGATAACCCTGACTCGCCGAGGGTGCTGCTTGTTACGATCATCGACCTCGAACCAGCGAACCTTGTGTATAGACTGTTAGTGCATATGAGGGGGGCGGGGATGGGGGAAGAGGGGGAGCCGCCATTGCCCCGGAAACCGCTGGAAATCTGCTTTTCTTTATTTTTATGTTTATGTCTCAAACCCTCGTGGAATACACAGGGGTAGAAATTGATCAGGGAGGCAACACTGACCAACTGGCTGTGGCCTGCGCCCCTAGGATGCCTGAAAAATGTCCATACTGGCCACGGACGATTGTCAAGCATCTAAGGCGGCCGACTAAATTAGGCGTTAGGCCCCTTGTATGTGCTAATGAGGGGCTAATGCCTGTTTTAGGGCCCCTTTAGGAAATTGGGCTGCCCTGAGTGGGGCAGGCATCGGGCCTACTCCACTCAGGCTTTCCAGCCGTGGATGCAGCCTAGCAACCGGCCTCCACTGAAAATTCATGTGGAGCCAGGAGGGGCCTGAATAGAGTTGCCAATTCTGGTGGGACATTTTCCTGGAGGTCTCATCGCATGACCTCCCACCTCCAACCGCCCCGCCCCCGCACTCCCGCCATTGGTCGCCCGACATGTCCATCCTCACGACGCCCCGCCCCCGCACTCCCGCCATTGGTCGCCCAACATGTCCATCCTCACGACGCCCCACCTTCCCACGGCCAATCGGAAAGTGAACAGTCTCTTCATTATCTGATTGGACAACGCCTGACTGTCAGTCAAATGGCCTTCTTCCCCCCCACCCCTCATCGCCAATATGTTTGGAACTAATAAACAGAGTGTTGAAAGAAAATCAAAAGTCAAAACGAAATTTTTTTTTATTGCCCCGAGGTTTTTTTCTCCCAGCAATGTCTCAGAAATTAATCTTTCATTCCCGGAGACTCCAGGACAATCCCGGAGTGTTAGCGACCCGAGTCAGGAATGCTCCTCCCAACTTCCCAGCGCTCCTGCCGGCCTCGGGCCGTGATCAGCTCCCCCTCGCCCCCCCTCCTCCCGCTGTCCTCCTTACCTCCCCCCTCCCCTCGGCACCTACCTGAGGGCTGCTGCCGGCGAGGCAGGCGGCCTGAAATTTATTTCTGCGCAAGGCCCGGAATATTTAGACGAGACCCGAGGTCGAATTTCGGGCCAGCCTCAAACCTCTTGGTTGGGCCACGCGCTGCCTTCCCGAGGCGAGATTCCACACCAGTCTAGTCGGTCCCCCCGGTGACAAGAACAACTCTGAGAAATCTATACGATAGCAAAATACTGCGGATGCTGGAAAATTGAAACAACAACAGAAAACGCTGGAAAAACTCAGCAGGCCAGGCAACATCCGTGGAGAGAGAAACAGAGTTAACGTTTCAGGTCGAAACCCTTCATCAGAACTGAGAAAAAAGCAGGAAATGAAACCGATAAAAAAGCAAGGGGGAGGCTGGGGGGAGGAATAAAAGAACAAAAGGGGTGGTCTATGGTAAGTGGAGACATTAAGAGATGCTCAAGGTGAGACGAGATGGTAATGGGACAGGTTAAGAAACAAAAGGTGGCTAGAAGTGTGAAATGTGAAATGCTGGCAGAATGAGAGACAGCTGCTGTGGGGGAGAGAGAGAAAAAAAAGGGAAAAGGCACGGACCAAAAGGGTGGATGAAATGTATATATATATATGTGGTAGGGGCCGAGGTTATGATCTGAAATTGTTGAACTCGATATTGAGTCCGGAAGGTTGTAAAGTGCCTAATCGGAAGATCTGAGAAATCTATTATCAGTACGATAAGCAGTGGTTTCTATTTTAGTCCGGATTGAATCACTGGCTCAGCCGTTTAGAATTCCGTGTTTTCGATGCTATCTGCCAAATAATACATAATCCAAACTTAGAATTCTTTAATAAATTATTTCAGCATTCCAATTATTTGTATCGATCGCTACAAAAATAATCTTGAGCTTTATCACTTGACCTTCAAAGCATTGGGAGAACTCATCGCTCAGCAACAAAATGGCCCCCTTGTCTTTCACACACGTACCTGTCAGACAAGAGCTCGAGACAACAGAAGGAAAGACCTGCATTTCTCCAGCGCCTTTCATGACCTCAGGACTTCCCAAAGTGCTTTACAGTCAATGAAGCACTTTTTGAAGTGTAGTCACTGTTGTAATGTAGGAAACTCGGCAGCCAATTTGCGCACAGCAAGCTCCCACAAACAGCAACGTGATAATGACCGGATAATCTGTTTTTAGTGATGTTGATTGAGGGATAAATATTGGCCCCAGGACATCGGAGAGAACTCCCCTGCTCTTCTTCGAAATAGTGCATGGGATCTTTTACGTCCACCTGAAAGGGCAGACGGGGCCTGTTTTTTTTTTTATTCATTCACTCGATGTGGGCATTGCTGGCAAGGCCAGCATTTATTGCCCATCCCTACTTGCCCTTGAGTGACTCGCTAGGCCATTTCAGAGGGCAGTTAAGAGTCAACCACATTGCTGTGGGTCTGGAGTCACATATAGGCCAGACCGGGTAAGGACAGTAGATTTCCTTCCCTAAAGGACATTAGTGAACCAGCTGGGTTTTTATGACAATCCGGTAGTTTCATGGTCATCATGATCATTACTGATACTAGCTTTTTATTCCAGATTTATTTATTTAACTGTGCTTTAAATTCCCCAGCTGCGGTGGTGGGATTTGAACTCTTGTCACACAGATTATTAGTCCAGGACCTCTGGATTACTATTCCAGTAACATTACCACTATGCTACTGTTCCAAAAGACAGGTAAAGAGGAAAGAAAGAATCCAATGTAAAATGTGTCCAAGTGTTCAACATTGTCACACAGTGAATGGGAATGAAATTGGATTCCCAGCTTAGATTTACTATAAAAATAAGTCCGATTTAAGCTCTCCCACGGGTCAACTTGGCACGTGTTACCTTGGGAAAGTGGTTATAGAAACATAGAAACATAGAATCTAGGAGCAGGAGTAGGCCATTCGGCCCGTCGAGCCTGCTCCACCATTCAATACGATCATGGCTGATCATCCAAATCCAGTACCCTGTCCCTGCTTTAATCCCCACAGTACACATATCCCACCCTACCCCTGTAACCCCACGTATTTAATCCCCCCTAACATATCCCATCCTATCCCCATAACCCCACATATTTAATCCCCCCCTAACACTAAGGGTCAATTTATCATAGCCAAATCAACCTAACCCGCACATTTTTGGACTGTGGGAGGAAACCGGAGCACCCGGAGGAAACCCACGCAGACACGGGGAGAATGTGCAAACTCCACACAGACAGTCACCCGAGGTCAGATTCGAACCCGGGTCTCTGGCGCTGTGAGGCACCAGTGCTAACCACTATGCCACCGTGTTGAAGGCATTAGTCAAGTAAAGGGTAGGAGAGTGGAGGACTCTTCTAGTTCTCTCTGTTTCCAGCCGCTTGTTCACAGATTGATACACGCACAGAGATTAATTAATATCTCATATTTCCAGGACTGGCTGAAAAGTCCGCACCCTCTCACCAACCACCCCCGCGATCTGTGCTTTGGAGAGATGAAAATCTGAGAGGCTGAAAACTTCTGGAAATATCAGAAAACCCAACCGTTTCTTGAGTGAACCTACCGGGAGACAGTGGCTCTACTCGTTCTGTTCACTTTCATTATCCAGAACAAAATTAGTAACAATACTGTGGAAGAGGAATTCCTAGAGTTCCTAGATGGTTTCCTGGACCAATATGTCGAGGAACCAACTAGAGATCAGGGCATCTTAGACTGGGTATTATGTAATGGGAAAGGATTAATTAGCAATCTTGTTGTGCGAGGCCCCTTGGGGAGGAGCGATCATAATATGATAGAATTCTTCATTAAGATGATGAGTGAAGTAGTAGTTGACTCAGAGACTAGGGTACTGAATTTAAATAAAGGAAACTACGATGGTATGAGGCGCGAGTTGGCTAGGATGGATTGGGGAATGTTACTTAAAGGCTTGACGGTGGATAGGCAATGGCAAACATTTAAAGATCGCATGGATGAACTACAGAATTTGTTCATCCCTGTTTGGCATAAAAATAAAACAAAGAAGGCGACTCAACCGTGGCTAACAAGGGAAATTAGGGATAGCATAAGATCCAAGGAGAGGACATATAAATTGGCCAGAAAAAGCAGCAAACCTGAGGATTGGGAGCAGTTTAGGATTCAGCAAAGGAGGACAAAGGGATTAATTAAGAGGGGGAAAATAGAGTATGAGAGTAAGCTTGCAGGGAACATAAAAATTGACTGTAAAAGTTTCTATAGATATGTGAAGAGAAAAAGATTGGTGAAGTCAAGCGTAGGTCCCTTGCAGTCAGAATCAGGGGAATTTATAATGGGGAACAAAGAAATGGCAGACCAATTAAATACATACTTTGGTTCTGTCTTCACAAAGGAGGACACAAATAAACTCCCAGAGATGTCGGGTACATAGGGTCTAATGAGAGGGAGGAACTGAATGAAATCAGTATTTGTAGGGAAATGGTGTTCGATAAATTGACGGGATTGAAGGCCGATAAATCCCCAGGGCCTGATAATCTACATCCTAGGGTACTTAAGGAAGTGGCCCTAGAAATAGTAGATGCATTGCTGGTCATCTTTCAAAATTCTATAGACTCTGGAACAGTTCCCATGGATTGGAGGGTAGCTAATGTAATCCCACTATTTAAAAAAGGTGGTAGAGAGAAAACGGGGAATTATAGACTGGTAAGCCTGACATCGGTAGTGGGGAAAATGCTAGAGTCCATTATAAAAGATATAATAGCAGAGCACTTGGAAAACAGTGACAGGATCGGACAAAGTCAGCATGGATTTACAAAAGGTAAATCATGCTTGACTAATCTACTGGAATTTTTTGAGGATGTAACTGGTAGAATAGAAAAGGGAAAACCAGTGGATGTGGTGTATTTGGACTTTCAGAAGGCTTTCGATAAGGTCCCGCATAAGAGATTAGCGTGCAAAGTTAAAGCACATGGGATTGGGGGTAAGGTACTGACTTGGATAGAAAACTGGTTGGCAGACAGGAAGCAAGGAGTTGGAATAAACGGGTCTTTTTCCGAGTGGCAGGCAGTGACTAGTGGGGTACCGCAGGGATCGGTGCTAGGACCCCAGTTATTCACAATATATATTAATGATCTAGACTAGGGAACTAGATGTAATATCACCAAGTTTGCAGACAACACAAAGCTGGGTGGGCGTGTGTGCTGCGAGGAGGATGCAGAGAAACTCCAGTGTGATTTGGACAGGTTGGGTGATTGGGCAGATGCATGGCAGATGCAGTATAATGTGGATAAATGTGAGGTTATCCACTTTGGGGGCAAAAACAGGAAGGCAGATTATTATCTGAACGGCAATAGATTGGGAAAAGGGGAAGTGCAACGAGACCTGGGTGTCCTTGTGCACCAGTCGCTGAAGGTAAGCATGCAGGTGCAGCAGGCGGTTAAGAAGGCAAATGGTATGTTGGCCTTCATAGCGAGAGGATTCGAGTACAGGAGCAAGGTTGTCTTGCTGCAGTTGTACAGGGCCTTGGTGAGACCACATCTTGAGTATTGTGTGCAGTTTTGGTCGCCTTATCTGAGGAAGGATGTTCTTGCCATGGAGGGAGTGCAGCGAAGATTTACCAGACTGATACCTGGGATAGCAGGAATGACATATGAAGAGAGCTTGGGTCGATTAGGCTTATATTCGCTAGAGTTTAGAAGAATGAGAGGGGATCTCATTGAAACTTATAAAATTCTAACAGGACTAGACAGACTAGATGCAGGAAGGCTGTTCCTGATGGCCGGGGGAGTCCAGAACCAGGGGTCTAAGGATAAGGGGTAAGCCATTTAGGACTGAGATGAGGAGGAATTTCTTCACCCAGAGAGTGGTGAACCTGTGGAATTCTCTACCACAGAAGGCAGTTGAGGCCAATTCATTAAATATATTCAAGAAGGAGTTAAATATATTTCTTAAGGCTAAGGGGATCAAGGGATATGGGGAGAAAGCAGGGACAGGGTACTGAATTTGGATGATCAGCCATGATCGCATTGAATGGCGGAGCAGGCTCGAGGGGCCCGAATGGCCTACTCCTGCTCCTATCTTCTATGTTTCTATGTTTCTAAAATCTTCTTTCAAAATTGGAGTATCGTTAATTACAGATACGAAGGACTATTTGAAGCATATTAGAGCATCAATGCTGAAGTACATTACAGTTCCCCCATTGTACAATCGAGTTGTTTCTTAAATGCAGCTGTGTTTTTGCCTCCAGCACTCCAACATAGTAACATTAGGAACAGGAGGAGGCCATTCAGCCCCTCGAGCCGTTCAATCAGATCAGGGCTGATCTGCACCTCAACTCCCATTTACCTGCTTTTGCTCCGTATCCCTCGATACCCTTACCCAACACAAATCTACTGATCTCAGTCTTGAAAGCATCCACAGCCTTTTTGGGGGAGAGAGTTCCAGATTTCCACTCCCCTTTGTGTGAAGAAGTGCTTCCTGACATCACCCCTGAACGGCCTGGCTCTAATTTTAAGATTGTGCGCCTTTGTTCTGGACTCCCCCGACCAGAGGAAATCATTTCTCCCTATCTACCCTAGCGAATCCTTTTATCATTTAAAACTCAAGGGAATACAAACCAAGTCTATGTTACCGGTCCTCAAAATTTAACCCTTTTAGCCCCCCCGGTATCAGTCTGGTGAATCTGCGCTGTAACGATCCCCCCTTCCTAGACCAATATATCCTTCCTGAGGTTCGATGCCCAGAACTGAACGCAGTTACTCCAGGTCTCGCCCAGGGCCACAGGAATTCTTAATCCAGCACTGTCATTCAGCACTGGTAAGGAGAAAGGACAGGTAATAACGGCCGGGAGTTTCCTCGGCGTTGTCCAACTCTGCCACCATAATTTTGCGGAATTATAGTGGAAAAAGAAGAAAGACTTGCATTTCTATAACGCCTTTCACGACCACCGGACGTCTCAAAGCGCTTATACAGTCAATGAAGTACTTTTGAAGTGTCGTCACTGTTGTAATGTGGGAAACACAGTTTGCGCACAGCAAGCTCCCACAAACAGCAATGTGATAATGACCAGATGTTAGGGTTTTTTTTTGTTATGTTGATTGAGGGATAAATATTGGCCCCAGGACACCGGGGAGAACTCCCCTGCTCTTCCTCGAAATAGTGCCATGGGATCTTTTACGTCCACCTGAGAGGGCAGACGGGGCCTCGGTTTAACGTCTCAGCCGAAAGACGGCACCTCTGACAGTGCAGCTCTCCCTCAGCACTGCACTGGAGTGTCAGCCTAGCTTTATGTGCTGAAGTCTCTGGAGTGGGGACTATGAACCCACAACCTTCTGACCCAGAGGTGAGTGTGCTACCCACTGAGCCACGGCTGACACGTAGCTAGGAGCAAATTCTCAACCAACGTTCCAGGGGTGTATCCGCTCACCAGAGTTAATCTGATAAAGCGGGGGGGGGGGGCGAGGGGTCGCACATCTGGAAAAGTCAATAATCTGCCTCCCTTTACCGACCTTCCACGTATTTCCAGCAGTTTTCTGGTCTTCAATCCAGATTTCTGGCACCTTTTTTTTTGTGATGTTTTGTTCTGCCAGTTCATTGACCTGTTTCTTTCTTTCTTCCTTTCTTTGTCAAACAGCGGTGGTTAAGAAGGAAGAGAAGGTCTTCCGAGATTGCGCGGAGGCCTCGGAGTCTGGGGCCAATGTGAGTGGGATCTACACGATCCATGTTGAGAACATGACAGAGCCTCGCAAGGTAACCAACGCACGTCCCTCTGCCTTACTCTCCCTGCCAGCACTGACCAGTAATTCCGGCCACTCCGTAACAGACTAACAGGTTACTTCCCATCAGGTTCCAATGGGTGTCATTAATGTAATGGGAGGTAGTTACGACGCATTACACTCTCTTTATCCTGCTAAATGTTCCCAGATTTTGCTCCTGTGTAAAACTTTCCCTTACGTTGTTTTAATGGTCAGAAATGCACGGGCCATTGGGTTGCCAACCCTCCAGGATTGGCCTGGAGTCTCCAGGAATTGAAGATTAATCTCCAAGACAATGCGGCCAGCAACACCCGGGAGAAAAATCATAGGGGGCAATAAAAAATTGTGTTTCTTTTTATTTTCTTTGAACACTTTTGTCTATTATTTATAAAAAATATCAGATATGGGGAATAAAAGGCTATTTGATTGACAGTCAAGAATCATTCGAAGGATATTGAAGAGTCTGTCGGCTCTCCGATTGGCCGGGGGAAGGCGGGGCGTCGCCAGGATGGACATATCGGGCAACCAATGGCGGGAGAGTGGGGGCGGGGCAGTTGGCGGCAGGAGGTCATGTGATGAGACCTCCAGGAACAGGTCCAACCAGAGCTGGCAACCCAAATGGGCTGGCGTAAAGACTGAAACTGAGGGACTGAAAGTGGGGCAGGTTCTATAAGGGGCGAGCGATCCGCTCCCACTGGATTACCTCCCAGCTGGTGAAGGTGGAGGTCTACTCCGGACACTTACAGAAGGAAAGCAAGGCCCCATAACCTGCCCTTGGTCTCCGAGCACTGATTGGCCAACTCTGCCTCAGCACTGGTTTCTGGTTTCTGGTTTCTGGTCCTGGTTTCTAGCACCTGGAGGTTTTCCTGCTTTTGGTTGCTACCAAGTTGAAGAACGTGGTCCCTAGAACGCTCACCGTTTGCGGCAGATGCTGCAACAACTCCTGAAAATAATATAATAATATCGCGGCGTCTCCCCTCGCAGTGGAGCTCAGCGTTGATTCCGTGTAAGTGGAATGTGTCCGTTTTAGGGTCAAACACAGAAAACTCATTCGTTCACTTTCTGTCAGATAATTAATTGTGTTCCCTAGATTGCAAAAAGCTTGCAGCCTATTGTTCTTTTCAAATCTGGCGCGGGGCTGTGAACCATACTTCGATAAAAATACAATGGGTTCGTCAGAAATGGCTTTGAAATTTTGGCGCATAGGATAAAATGGAGCCGAGAATTTTCTGTGTTTCCCTCTAACAGAGGTCGAACACACTGTTACTCTGTAAGAATGACAATGAAGCACTCTATCAATTTCATAATGTCGGGATTAACTACATCTGCCTGCTTCCTGTTCTTAATGCTTTACTTTACGTGTCGACCCAGAAGGACAGAACATTGGCCAACAATCTTCTCTTCTTCTCCTTCTTAGGCAGTCCCTCGGAACCGAGGATGAATTGCTTCCACATTAAAAATGAGTTCTCAGGTGGCTGATGAGTCCAATGCGGGACCTACAGTCTCTGTCACAGGTGGGGCAGACGGTGGTTGAAGGGGCGGGGGGGGGGGGGGGGGTGCTTGGGTTGACGTGCGCTCCTTGCGCTTGGCTTCCGCTTGCTCCCGGCGAAGAGACTCGAGGTGTTCGGCGCCTTCCCGGATGCTTCTCCTCCACTTTGTGCGGTCTTGGGCCAGGGACTCGGCGGTGTCGGTGGGGACGTTGCACTTTTTCAAGGAGGCTTTGAGGGTGTCCTTGAAGCGCTTCCTCTGCCCACCTGGGGCTCTCTTGCCGTGTCGGAGCTCCAACAGTGGGCCCAAGAAGGTGACGCGTTGGGTATTTGCTTATTGTTAATTAAACACTGATGGGAGCAAGCAATTACCCTCCAGGGTCCCTTAATGTTTGTTACATCATAAAGGAAAAATGTTCCAGAGAGTCCGAAATAAAAGCAGCCATTGCGTTGCTGCAGCAACTTGTGTGTTTATTGGTCATTACAGTCGACAACTTTGCAAGGCCTCCATTTTGATGGCAGGTATTCCGATCCCTTTGCGCTTTGCGTCACCGTGGCTCCAGTAAACATTGGCGTTTCCTCCTTTTCTCTGCAGGTTTACTGTGACATGGAGACCAGTGGCGGGGGGTGGACTCTGATACAGAAGAGGGTTAACGGCAGCACAGACTTCCAGAGAAATTGGAGGGAATATAAAATGGTGAGTAAAAGGGGAAAAAAACCCAGAAAGAACTTGCATTTCTATAGCGCCGTTCACAACCTCAGGGCGTTCCAAAGCGCTTTACAGCCAATGAGGTACTTTTTTTTGAAGTGTAGTCACTGTCGTAATGTAGGAAACGCGGCAGCCAATTTGTGCACAGCAAGCTCCCACAAACAGCAATGTGATAATGTCCAGATAATCTGTTTTAGTGATGTTGGTTGAGGGATAAATATTGGCCCGGGGACACCGGGGAGAACTCCCCCATGCTCTTCTTCAAAATAGTGGCCGTGGGATCTTTTGCACCCACCCGAGAGGGCAGATGGAGCCTCGGTTTAACGTCTTATCACTATTCACTCTGTCAGTACCTTTCAATCTCAGAACCTTTAAATCTCTATTAAATCTCCTCCTACCAGTTCCAGCAGGGGAAGGGAAGAGGGAAATTCAGCCCGATGGTGAGGGGGGCAGTGAGCTGTCCAATTTCCCCCCTTTTCTGCTGCCATACCGTCCAATTTCATAGAATTACATAGAATTTCCAGCACAGAAACAGGCCATTCGGCCCAACTGGTCCGTGCCGGTGTTTATGCTCCACACAAGCCTCCTCCCACCCCTCTTCATCTCACCCTAGCAGCATATCCTTCTATTCCTTTCTCCCTCATGTGTTTATCTAGCTTCCCCTTAAATGTATCCCTACTATTCGCCTCAACCACTCCCTGTGGTAGCGAGTTCCACATTCTCACCACTCTCTGGGTAAAGAAGTTTCTCCTGAATTCCCCATTGGATTTATTGGTGACCATCTTATATTGATGGCCCTTATTCACCAATAAATCCAATAGGGAACTGGTGAGAGGAGATTAAGAGACTGATTTTGCCTCCTTTTCTGCTGTTTTCCATCCTGTCCAATTTCATAGGAGGAAAATCCAGTGGTCTAGGCCCATTGGCGAGCAACATCCACTAGGCCGAGGCACTGAAGGGTGATTGGCTCCCGTGGCACAGTGCTCCTGTACAACTCAATCCCTTCAGGAAAGGAGCAGAGAAAGTTGGGGGAAGAACGAGAAGATCCTCAGCCATAAAACGAGACAAGGATTTGCTTTTGCGATTCCCATAGTTTAAAGCCTGCGACTGCTTTGGCCTTGAGCCATTCATGAGCTCGGGTTTGGTGCCAGAGAACTAGCGCAGTGCGATGTGGAGACTTAATACAATGCGTCTTTAAATTGCAGGTTTCCATTCCTAGACCTGGAGCCCTCTGTCATGTTGTCCTAGAGTGACCAGTGTGGTATTAAAAATGCTGATTGTGTGGGAAAGATCTCCGATTACGCAGAAAGCTTCAAGCCCACAAGAATCAGATTGAGTTTAAAAATAGCAATGAGCTCAGAGTTTTATTGAATGCAGTGAGTGCTGTCAGAACCAAAGATTAAGTATGTAACTCTTTGAGAAATGCTCTCTTGGTAGATCAGTGAGTGAAGCAAAAGTGTGGAAATTATGATGAACCTGTATAAAAGACTGGTTCGGCCCCAACTGGAGTATTGTGTCCAATTCTGGGCACCGCACTTTAGGAAGGATGTGAAGGCCTTAGAGAGGGTGCAGAAAAGATTTACAAGAATGATTCCAGAAATGAGGGACTTCAGTTACGTTGATAGACTGGAGAAGCTGGGGTTGTTCTCCTCGAAGCAGAGAAGAGTGAGAGGAGATTTGATAGAGGCGTTCAAAATCATGAGGGGTCTGGACAGAGTAGATAGAGAGAAACTGTTCCCATTGGCAGACGGGTCGAGAACCAGAGGACACAGATTTAAGGTGATTGGCAAAAGAACCAAAGGCGACGTAAGAAAAAACTTTTTTACGCAGCGAGTGGTTAGGATCTGGAATGCACTTCCTGAAAGGGTGGTGGAGGCAGATTCAATCTTTATCTTTCAAAAGGGAATTGGGTAAGTATCTGAAGGGAAAAAAATTGCAGGGCTACGGGGAAAGAGTGGGGGGAGTGGGACTAGCTGAGGTGCTGTTGCAGAGAGCGGCACGGGCTCGACGGGCCGAATGGCCTTCTTGCGTGCTGTAACCATTCTATGATCCTAACTATACAGAGAAGGAACGTCCCAGGATCTAAGCCTGGACTGAGCTGGGGTGGGCGGGAGGGAAGGGGTTTTGGGTGGGTGGGGGAGGAGGGGGTTTTGGGTGGGTGGAAGGGTAGAAAGCTTTGGGTTGGGGGTGGGGGGCACTGCAATTAGCCTCAGTCCACTGGGTAGGGTGGTGAGAATTTGGCCAGGGTCCCATTGATTTAGTGGGTGTACCGTGTGTGTACAGATGGATACAGGAGTGATAATATATAAACAACAGTGTGTGTCTGTAAAGAAAGAATGGGCTTGCATTTATAGGACAGCATGGCTGCATGGCGGGACAGAGGTGGCAGCGTAAGGGCACCACTGGCCATTGATGTCATTGCCACATGTTAGCTGCAGCTGTTCTTGCAGCAGGCGACACCACCTCTATTGCTGCCTCTCTCTGTCGGCCGGGCTGCCTCCAGCCTTTGCCTATCGATGTGGGGATGAAGACATCAGCCTGACTTGATTGGCATCGATGGATCTGCTGCTTTTTCATCTCGCCCAGAAACAGGCCATTCGGCCCAACTGGTCCGTGCCGGTGTTTATGCTCCACACCAGCCTCCTCCCACCCCTCTTCATCTCAACCATCAGCATATCCTTCTATTCCTTTCTCCCTCATGTGTTTATCCAGCTTCCCCTTAAATCCATCTATACTATTCACCTCAACCACTCCCTGTGGTAGCGAGTTCCACATTCTCACCACTCTCTGGGTGAAGAAGTTTCTTCTGAATTTCCTATTGGTTTTATTAGTGACTATCTTATATTTATGGCCCCTAGTTCTGGTCTCCCCCACAAGTAGAAACATCTTCTCTACGTCTACCCTATCGAACCAATCCATGATTTTAAAGGCCCCTATTAGGTGGCCCCTCAGTCTTCTCTTTTCTGGAGAAAGGAGCCCCGGCCTGTTCAATCTTTCCTGATGGTTATAACCTCTCAGATCTGGTACCATCCTCGTCAATCTTTGTTTGCAACTTCTCCCCGGTGCCTCGATATCCTTGTTGTTATCCGGAGAGATGAGCTGAGCACAGCGCTCTAATCTTCTTCCTTCAAAGAAAGTCAGGGCGATTTCCCGTGGGGCAGTCCATTTTGCCAATATTGTTAACATTCCCAAACAAAAAATTGCATTTGGCACCAATCCTTGTGGACGGAGAGCAAAAACAACTCACAAGCTGGGAAAACAACCTCTAAACACAGCAAAAAGTCTTCTTACAGGAGTCTGTAAATCCACTTCTGAAAAGCTCTGAACCTTAACTAATCTGCATCGACCTGGATCATCGTCAATCTCTAGTGACATCGCCTGCAGATAAAATAAATCTGTCTGTCTGCCTCTACTATCTCTCTGTCTGCCACCCACTCTCTATTCTTTCTATCTCTCTCTCTCTTTATGTTCCTCACTCTCGGTCGTCCTCCTTTTCTCCCTCTCTGCCACAACCATATTTACAGTCTTGTGTTCATTCACTCTCTCTATATATATATATATATATCCTCAGATGCTGGGGCTTCCTGCCCTAGAGGGGAGGAAATGTGACAGCCAATTTACGCACAGCAAGCTCCCACAAACAACAATGTGATAATGACCAAATAACCTGTATTATTGATGTTGATTGAGGGATACATGTTGGCCAAGACACCGGGGTGAACTCCCCTGCTCTTCTTTGAAATAGCGCCATGGGATCTTTTACGCCACCTGAGAGTTAACATTCCTCGGTTTAACGCCTCATCCAAAAGACGGCACCTCCAACAGTGCAGCACTCCCTCAGCACTGCACTGAAGTGTCAGCCAGGAGTTATGTGCCCAACACTGGTTAGGCCTCAGCTGGAGTATTGTGTTCAATTCTGGGCACCACACTTTAGGAAGGATGTCAAGGCCTTGGAGAGGGTGCAGAGGAGATTTACCGGAATGGTTCCAGGGATGAGGGACTTCATGTTACGTGGAGAGACTGGAGAGACTGGGGCTGTTCTTTTTTGGATTTTTTCCCATTTGTTCACAGGATGTGGGCGTCGCTGGCAAGGCCAGCCTTTATTGCCCATCCCTAATTGCCCTCAAGAAGGTGGTGGTGAGCCACCTTCTTCAACCGCTGCAGTCCGTGTGTTAAGGACCAGATGGGTTTTTACAACAATCCAATAGTTTCATGGTCACCATTACTGATACTAGCTTTTTATTCTAGATTTATTTAATTAACTGAATTTAAATTCCCCAGCTGCCAGTGGTGGGATTTGAACTCACGTCTCTGGATCATTAGTCCAGGCCTCTGGATTACTAGCCCAGTGACATAACTACGATGCTACCGTACCCCATTCTTGCAAGAGCAGTGAAGGGTAAGAGGAGATTTGATAGAGTAAATAAGGAGAAACTGTTCCCACTGGCGGGAGGGTCGGTAACCAGAGGACACAGATTGAAGGTGATTGGCAAAAGAACCAGAGGGGAGATGAGGAAACAGTTTTTTTGTGCAGCGAGTTGTTGTGATCTGGAATGCGCTGCCTGAAAGGGCGGTGGAAGCAGATTCAATCGTAACATTCAAAAGGAATTGGATAAATACTTGAAGGGAAAAATTTGTAGGGCTGTGGGGAAAGAGCAGGGGGAGTGGGACTAATCGGAGAGCTCGTTCAAAGAGCCGGCACAGGCACGATGGGCCGAATGGCCTCCTTCTGTGCTGTATCATTCTATGATTCTAAGTCTTTGGTGTGGGACTTGAACCCACAACCTTCTGTTTGTCACACTGACTTCCTTGCCATTATTTTATCACGTTTGGGTGCCACACATGGTACACTTGGTGTTGCTTTTACCTGTACGGTAAGTATGGTACATTACACTAATCGTTCTGTCCTCCCAACACTAGGTTACATAGGATTACACAGGATATACAGCACAGAAACAGGCCATTCGGCCCAACCAGTCCATGCCGGCGTTTATGCTCCACTCGAGCCTCCTCCCGTCTTTCCTCATCTAAATCTATCAGCATAACCCTCGATTCCCTTCTCCCTCATATGCTTGTCTAGCCTCCCCTTAAATGCATCTATACTATTCGCTTCAACCACTCCCTGTGGTAGCGAGTTCCACATTCCCACCACTCTCTGGGTAAAGAAGTTTCTCCTGAATTTCCTATTGGATTTCTTGGTGACTATCTTATATTGATGGCCTCTAGTTTTGCTCTTCCCCACAAGTGGAAACACTCTCTCTATCCACTCTATCAAAACCTTTCATAATTTTAAAGACTTCTATTAGGTCACCCCTCAGCCTTCGCCTTTCAAGAGAGAAGGTGGTGGTGCTGCTGTTCCAAGCTCCGGCTCCCACTGCTGTTCCTCGAAGTGGCACCGCAGGTCATTTGGACGTGGCGCTTGTTTTTAATTTGTGTAAATGTTATTTCTGCCTCCACCTGCAAGTTTTGCTGATGTGTTATTTAATCTAATTTTCAAATCTGCCACCTGTTGCTGCCTCTCCAACGCCCCTCCCTTCCCACCTGCTTCCTCTCCCGCCTGTCTCTGGCCCACCTCTCCGTGAATTCAAGAACAGGACTGTAGTTGTTCGCTGCCCAGCTCCTTCCTCCATCAGCCTCTGAACCTCGGCTGACAATTTCTTTAGATGCTAATCGTGCTTCACGGTGCCCTGTCGGCAGGTGACGTGGGGAGAGGTGCCCAGCGATCGAGTTAAGGATGAAAGTTCTATTTTTAAGTTGTATTAATTTCTCGGTTGTACAGGTGAAACATAGAAACATAGAATCTAGGAGCAGGAGTAGGCCATTCGGCCCGTCGAGCCTGCTCCGCCATTCAATACAATCATGGCTGATCATCCAAATCCAGTACCCTGTCCCTGCTTTAATCCCCACAGTACACATATCCCACCCTACCCCCGTAACCCCACGTATTTAATTCCCCCTAACATATCCCATCCTATCCCCATAACCCCACATATTTAATCCCCCCTAACACTAAGGGTCAATTTATCATAGCCAAATCAACCTAACCCACACATTTTTGGACTGTGGGAGGAAACCGGAGCACCCGGAGGAAACCCACGCAGACACGGGGAGAATGTGCAAACTCCACACAGACAGTCACCCGAGGTCAGATTCGAACCCGGGTCTCTGGTGCTGTGAGGCACCAGTGCTAACCACTATGCCACCGTGTTGCCCGTGAATATTGGTGAAACGTGGAGTAAGAGGTGTGATCACTGCTGAAACGACAGATTAGGGATGAATATTACACGCATGACATAGGCAAAGCATTGATTCACTTGCAGGTCACACAGTTTTAAAAAAAAGTTTGAAAAATCGCAGAAACTTTAAACGTGACTTTCTACGAATTTCCGACATCTCAGAAGTACTTCCTTGGCCGCGAAGCACTTTGGGACGTCCTGAGGTTGTGTGAAAGGTGCTGTGGAAAAGCAATCGTTCTTTCTTTCCTCTTCTGGCTTCCAGTAAAAGTGTTGCCCGCCCGCCATTCTCACACTCCCGTCTTTCTCCCGCAGGGTTTCGGAGACGGGTGGGGTGAGTACTGGCTGGGGAACGAAGCCGTTTACCTGCTGACCAGTCAGCGGGCCTACTCGCTACGGATTGAGCTGAGGGACTGGGACGGCAACCAAGTCTACTCCTTGTACGAGAAGTTCCACTTGAGCAGCGAGAAGCAGAATTACAGGTACCGAGTTTGTTATTGGTGGTAAACGGTCACTGGGAGACTAATAAAAGTCCCCCGCAGTAAAATGAATGATCCCAGGCCGAAATATCACACTCCAAACTTTCCAGGACTCCCGTTGTTCATGATGTCATCGAACTTGGCATGCCAGATTTTTTTTCCTTTTGCAAGTGTGGCCAATATAACACAGGAACAGAAAAGGATCACGCCGATGAATTTATCGTCTTAATAGTAATTATTTTTTTTAAATCCCTTTAAAAATGGAGAGGCAGCAAATGGTCACAACTTCCCTCCGCCAACTGACTGAAATAACCTCCTGGAATGCCACATGTGAAAACTGGATGATAAACTCCACCACGGGCAGTCCAGGCTCCATAGTGTTAGCAGGCAAAGCTTGTCGTTACCTTACCTCTGCTATCCTAGTGTTTAATAGGTTTTGAATCATTTAAGAACATAAGAAATAGGAGCAGGAGTTGGTCATACGGCCCCTCGAGCCATTCAATAAGATCATGGCTGATCATCGACCTCAACTCCACTTTCCCGCCCGATCTCCATATCACTTGATTCCCCTAGAGTCCAAAAATCTATCGATCTCAGCCTTGAATATACTCAAAGACTCAGCATCCACAGCCCTCTGAGTGAAGAAATTCCTCCTCATCTTAGTCTTAAATCACCGACCCCTTATCCTGAGACTGTCACCCCTAGTTCTAGACTCTCCAGCCAGGGGGGAAACATCCTCTCTGCATCTACCCTGTCAATCCCCCTCAGAATCTTATATGTTTCAATGAGATCACCTCTCATTCTTCTAAACTCCAGAGAGTATAGGCCCAATCTACACAATCTCAGTCAGAGCTCGCCCTGTTTCCGCTATCATTTCTTTAATTCTCCTTCCATCTGTCCCTTCTGATTCTCTTCTCTGAAGCACCGGCACTGTTGTAATGTTGGAAACGTAGCAGCCAATTTGCGCACAACAAGATCCCACAAACAGCAATGAGGTAAGCAGGTAGATCATCTGCTTTTCAATGACTGATGTGTTTTTGGCCGGTCAGTTGAGATGTCCTTGCCGTCCAGAGGTCGGGGATACCAGTGTTCCTAGCGGCGAGAGGAGAAGCCATTAAATTCCTTCCAGATTGTTCCATCTCCCAACTTTCTCCCTTCTTGGGGCTGATTTTCCTGTCTCACCGCCTGGGTGCAGCAGGTTGACCCTGGCGGATGACCTCTCCTGAATGGAACCCTCTCCATTTTTCCATCCATTTAGAGTAATGGACGGTGAATCCAGCGTGCTCGGTCCTCGCCAGTGTCGTGCGTCCTTGACGCTTGCTCACGTGAGCAGGTGAAAATCCCGCAAGGTCCAAGGCAGGCGAGTGACCCAGGCGAGCTTAACTACCCATCCACCCGGTTTCTGCCGAGGTGGGTAAGGTTAAAATCTCTACCTCTACCCCCAGTGTTTAAAAATGCCTCGTCCTGTGTGCATATGAGGCATTAAATCAACACGGGAAGGGGGAGCTAGGTAGGTACATGAGGGGGAAAGGAATAGCAGGTCCTGCTGATAGTGTGAGATAAAGTAATATGGGTGGAGGCTCGTGTGGAGCATAAACACCAGCATGGACCAGTTGGGCCGAATGGCCTGTAAAATGAACTTCAAGACTATCGGTGTCTGAGAGCATGGAGCTTGTTCTGACAGTGATCCTGGGGTACAATGACCTTTCTATTACACGCTCGGGATATTGTGCCCTGGAGTCCTGGACTGCCCCATCAGCACTATACTGTTAGAAGGAAGCTCGCAGCAAATGGGTCATCCATGTTATCGCATTGTAGGAGAGAAGATAGAGGCAGGCACAGGAGCAAAGACACATTCAAGGACAGAGGGGGACACACACGGAGACTGAGAGACAGATACAGTGAGACAGAGAGAGACACACACAGAGACTGAGAGACAGATACAGTGAGACAGAGAGAGAGGGACACACAGAGACTGAGAGACACAGAGTGAGACAGAGAGAGGGACGCACAGAGACTGAGGGAGAGATACAGTGAGACAGAGAGAGAGAGAGACGGTGAGAGAGACACACACAAACTGAAAGGGACAGAGTGTGAGAGAGAGGGTCGCACAGAGACTGAGACAGATACAGTGAGAGAGAGAGAGAGAGACGGTGAGAGGGGGGGAGACACAGAGACTGAGACAGATACAGTGAGAGAGAGAGACGGTGAGAGGGGGGGAGACACAGAGACTGCGAGACACTGAGAGAGACAGAAGGGGACACAGAGCAAAAAAGGCTGAGAGATTCATACTGGAGAAAGAGACAGGCAAAGGCAGAGACTGTGAAAGAGAGAGCGATACAGGGACGAGAAACAGAAAGAGACCCATACAGAAGCACAAAGACAGGCTGAAATATATCAAAATCAAGGATTTATTTTTCCCAAATAAGATTGAACAAATCTTGCATCCTGCAGCCAATGCAAACAGTGACGTGTTTTTCTAAGATGGTTTCTAATGGGAGTGACTGTTTGCTCGAAGCTCTGGACTTCAGTCAGTGTGGAAACCTCAAAGAATGTAACCGGATCACTCTCTTGTCAAACTGGCTGTTTATCCAACGCAATCTAAACTCTCCAGATAAAGGTCTTTTCACCAATTCACCCTCGGTTATGTCACTCTCTCCGTCACCTCATGATTCATCCCAACAGCCTTTTTGTAGATAGTTTTGGCAAAGACTCAAAGCGCAGAACATTCTCTCGCTCTCTCTCTCTCTCTCTCTCTCTCTCTCTGGATGTTCTCTGCTTCCCCCAAACATCAGACTGACCCCCGGGGTCACGGTGATCTCACAAACAGTGTGACAGCGGCAAGTGCGGCAGGCGGCTGTGGGAGCTGCTGGAGCCGTGTCAGCACCCAGCCCCTTCCCCCGCTTCCCAAACCCACCCAGCCCCCACCCACCCCCTTCCCAAACCCCACCCCCACACACCACCCAACCCCCTTCCCAAACCCCACCCAGCCCCACCCCACCCCCACCCAGCACCCACCCAACCCTCACCCATCCCCCACCCACCCTCAACCCCCACCCACCCCCTTCCCAAACCCCACCCCACCCCACCCCACCCCACCCAACCCCCTTCCCAAACCCCACCCAGCCCCCAAACCCCACCCAGCCCCCACCCAACCCCCACCCACCCCCTTCCCAAACCCCACCCCACCCCCACCCACGGCTTCCCAAACCCCACCCCCACACCCCACCCAAACCCCTTCCCAAACCCCACCCAGCCCCCAACCCCCACCCCCACCCCCACCCAGCCCCCACCCATTCCCTTCCCAAACCCCACCCAACCCCCACCCACCCCCTTCCCAAACCCCACCCCACCCCCACCCACGGCTTCCCAAACCCCACCCCCACACACCACCCAACCCCCTTCCCAAACCCCACCCACCCCCACCCACCCCCTTCCCAAACCCCACCCCACCCCCACCCACGGCTTCCCAAACCCCACCCCCACACCCCACCCAACCCCCACCCCCCACCCCACCCAGCCCCCACCCACCGCTTCCCAAACCCCACCCCAGATTCTCTCCCAGTCCTGTCCACTAAGCCTCCCTCTCCCCCTCCCCCTCAACCCCCCCACCCCCCCCACCACCGCAGGCCACAGAGGATTACGATTCTCCCTTTTTTTCCTACAGGCTTTTCCTGAAGGGATACAGTGGAACGGCGGGACACCAGAGCAGCCTGGCTGTTCACCGAGCGAGTTTCAGTACGAGGGACGCGGACAACGACAACTGTCACTGCAAGTGTGCGCTGATGTTAACCGGAGGTACGAGGGGAGGGGCCTGCGTCACACTCGCTGCCCGTGCCCGTGCCCACTTTTCTGCCGATGACGAGGCGCCCGGTTTGCATTACACGTTTAACGGCGGAGTTGGGAGATCTTCGGAAATCTTTCTTTCTTACATATACACCGGGAGTTTCCTCGAGGGAGGGAAGGAGGGGGGAGTGTTCTCCCGACTGTCCGTCGTCACTGCAGAGTAAAGCCCCCGCCGGATAAACCACGGATACAGGGTTATCCACCAAAATTCCGGCACCCGATTGGGAAAACCCCCCTTCATAGAATCATAGAAATTTACGGCACAGAAGGAGGCCATTCGGCCCATTGTGTCTGTGCCGGCCGACAAAGAGCCGTCCAGCCTAATCCCACTTTCCAGCTCTTGGTCCGTAGCCCTGTAGGTTACAGCACTTCAAGTGCATATCCAAGTACTTTTGAAATGTGAGGAGGGTATCGGCCTCTTCCACCCTTTCAGGCAGAATTTTCTTCCCAGGAAATTCCCGGCGACAACCAGTCGAACGGCTGAAACACTTGGATTCACCCTTTCTTTGGAAGTTCTTGGCCTTGGAGGTACAGATGGGCCACGATCTGTTTGACTGGGGGAACAGGCTGGAGGGGCTGAATGGCCTCCTCCTGTTCCTATCAATTTCCTCGCACTTTCTGCCGCCAAATCACCGTGCTCGCGGTGAAGTTACAATGGCACAAGGAAATTCAGGGCCTTTGGGGAGAAATTCGGCATGTTAGTGCCGGGGGGGGGGGGGCGCTAACAGGGCGCTAATGGGTTTGCGGCGGGGGCGGGGCGTGGCGAATGCCGCACGCGACATTCACCCGGGATTTAGCGCTGGCGCTAACATTTAGCGCCTACGCCTTTAGCGGCTCCCAGATCGTGACGTCAACACGTGTGGAACGCTCCGTTAACGGCCCAGATGCAAAATTGACGTTTGCCCCCCTGCCTTCGCGCCTGGCCTGGAATGGCAGGAAGAGGAGGCGTGATGCAGTCGGATGGCCGCCGCAGGAGCGATATTTAAAGGGATCAACATCCGCTTTCATTTTAGTCGCCAATCACTGCTGCCTTCTCAGCTTGACAGAGGGAAACCGCCGCTTTCCGTGAGTTAGACTTTTCTTACTTTCAGGAGTGTTCTGCCCGCTAAAAATCTCACTTTCATCCTGCTGAGATTTCCAAGTGCTACACTTGCTTACATTAATGGGGGCTGTACTGGCACTCGACCTCGCCCTCCAGCATCAACGTCGGAGGCAGCGGAGGTAGAGAGAAAGATTGGAACATGTGTCCAGAGGGAGGAGGGCCAACAGGGCTCTCAACAGGCGGCCTTACCCTCCCAGAGTATTCCGGGAGCACTTCTCCTACATAAATTTCACCGAGGAGCAGTGTCTTAGAAGGCTCCACTTCAAGGAGGTGGTCACAGAGCTCCGCCACCTCCTGCAGCCAGACCTTGAGCCTCAGATCAGGACCACCACAGCTCTCTCAGTGGCAATCAAGGTCACCGTTGCCCTCAATTTCTTCACCAGCGGATCCTTCCAGTCTGCAGCAGGAGACATAGCTAATATCTCGCAGTTCGCCGTCCATTGCTGCATCCGGGAGGTCACCGAGACTCTCTACAGAAGGAGAAGGGACTGCATTTCCTTCCCCATCACCAGAGAGAAGCAGGACGAGCGTGTATGTGGTTTTGCCAGGATAGCAGGCTTCCCCATGGTGCAGAGCGCCATTGACTGCACCCATGTGGCTTTGCGGGCACCGCATAACAATCCTGAGATCTTCCGTAACCGCAAAGTCTACCACTCACTTAATGTCCAGTTGGTGTGCGACCACAGACAGCGAATCCTCAATGTGAATGCCCGCTATCCTGGCAGCAGCCACGATACCTTCATCCTGCACCAGACCGGTGTGCCAGCACTCTTCTAGCCACCACGTCAAGCTCGCAGCTGGCTGGTCGGAGACAAGGGGTATCCGCTCTCCACGTGGCTCATGACTCTCCTCCGCAAACCCAACACTCCTGCCCAGCACTCATATAATGAGAGCCATGCCGCCACCATCATCGAGCAGACCATCGGGGTGCTCAAGCAACGGTTCTGCTACCTTGACCGCTCGGGAGGAGCCCTCCAGTACTCGGCTGAGCGGGTGTCCCATTTCATTGTGGTCTGCTGCCTGCTCCACAACTTGGCCATCATGAGGGCCCAGCCCTTGCTACCAGGCATAGCGGGACCACCTCAGGAGGAGGAAGAGGGAGAGGAGGAGGAGGAGGAACAGGAGTGAGGGAGGAGGCAGCCACTTAATCGACCTCCCGGAGGGGCGGTCCGTGACCACCTCATCAGACTGTGGTTCGAATAAATTCTACCCCACATCCTGGTTGCTCACCACATCCCCATCATTCCATCCCTGTCGCAGGCCATATCACAGCGCAAAGCTGAAATGAGAGACAGTACAAATTCTGCAAAATTCCATCAATAAATTTATCAACATTCAGTCAACACATATATACAACAACAATATTAACTAGTCACCCTTGTGCAATCCCTTAGTGCCCCTCGTTACTGTGCCTTTTTCTAATCTACTGCCCCTACGTAGTCTGTGCCCAGTGGCTGCAGCAAGGCTGGTGGAATGCTGCTGAGTGTCAGTGCCAGAGATGACAGATGGCCTTGCAGGACGCCCTCGACCAGCTCTGGGCCTGGAAGGCCCGACTGTAGACTGCACCACCTCAGCATGGGCGGCAGCAGTCTGGGCTGGCTGGATGACAGGCAGCGACACGGGCAATGGCGGAGTGCCAGTGGTGGAGCAGGAATGCTGTCATCCTGAGAGAGGACAGCAGCTTCCTGCTCCACTGACCCACTGCCACTCCCCCGGGGCAGCACCTTAACATCCCTACCAGGAGCACAGATTGCTGGCCTGCTGCAATACCGTGAGATCCCCGGTGGACTGTGGTCAACCCAGCAACGATGGCAGCAGTCAGAGTTTCCATGGCATCAAGCTGAGACTGCATGAGAGCAGTCTGAGACTCAATGCCACCAAGCATAGACTGCATTACAGCGCTAAGACGTTGCGTGGCTTCCGTCTGTGTTGTAATGGATGCTGCCACATCGCCCATGACATGCGGCATGAGATCTGGGTCCCCACAGGCTCTCTGAGAGTCCACCATCCTTTGCAGACTGCCAAGGATGGGCTCCATGGTGTGCGCAGAGCTCTGTGCAATGTTGAAGGCGGACTCCTCCACGCTCCTTACCATTGCCGAGAGGCTCTCAGGCACCCTTGACATTGCACTTATCATCTCGGTGTGCATGCCCATCACCCTTCTTGTGAACGCCTCCCCATCGAGGTCCTCATCTGAGTCCTTTGCAGCAGAACTCGCGTGCGAACTCGCCCTCTGGGGAACTGGCTCCCGAGCTACCCTTTTCCCCTGGCCTTGCTGCAGCCCACTCGTTCCCGGTGCATCATCCTGTGCGGATCCCTCTACTAAACTTGCCTCTAAAGATCGCGTAGTATCTGTGCTGGTGCCTGCGGGTGAGACATGCAGTGACGCGGTGCTTTGCTCCTCCTCCTCTTCTCCTTCCTCACTCTCACTGGGAGGCTCAGGGACAGGCTAGCCATCTGGTTGCTGATGACCTGAAAGCATAAAGGCACAAGAGTCGTGTTAGGGTGAGGGCAGGAGGCAGGAAGGGAGCAAGGAATGCAGACAGTATCAGGAGCTGGAAAGTGGGAAAGGCTTGTGGTGTGAGGGGGAAGTGGGATGAGAGGAGGAGAGGGGATGAACATACTGTTGTTGCCCGTAAGGGGTCGATGTCGCCAACGGCCACGCCGCCCACCACCTGCTGCCCAATGACTCTCAATACTCGCTCCTCCAGGTCTGTAAGCTGTTGGATGTCCACTTCACCCCCGCCTGTTCGTTCCTGCTCCCTCCTATTGTGGCCCAGCATGGCCTGCAAGAGAAAGGAAAGTGTGAGTGAGTGTGCAGCTGTGTGTTTGGGAGATGTGCCTGCCACAGTTGAATAGCTGTGATTGTAGGCAAGGCGTGAGATGTGGATGTGAGTTTGAGTAGGGGGAGGTGCTTGGTGGGTGAGTGGTGGGGGTGTGGTGGTTTGTGCAATGTGTACAGACTGAGGTTCAGATGCTGGTATGTAAGACTTGTTGAAGCATTGACTCACCCTGACCACCCGAGTGAGGTCATTGAATTTTTTATGGCACTGTGTGAGGGTCCTGAGGACCACACTGCTGGCCGAGGCGTCCTGGGCCACTTCCCTCCACATTGCCCTGAAGACCTGGGGCAATGGCCTCCTGCCAGTGGCCGGGAACAGCACCAGCCCTCCTTCTTTCGACTGTCGCGACCAATGCGACCAATGCCTGGTCGCTGAAACGGCGAGCTCTCTCCCTGGGACTGGGATCAGCCATGAGGATAAGAGGTGTAGCTGTTGAGTTGCTTGGAGGTCACCTTCAGAGCCAGTAATGATGAGAATGAGGTTGTGTAGAATGACTGAGCCTTTCAGAAATGGAAGGAGCCAGTGTGAATGATGAGTCCTGATTGGAGTGCACCTGAATTTTGTTAATGCTCTCTCTGTGTCTGTAGCGCCCCGCTCTCACTGTGTGTAGCGCCCCGCTCTCACTGTGTGTAGCGCCCCGCTCTCTCTGTGTGTAGCGCCCCGCTCTCTCTGTGTGTAGCGCCCCGCTCTCTCTGTGTGTAGCGCCCCGCTCTCTCTGTGTGTAGCGCCCCGCTCTCTCTGTGTGTAGCGCCCCGCTCTCTCTGTGTGTAGCGCCCCGCTCTCTCTGTGTGTAGCGCCCCGCTGTCTCTGTGTGTAGCGCCCCGCTCTCTGTGTGTGTGTGTGTGTGTGTGTGTGTGTGTGTGTGTGTGTGTGTGTGTGTGTAGCGCCCCGCTCTCTCTGTGTGTAGCGCCCCGCTCTCTCTGTGTGTAGCGCCCCGCTCTCTCTGTGTGTAGCGCCCCGCTCTCTCTGTGTGTAGCGCCCCGCTCTCTCTGTGTAGTGCCCTAAATGAGGTGATTAGTGCTTCATTTAGCGCTCCAGTTCTTTCTTGGAGTGCTAACAATCAACTTAGTGGGAGGTCAGAAGGATTAGCGCCTGGCGCTAATTCTCCAACTTTTTAAAATTTGCGCTCCAACCGGGGCAACACCGAATTTCTAGCGCTTTATTTCTTTTTTTAATATATATAAAAAGCAATCTGCCCATGCCTTTCAGATCCTGAGAGGGATCGCATTCTGTATCTGTGCTGTCCCCCCTCCCCTTCCCCCCGAACCCCCAGGCAATTCCAATCTACTGACCAGGGGGAACGTGGCCGTTCACTTTGGCATTATTTATATTTATTCAGCGCTAATTAAAGTGGGCAGATTGAGGCAAGGAACAATGCACAGCAGGGGGGGGGGGGGGAATTCCAGACCGAGAGGCTGCAAATAAATCAATACAATGATTCACATCGCTCAAAATCTCAGGGCTCACCCGGAGGGACCCGAGATCACGTTGCGAGTTGTTCCATGTTTTCAGTGCAGTGAGATCATGTGACTATCTGAATACTGTTTCATTCTTTTAAAAATTCTGTTCCTCTATAATTATTCTCTGAGATTTACGAGGTGTTTCTACCCTGGTCTGTCTTATTTATATATTTAGTTATCGTCTCAAAATTCTCTGGGAGGGGGTTTTCTCCTCTGTAACTTAAGCAATGCCTCGATTTTAAAATTCTCATCCTTGTTTTCGAATCCCTCCATGGCCTCGCCCCTCCCTATCTCTGTAACCTCCTTCAGCCCCACAACCCCCCGAGATATCTGCGCTCCTCCAATTCTGGCCTCTTGCGCATCCCTGATTTTAATCGCTCAACCATTGGTGGCCGTGCCTTCAGCTGCCTGGGCCCTCAGCTCTGGAATTCCCACTGGATAGCGGGCATTGACATTGAAGATTCGCTGTCTGTGGTCGCACACCAACTGCACATTAAGTGAGTGGTAGCCTTTGCGGTTATGGAAGATCTCACGATTGTTATGAGGTGCCTGCAAAGCCACGTGGGTGCAGTCGATGGCACTCTGCACCATGGGGAAGACCGCTATCCTGGCAAAGCCACATGCACATTTGTCCTGCTTCTCTCTGGTGATGGTGAAGGAAATGTACTCCCTTCTCCTACTGTAGAGAGCCTCTGTGACCTCCCGGATGCAACGATGGACGGCGAACTGTGAGATGTTAGATATATCTCCTGTTGCAGACTGGAAGGATCCGCTGGTGAAGAAATTGAGGGCCACAGTGACCTTGACTGCCACTGAGAGAGCCGTGGTCACCCTGATCTGAGGCTTGAGGTCTGGTTGCAGGAGGTGGCAGAGTTCTGTGACCACCTCCTTGCTGAAGCGGAGCCTTCTAAGACATTGCTCCTCGCTTAATTGAAGGTAGGAGATGTGCTCTCAGAATACCCTCGGAGGGTAAGGCCTCCTGGTGAGAGCCCTGACAGCCCTCCTCCTCCTCTGGCCACATGTTTCCATATTTCTCGCTGCCTCCGCTCCCTCCGCCGTAGATCCTGGAGGGCGAGGTGGACTTCCAGTACAGCCCCCATTAATCTAACCAAGTGTAGCACTTTGATATGTTGTGAGAATAAATGTAGCTTCTTTTTAGTTGCCAGAAGACTCCTGATACAAAAGAACCTTGAAATTACTGAATGAAACCATTGCAGTGGGTGAAACTAACAAAAAACCACTGAAACTGCACTTTTCTGATAGCTGCGAGTGATTACTGATGATCCCTTTAAATAACGTCCCTGGAGCCAGCTTCCTGGTGCTGCACGCCAGCTCTCCCTGTCGGTGTTTACTCCAGGCGGTGAGGTAAGTGGCGAGAATCAATTTTGCAAATCTGGCGGTCAGTGAGCGTTGCACACTCACTGACGTCATGATCTACCTGGTATCGATGTTCCCAGCAATACCTCTTACCGGCGGCGCTACAGGAGGGCCAGATTTAGCGTGTGGTGCTGGATTCGCCTAGCCCCAGCGATACTGGTTTAGCGCCCCATTAACGCCATTTACTAACGGGAGGTGCTAAGGGGACAAATTTTCCCCCAGACACTTCACATCCTAAAATCACTACGCACTCCTTATGTTCCCTAATAGCTCCTTCATATCCTCAGACCCCTTCAGATTCCTCACATCCTGTGATTCTTATCGCTTGTCACATCCACAGATCCCTACTGATTAATAAAATACAGAGTTCCTTAGTAGCTACCTAGAATCATAGAAGCATAGAATGGTTACAGCACAGAAGGAGGCCATTCGGCCCGTCGAGCCTGTGCCGGCTCTCTGCAGAGCACTTCAGCTAGTCCCACTCCCCTGCCCTTTCTCCGTAGCCCTGCAATTTTTTTTCCTTCAGGTACTTATCCAATTCCCTTTTGAAAGCCGTGATTGAGTCTGCCTCCACCATCCTGTCAGGCAGTGCATTCCAGATCCTAACCACTCGCTGCGTAAAAAGTTTTTCCTCATGTTGCCTTTGGTTCTTCTGTCAATCACCTTAAATCTGTGTCCTCTGGTTCTCGACCCTTCCACCAATGGGAACAGTTTCTCTCTATCTATTCTGTCCAGACCCCTCATGATTTTGAACACCTCTATCAAATCTCCTCTCAACCTTCTCAGCTCTAAGGAGAACAACCCCAGCTTCTCCAGTCTATCTCAAGTGGAACATAAACGCCGGCATAGACTGGTTGGGCCAAATGGGCTGTTTCTGTGCTGTATATTCTATGTAATGCTTAGGACCCTTCAGATTCCTCACACCTCGAGGTTCCTACACCTTCTTATATCCTGACATCCTTGCCTCCGTGTTAGCGCTCTGACCTCCAGTCAGAAGGTCACGTCCCACTCCAGAGACTTGAGCACATAATCCAGGCTGACACATCCAATGCTGCACTGTCGAGGTGCCATCTTTCATTAAACCAAGACCCATCTGCTCTCTCGGGTGGGCGTAAAAGATCCCATGGCCACTATTCGAAGAAGAGCAGGGGAGTTCTCCCCGGTGTCCTGGCCAATATTTATCCCTCAATCAACATCACTAAATCAGATTATCCGGTCATTATCACATTGCTGTTTGTGGGAGCTTGCTGTGCGCAAATTGACTGCCGCATTTGCTACATTACAACAGTGACTACACTTCAAAATTAATTTATTGGGTGTAAAGCGCTTTGGGATGTCCTGAGGTGGTGAAAGGCGCTGGAGAAATGCCAGTCCAGCCTGGACCTGTTGGGCAGAATGGCCTGTTTCTTTGCTGTAAATTCTTTTCTTATTATCTATTGCTACACATTATGCGCTGAGCTCCCTGCTGCTCCCTCACAATCTGAGGTCCATCCAGCTCCTCGCACACAGTAAATTGAGTGCAAAGGCTTGTGTGGGAGGCTGCGAACTTCACAGGGAAGGGAATGTTATTCGAAATGTGGGAAAGATTTCCTGCGAAATAGATGAGCGGGGAGCAAAGGTCGTGAGTAAAGGGAATTCAGCGGCCCCTCTCACCACGGGAGAGCTGATATTTCACCATGTTTGCAGCATTTAACGAGTGCGGACAGCAGAGTTAGTCAGTGACAGCTTTCACCAGCCAGACTAACAGGCTAAACATTTGGAGCATTCCTCCTTGTAAAGTATTCATTGCAGCTGTGTCTAAATCATGACCATTGAGAATCTGTCTGTTGCGATGCTTCAAATCTTCCCCGTCGTTGTGCAGAGGGTGAGCTGGCTCTCGTGTCTCACGTTTGAGTCTTGCTCTGAGCTGCTTCTTATTTTAGTCATTCTCGGGATGTGGGCGTCGCCGGCAAGGCCGGCATTTATTGCCCATCCCTAGCGGCCCTTGAGAAAGAAAGACTTGCATTTCTATAGCGCCTTTCACGACCTCAGGACGTCCCAAAACGCTTTGCAGCCAATGAAGTACTTCTGAAGTGTAGTCACTGTTGTAACGTAGGAAACGCAGCAGCCAATTTGCGCACAGCAAGGTCCCACAAACAGCAACGTGGTAATGACCAGATAATCTGTTTTAGTGATGTTGGTTGAGGGATAAATATTGTCCCCAGGACACCGGGGAGAGCTCCCCCTGCTCTTCTTCGAAATAGTGCCCATGGGATCTTTTACATCCACCCAAGAGGGCAGATGGGGCCTCATTTTAACGTCTCATCTGAAAAACGGCACCTCCGACAGTGCAGCGCTCCCTCAGTAATGTCACTGGGAGTGTCAGCCTAGGTTTTGTGTTCAAGTGAGCCGCCTTCTTGAACCGCTGCAGTCCGTGTGGTGAAGGTACTCCCACAGTGCTGTTAGGGAGGGAGTTCCAGGATGTTGACCCAGCGACGATGAAGGAACGGCCGATATATTTCCAAGTCAGGATGGTGTGTGACTTGGGGAGGAACTTGGAGGTGGTGGTGTTCCCAAGCGCCTGTTGTCCTCATCCTCCTGGGTGTTGGAGGTTGCGGGTTTGGGTTTGCTGTGTCGTGTCTCCTGGCTGCGAGCATTTAGAGGCAGAACTGAGGAGCTTCTCTTCACTTGTGCTCACAGGATGTGGGCATTATTAGCAAGGCTGACACCTAATTACCCTGAGAAGGGTTGAAGTGGATCTATTTCTTGAACTACTGCAGTCCTGGTGGCAATGCTGCTGCCGCAGTGGTAATTATAGCCGAGACACCACTTCAGAGGGAATTGGGAGCCCACTACATAGGTTGGGATTCGAGTCATATGTAGGCCAGACTGAGTAGGGTATGGATGATGGGTTCCCTTCCTTAAAGGGCATTAGTGAACCAGATGTACAACAATTTTGGGCAACTTTCATGGTTATATTTCTGGTGCCAGCCCACAAGTTACCAGATGTGCTCGCTAACCTACATTGGCTCCCGGTCCGGCAACACCTTGATTTTAAAATGCTCATCCTGCGATCAAATCCCTCCATGGCCCTTGTCCCTCCCTATCTCTGTAATCTCCTCCAGCCCTACAACCCTCCGAGATCTCTGCACTTCTCCAATTCTGGCCTCTTGAGCATCCCTGATTTTAATCGCTCCACCATTAGTGGCCGTGCCTTCAGCTGCCTGGGCCCTAAGCTCTGAAATCCCCTCCCTAAACCTCTCCGCCTCTCTACCTCTCTCCTTTCCTTAAAACCTACCGCTTAGTCCAAGCTTTTGGTTATCTACACTTCAAAAAGGACTTCATAGAGTCATAGGGGGAAAAATTCAGTTGGTTGAGCCTCCCGTTAGCGCCTTAAGAGGGCGCTAATGGGGCGCAAAGCAACTAGCGCCCGGGCGCGGCGATGTTTGCGCCGCTCGCGAAATTAACTAGACATTTTGCGGTGGCGCTAAACACTACCGCCATGATCTCCTGCGCCGGCAGATCGTGACATCAGTCGAGTGCGCAACGCCCCGGTATCGCCCCGGAGTGGATATTGAGTGGCGCCCCCTGCCTTACCGCCTGCCGCTAGCAACGACTGATTGAGGGGAGCGTTTTGCAGTCAGGAAGGGACTGGGGGAGCGCTATTTAAAGGCGACCGCTTCCTGCCTTTTTTTGTTGGCGACATTTTTGAACCACGCATTCTGAGAGAGAGAGAGACTTCTGGAGAGATTCAACGCTGTGTGAAGGAGTTTTGGGTACTGAGCAGCACTTTGCAGGTTCATTTTGATTTGCCCTTCCTTGTATCGATTTAGAAGAGACTGTGGGGGCTGCACTCTGAGCTCTTTCCCTGGGCCTCTCCATTGTTATTTCCAGCAGATTTGATGTACAGGTCTCTCCAGGCCGAGATTCAAGGCTGCAATGAGCAGGATGTGGATGGAAAGCAAGATCAGCCCTCCCCTTTAAGAACTGGCCGGGGCCATTGTGTCTGTGTTCCATTGCTGAATGGCAACACGGTGGCATAGTGGTTAGCACTGTTGCCTCACAGCGCCAGGGACCCGGGTTCGAATCCGGCCTCGGGTGACTGTCTGTGTGGAGTTTGCACATTCTCCCCGTGTCTGCGTGGGTTTCCTCCGGGTGCTCCGGTTTCCTCCCACAGTCCAAAGATGTGCGGGTTAGGTTGATTTGGCTATGATAAATTGACCTTAGTGTTAGGGGGATTAAATAGGTGGGGTTACGGGGATAGGGTGGGATATGTGTCGGTGCAGGCTCGATGGGCCGAAATGGCCTCTATCTGCACTGTGGGGATTCTGTGATTCTGTGACATCACATGAGCTTCGCCAGCGCTCTGAGTTAGCGCCTCGCTCCTCGGCCTTTGCGCCTTAAGACAGATGTGTAGCGCCTGAATTAGCGCTCCAATCACCTCCAGGGGCGATAAAAGTCAAGTTTGCAGTCGGAGGTGATAATTAGCGCCAGGTGCTAATCGCCCGGCCGATAATTGCGCCCCAAATGGGGCGATACTGAATTTTTCCCCCATCGTCCTAACGGCACAGAAGGAGGCCATTTGGCCCATCGAGTCCGTGCCGGCTCTCTGTAGAGCAATCCAGTCAGTCCCATTCCCCCGCTCTATGTCTAGTTGATTTCGCGAGCGGTGCAAACATCGCCGCACCCGGGCGGTAGTTGCTTTGCGCCCCATTAGCGCCCTCTTAAGGTGCTAACGGGAGGCACAGCCAACTGAATTTTTCCCCCATAATATCTCAAGTGGCTCTGATTTACGCTCCTGTGAAGAGCCTTGGGGATGTTTTGCTACGTTAAGGGCACTGTATAGATGCAAACTGTTGTTCCTAAAACGTGCAGAAATTGACTCATAAAAATGTTCGGCTCTTGTTCAGTCGGCGCTGTTGTCTTTATTCAGTGTGGCAATGCTCCAGTGTCTCGTTCTGCCACTGATCCTTTCCCTCTCTCACCCTGCAGGGTGGTGGTTTGATGCCTGCGGGCTGTCCAACCTGAATGGTATGTACTACACGGCTGGCAACAACATCCGGAAGCTCAACGGCATCAAGTGGCATTACTTTCGGGGCCCCAGTTACTCGCTGCGGGCGACCACCATGATGATCAGGCCCTTGGACTTCTGACGACAGCCAGCGGCAGCAGACTGCGCTCAGCAGGGAGCTCGGACGAGCGGCGACACAAGACTTCTTTTTCTTTCCGGGGGAGAAACTGGCCCTGGCGAGGGCCAAAGTCAAGCGAATGAAGAGCTTGGGTATTGTTGTATCGAAGAGGAGGCTGAAAGGGGAATCTTTTGCTGTAAGGAATTTACATGGGTTGGCCAAAAGTTATGAGGGTTAAAAGATTTTCAAAATTAACTCCAGAGGACCCCCTGCTGTGGAACTAATTCAATTCAGAAGCTTCAGAACTTCTTCTGAGAGAATGCGAAAAGCAAGGATTGTTAATGACTAGTCTGAATACTAATGGACATGTTTTTTCTTTTAAATACATTAAGCAGTGTAAATGTATACGAGATATTAGCAACAGATGCATCCCTTTTTAATTTAAAATGTCAACTATGATTCGGATCAGCAAGTGGAAATGTTAGAAGTGATAGTGGGCTCCTATTGGCTCAGACTCCCAGCAGTCATCTTCACAAACACTTTATTCAAGAATTTTTGAAACGTCCGCAAGTAATAAATCTGCCCCTTGCGAGATCAACTCCACCCATTGGCTGTTTCTCACCATCGCCCCTCAGCCCCTTCCCTCTCTCTCTCCAGAATCACCATCAGTTAAATTCAACGATCTCACGGGACCTCGCAGGAATGCTGTGCTTGAAGGGAGCGTGGGTTACAACACGGTAACCCCGATTCTAGGAACAGGAGGAGGCCATTCAGCCCCTCGAGCCTGTTCCGCCATTCAATTAGATTACGGCCAATCGGGACCTCAACTCCATTTACCTGCCTTTGTTCCTTATCCCTTAATGTCCTTGCTTAACAATATATTATCTTATCAATCTCAGTTTTCAAATTTTCAATTGACCCCCCAGCCTCAACAGCTTTTTGGGGGGAGAGAGTTCCAGATTTCCACAACCCTTTGTGTGACATCACCCCTGAATGGCCTGGCTCTAATTTTAAGGTTCTGCCCCCTTGTTCTGGACTCCCCCACCAGAGGAAATAGTTTCTCTCTACCCTATCAAATCCATTCGGCCCATCGAGTCTGCGCCGGCTCTTTCGAAGAGCAATCCAGTTAGTCCCACTCCCCCCGCTCTTTCCCCATATCCCTGCAATTTTTTCTCCTTCAAGTATTTATCCAATTCCCTTTTGAAGGCTCCTATTGAATCTGTCTCCACCACCCTATCAGGCAGCGCATTCCAAATCCTAACCACTCGTTGCATAAAAAAGTTTTCCTCATGTCGCCTCTGGTTCTTTTGCCAATCTCCTTAAATCTGTGCCCTCTGGTTATCGACCCTTCAGTCATTGGAAACAGTTTCTCTTTATTTACTCTATCTAAACCCTTCATGATTTTAAACACCTCTATCAAATCTCCTCGTAGCCTTCTCTGCTCCAAGGAGAACAACCCCAGTTTCTCTAATCATAGAAACATAGAAAAATAGGAGCAGGAGTAGGCCATTCGGCCCTTCGAGCCTGCTCCGCCATTCAATATGATCATGGCTGATCCTCTATCTCAATACCATATTCCCGCTCTCTCCCCATACCCCTTGATGCCTTTTGTGTCTAGACTGTAATCCCTCATCCCTGGAACCAATCTGAACAGTTACTGATGATCTTGAATTGAATATCAACTCTGGTTGTATTTCCCGTTGATTAATTTAGATTGGACAGACAGATGAAGAAAAAGGAGGATGAAGGGATATGGGAACAGGGCGAGTAAATGTGTTTAGGACTATTTCCTCACATGGAGGGTAAACGCTGGCACGGACTGGGATGGGCCGAATGGCCTGTTGTAACCTCTGTATGAAGCCCTGACCGTTAGCTCTGGTGTCAGTGAGTTGTGTTCTTGCACAGGCGCTAAAAGAAAATGAATGAAAGAAATTTTAAGGGCCTGAAAATCCACCAGCACTGACTCTGCCGAAGGTCGCGGGGTCAATGGGAGGTCACCTAAGTAGGATGGAGCCCCACAAGATCCACCTCCACTGCACCAATCTGTGAGGAAACGCGTTACTTCCCCAGGGACCCCACGTTGTTCCCCACTTACCCCCATGCATAAAGGTGCCAATCCAGAATTTTATCAAATATTTTTCTTTATGTTTAGAGTTCCAGTCCTCTTGCCTGAACCCCCACTCGGGGTGGGGAGGGGGGGGGACCCACGTGTCAGAAGATTGTGGGTTCAAGCCCCAGTCCAGAGGCTTGAGCATTACATCTAGTCTGACACTCCAGTGCAGTACTGAGGGAGCGCCGCACTGTCGGAGGGGCAGTACTGAGGGAGTGCCGCACTGTCGGAGGGGCAGTACTGATGGAGCGCCGCACTGTCGGAGGGGCAGTACTGAGGGAGTGCTGCACTGTCGGAGGGGCAGTACTGAGGGAGCGCCGCACTGTCGGAGGGGCAGTACTGAGGGAGCGCCGCACTGTCGGAGGGGCAGTACTGAGGGAGCGCTGCACTGTCGGAGGGGCAGTTTATCGGTTGAGACGTTAAACCAAGACCCCGTCTGCCCTCCCAGGTGGATGTAAAAGATTAAAGGTCACTATTTTGAAGAAGTGCAGAGGAGTTCTCTCCAGTGTCTTGGCCAATATTTATCCCTCAAACCACACCAGATTATCTGGTCATTATCACATTGCTGTGTGTGGGAGCTTGCTGTGTGCAAATTGGCTGCTGCATTACTACAGTGACTACACTTGAAAAAGTACCTCATTGGCTGTAAAGTGCTTTGGGATGTCCTGAGGTGGTGAAAGACGCTATAGAAATGCAAGTTCCTTCTTTCCTTTCTTTGTATCTGTCTCAATGCCGTTACGCCTCATCTCTCTCCACCTTCTGGCCTCCAGTCTAACGTCAGGTCCACTCTGTGCTGGGGTGGAAGGAAGTCCCAGTGTTTGGGAATCTCTGCCCCTGGCCATGTCCCGGGTTACACTCCCCCCCCCAGCCCAGCATCACTGAGCCTTGTAAAGAGCGGCCGGAGGCTTCTTCCCCTTTTCCAAGGCTGACCGTGGGCCCAGCACATCCACCGCTTTCCGGGACGTTCCGCCAGACTCCCGCCCAAACGACAGCGAGAGTCCAGCGGACCCCAGAAGGAAGTTTGTGGCTTAATTCTCATTGAATGCCGCATCAGGGCACTGAAAACAAACCAAAAGCCCTCTGAGAGTGGGCGGCCGGCCGGTAAATAGAGAGGAGAATTCTTATATATCTCAGATCGGAATTCCTCAATAGTCACTGGGAACACCGGGTGCATCGTACAGTGAAGAGAGGCCAGTGGCACTGGGATCAATCAGCTCACTCTTGTCACCGGATGTGGGAAGAACCTTAATCTCCCTTCGAGTTCCTGAACTACTTGAGCACTTCACCATCTGTTCCATCCTTACTTTGGGTCTTTTGTTTTGCTGAACGCTTTTGGATTCATTCTGTAAAAAAAAAAGAGCAAATGCACTCCCCGGGGTGCAGACTGCAGAATGCAGTTCTGCTCGAGATGGTGAACCTGTCAGTGCAGAACCAGGAATGAACGTTCCATTAACCTGCTGCTTCCGCTGCACTCTCCACGGAGCAGGAACAAAGTCCAGTTGTCTTTCTAATGGAGTAGACGGGCCACTGAACCATGGGTTAGACCCAAGTTAGAACATTGTGCCCAGTCTTGGGCACTTTACATTCGGAAGGATGTGGAGGCCACATGGAGAGGGTACAGAAGAGATTCACTAAGATACACCGGGGATGGGGGATCGGGCGGAAAAGTGGAGTTGAGGTAGAAAATCAGGCTCGAGGGGCTTGCTCCTGCTTCTATCTCTTATGTTCGTATGAGAAGCTTTAGCTATCTGAAAAGCATACAGCACAGAAGGAGGCCACTCGGCCCATCGTGCCTGTGCCGACTCTTTGAAAGAGCTCTCCAATTAGTCCCACTCCCCTGCTCTTTCCCCATAGCCCTGCAAATTTCTCCTTGTCTCGTATTTATCCAATTCCCTTTATGAAAGTTATTATTGAATCTGCTTCCACCGCCCTTTCAGGCAGCGCATTCCAGGTCATAACAACTCGCTGCGTAAAAAAAAATTCTCCTCATCTCCCCTCTGGTTCTTTTACCGATTACCTTCAATCTGTGTCCTCTGGTTACCGACCCTCCTGCCACTGGAAGCAGTTGCTCTGTTTTTTACTCTATCAAAACCCCTCATAATTTTGAACACCTCTATTAAGTGGCCCCTTAACCTTCTCTGCTCTGAGGAGAACAACCCCAGCTTCTCCAGTCTCTCCACATAACTGAAACCCCTCATCCCTCAGGAGAAGAGGCGAGAGAAATTGAGGCTCTTTTCATTCGATTAAAGCTCAAAAGGAGATCTGACAGAGTAATTCAAAATTATGAGGGCTTTTGATAAGGTAAATTGGGGGGAAAAAAACTATTCTGGTCAGTGAATAGGTAACTAGAGGGTGTAAATTTAAGATCATCAAAAAAAATGAAGGGAGAGTTGACGAGGAATGTTTTTCTACATAGAACATGACGTGTGGTGAGTGTGGCGCGCTCGGGAGGAACAGGTGACTTTGGACCTCTGGTTCCCAAAGCTCTCCACCACTGGGGGTTTTCCTCGCCTCATGTCTGGGTCTGTCGTAGACTCAGTGATCGAGATTGATCGCTGTGATTGGTCATTATCGTTGGATCATACGACGACCAGGATGGTCGAAGGGGAATCAGATAACTCTTGGTCTTTTGTCGTCTAGCGATTCTAATGTTCCTCCAGGGTTTTTAGGACATGGATTCCCCGACCAGAATCAGTGCTGGAAGAAGAATCCATCATAGTTTTTGAAAGGGAAATGGTTAAATATTTGGGGGTGAATATTCACTGGTGTTCTCCCTCCCGTCCATCGTAACTTGGAACTGTGGAATTCCCCGGGAAATGGCGTAAATGGCGCTTAGGCTGTTTTTCCGCGGCTCTTTTGCCAAAGTTGCAGTGAGGGAGTGCGGGAAACCCCTTGGAAATTCGCCACCTTGAAAAGCAAAAGGTTTAAAAGGATTACGGGGAAATGGAACTAAGTGGCACTGCTCTTTCAGAGAGCCAGCACCGAGGCAATGGGCCGAGCGACCTCCTTCTGCACTGGAAAATTCTATCTCGCGATGAATGTCCCAATTTATTTATCTGCTGAAGCACGGCAGGTTATTCCACTGTCCTCAGCTTTACTACTCCCCACACCGAGTGAAGAGGGTGTCTCACAGGGGAGTCTTGTTACCAACATTCAGCTGTGTCCATCAGAACGGGAAGCAGCACGGATAGGAAGTTGATTGGTGGACAAGAATCAAAGGGTTAACTGGTGTTGCTCATATTGGAGAAGGGTTGGAAGTGATGTGCCCCAGGACCGTGAAAGACCTCAGGAAGACAAAGGCAGGTTAGCAGAATGGGCAGACGGTGGCAGATGGAGTTTAATGTGCGCAGATACAAAGTAATACATTATGAAAGGAAAACAAGGAATGGGAGTGTAAAGTCAATGGAAAGACACTGAAGGGTTTGGGGGAGCAGAGAGATCTCGGGGTTCAGATACATCATTCCCTGAAAGGGTAAGTGCAGGTAGATAAAGGTGAACCGGACGTTCGAAAGTACTTTACAGCCAATGAAGTCCTTTTGAAGTGTGGTCACTGTTGTAATGTGGGAAACCCGGCAGCCAATTTGCGCACAGCAAGCTCCCACAAACAGCAATGTGATAATGGCCAGATAATCTGTTTTAGTGATGTCGATTGAGGGATAATTTTTTGGCCAGGACACCGGGGATAACTCCCTTGCTCTTCTTAGAAACTGTGCGATGGGATCTTTTACTTCCACCTGAGAGAGCAGACGGGGCCTCGGTTTAACGTCTCATCCGAAAGACGGTACCTCTGACAGTGCGGCGCTCCCTCAGTACTGCCCCTCCGATAGTGCAGCGCTCCCTCAGTACTGCCCCTCCGACAGTGCAGCACTCCCTCAGTACAGTCCCTCCGACACTGCAGCACTCCCTCAGTACTGCGCCTCCGACAGTGCAGCGCTCCCTCAGTACTGCCCCTCCGACAGTGCAGCACTCCCTCAGTACTGCCCCTCCGACAGTGCAGCGCTCCCTCAGTACTGCCCCTCCGACAGTGCGGCGCTCCGTCAGTACTGCCCCTCTGACAGTGCGGCGCTCCCTCAGTACTGCCCCTCCAACAGTGCAGCACTCCCTCAGTACTGCCCCTCCGACAGTGCAGTGCTCCCTCAGTACTGCCCCTCTGACAGTGCAGCGCTCCCTCAGTACTGGCACTGGAGCACTATGAAGTCTAAGAGGTGATTTAATCGAGATTTTTTTTAAACAACGAAGGGTTTTGACAGGGTGAATAGGGAAAGACTATTTCCTCTGGTTGGGGCATCAGTGACAAGGGGTCACCAATTTAAACTTGTCACTGAGAGATTCGGAGAAATGTCTTTAGACAGAGGGATGTTAGAGCAGGGAATGGTTCGCCACAGGGAGTGATTGAGGCAGAGACCATTGCACCTTTTAAGGGAGGCATGGATAAATATTTGAAAGAGGGGAACTGTTTGGTACAGGGCTATGGGGAGAGAATGGCACAGTAGGATTATTTTTGGATTGCTCCAGCAAAGAACCAGCATAGAATTGATGGGCTGAATGGCCCCTTCGGTGTTGTAAGATTCTGTACTTCTAATAACTTACATTTTTACAGCACCTTTAATGTAAAAAACACATCCCAATGGACAGAAACATTGAAATGGACATGGAACCAGAAAGGGAGGTGTTTAGCAGAGGTGAGTGACAGACTGGTTGAATAGTAGAGAAGGTTGTTAAAGGTAAAGAGAGAAGAGGAGAGGGTGTGGGTTTAGGAGCGGGGTATACTGAAGAGACGGGCAAGGTGGCTGAAGGTTCTGCCAGTAGTATTTGGGGTGAAGGGAAAGACGAACACAGCAGGGGCCGGGGTCAAAGGGCTGAAGAGAGAAGCACGGGGCAAGCCCATGGAGAGATTTGAAGATGAAGATGAGTTAATTTTCTGGAAGACAAGGAGCCATCAGAGGTCAGTGAGGACGGGGCTGGGGGGGTGGGGGGGGGGGGTGATGGATGAGCGGGATTTACTGCGGTTGCATTTTGACATCATTATTTCTCAATTCATCTTGTCTTCTCTCTGACTCCTGTGTGCTGACACTGGAAAGGGCTCAGAAAATTTATAGAAAATAGTGAAAGCACTTTAAGTTAGGTGTCAGCCGTGTCTCAGTGGGCAGCACTCTCACCTCTGAGTCAGAAAGTTGCCAGTTGCGAGCACAAAATCTAAGCTGACACTCCCAGTGCAGGACTGAGGGAGCGCCGCACTGTTGGATCAGTACTGAGGGAGCGCTGCACTGTCGGAGGATCAGTACTGAGGGAGCGCTGCACTGTCGGAGGGGCAGTACTGAGGGAGCGCTGCACTGTCGGAGGGGCAGTACTGAGGGAGCGCTGCACTGTCAGAGGGGCAGTACTGAGGGAGCGCTGCACTGTCAGAGGGGCAGTACTGAGGGAGCGCAGCACTGTCAGAGGGGCAGTACTGAGGGAGCGCAGCACTGTCAGAGGGGCAGTACTGAGGGAGCGCGGCACTGTCAGAGGGGCAGTACTGAGGGAGCGCCGCACTGTCGGAGGGGCAGTACTGAGGGAGCGCCGCACTGTCGGAGTGGCAGTACTGAGGGAGCGCCGCACTGTCGGAGGGGCAGTACTGAGGGAGCGCTGCACTGTCGGAGGGGCAGTACTGAGGGAGCGCCGCACTGTCGGAGGGGCAGTACTGAGGGAGCGCCGCACTGTCGGAGGGGCAGTACTGAGGGAGCGCTGCACTGTCGGAGGGGCAGTACTGAGGGAGCGCTGCACTGTCGGAGGGGCAATACTGAGGAGCCGTCTTTCAGCTGAGTCATTAAATCGAGGTTCCGGTGGATGTAAAAAATCCCAGGGCCATGCTTCAAGAAAGAGCTGGGGAGTTCTCCCCAGTGTCCAATATTAATCCCATGACCAACATCACTGAAACAGATTATCTGGTCATTATCTCATTGCTGTTTGTGGGAACTTGCTATTTGCAAATTAGCTCCCGTGTTTCCTACATTACCACGGTGACTACACTCCAAAAGGACTCATTGGTTATAAAGCGCTTTGGGCTATCCATTGTGAAAGGCGCTATAGAAATGCTCCATTGCCCTGCTAATATTCTGTAAGACTGCTGTGCGATCCTGTGTCGGTCCAGTTTCCCACACTGCGCCCTTACTGAGTCTGAATGCCTTTGCTAAAGTCCGGGGCGTGTAACTGCTGTGAGCCTGTGTTTGCAGGGAGACTCACCAAGATAATCTGATAGCCCTGGGCCGGCCCGGCTAATATGTCAACCAACGGAAGCCAACAACAGCAGCACAGCCCTGATTGTAACCCGCCGCGTGTGAAAAGAGGCTTTGTAACTCAAACCCTCGGTGCAGCAGCTAGTTTTGGAGAAAATAAAATCGTAAAATGAGAAGCTGCAAGAGGAAAGGCAAATATTGGAGGCAGAAAATTTCTGGGGGGGAGTTCCACTGGAAAATGTAGATGTTTTGTCGTTATTGTTGAAGCACCTTTTTATACTTCATGGTTGGTCGATTTTTAATCTTAAAAGAAAAACAAAGCGGCATTTGGATTTTTGCTTTGTCAGAAATTGCCTCAACGCCTCCCCTCGCCCCCACATGAAACTTCGCACCTTTTCATGGAGATACTGGAACTCGAAATCTGGAACTCTCTCCCCCAAAAAGTTGTTGAGGCTGGGTGGGGGTCAATTGAAGGTTTTGAAACTGAGATTGACAGATTTCTGATAGACATGGGGTATTAAGGGTTACGGAACCAAGGCGGGTCAATGGAGTTAAGATGCAGATCAGCCACGATCTAATTGTGTGGTGGAACAGGCTCGAGGGGCTGAATGGCCTGCTCCTCCTCCATTCCTATTGCTCCAATGACCACTGGGGTAGTCTTCAGAGCCTGGCTGGCAAGCTGGTGGGGACGGGTCGCATTCCCTTTACAGAACCCGTCTGATTTTCAGCGGGGCCGCAACACAGTATTGGTGCAAACTGGCGGTGAATTGGCGATCACACCCAGAGAGACAGGCCCGCAGGATGACTGATGTGGGGAATGAATCAAGCCGCACTGGTTCAGCAGGGTGAGGCTAGGCTGCAGTGACCGAGATCGTGTGGAGAGAGCTTACACTCTGCAGCTATCCCATGCTGTACCTGACCTGGGTGTAGGGTTCCCAACCCTCCAGCACTGGGCCTTGGAGTCTCCAGGAATTGAAGGTTAATCTCCTGGGCGCTGCTCCCAGCAACACCCGGGAGAAAGTTCACAGGGACATTAAAAACATTTATTGTGTATTCTTTTTAAATTTTCTTTGAACATTTTAGTTTATTAGTTATAAAAGTAATGGACATGGTGAAAAAAATTGCTGTTGGAATCATCCAATCGGCTGATGAAGAGTCTGTTCACTTTCCAATTGGCTGCGGGAAGGCGGGGCGCCGTGGGGATGGACGTGTCGGGCGACCAATGGCGGGAGACTGGGGGCGGGGCAGTTGGAGGCAAGTGGTCATGTGATGACCCCTCCAGGAATGCGTCCAACCTAGAGTTGGAGACCCAGCCTGGGAGTGCTTATTGTTGACACCAGCAGACTATACTGTAGGTCCAGTGCAACAGGCCCAAGATTGCACAGAATCATCCACTGGCCTGGACTGAGCTCAACTAAGACCATCTTGCCCAACACAGTCAGATCAGCTCAGTCAAACCTCCTTGTGTTTCTTCCGGTACCCGTGCTTTGCATGTTAGGAGCCAGGAGGCCAGGCGGAAGCAGTCAGTAAAGAGCTGATGGCTGCTTTGTAAGTGCCGGTATTGTATTCTTTCCAATACCGTGCACGCAAAGGCCTCTTTGAAGAATTATCCACGCAACGCCGAGGAGCAAAGCGTGACCCTAATACTGGGAGAGGCCTTCCGCGAGTAAATCGTATCTTGTTTGAAGTGGGCCTACCCCGAAATGGCCATTGGAAATGGGTGCTCAACATCTGGAGCGTTGCTCAGGCAACCCACCTGCGGTATAGGGAGGCCCCCTAACGTAGGTGAAGTGTGAGGTCTTGGGCAGCCTTGTGCAAGTTCCTGTCATGCTCAGCCCTCCCCACCAGCATTTCCTCGTTGTCAAAACACTACACATGCAAGTTTCTCCTTCCTTTCATTGAACTGATTTTCTGATGGAAAATTGGAATTGTTTCTAAAGGTGTTTATAATAATTTTAAAAAATAAACAACATTTGCTCACACTTACAGTGCCCGTACAGTTTAAGAGGTTCTGCCCTACTTTTCTCTGCATTGACTCCAGATATGAGGTGATGTGGCCAGAGCCAGATTAAGAATTCGTGGGGACCGTGGAATCAAGACCATTTGGGTTCCTCGGTAGCCTCTGCACAACCCCACCCCCACCCCCATGATCCATTAAAACACAAACGCCCATTACCAGGGGAGGTGGGGGTGGGGGGCAGCTTTGCATGGGGGGCCCCATATTCAGTTGGGGCCCTTGGGCATGGGCCCCCACAGGTCTGTGCGTTAATCCACTCCTGCGTGTGGCCTTGTAATCTCAGCACAGTGTAGCCCTCTGATCTTCAGAAACAGCCCAACCATCTGCATTTGGCGTGGGCAGTCTGCGTTCTGTGTGTTGTATCCGTGTGTCCTCGTTCATCGACATGGAGCAGGATCCCTCCTCCACACAAAGCGCCCGAGCTCCTACCCTCTGCCACTCCTTCTGCCATTAGCAGTGTGGCACACGGTGGGTGAGAAGTCTCGTGAGATCTCACCCCAGAGACTTGAGCACAGAATCCAGTCTGACGCTCCCAGTGCAGTGCTGAGGGAGCGCCACATTGTCGGAGGTGCCGTCTTTTGCATGAGACGTTAAACCGAGGTGCCGTCTGCCCTCTCAGGTGGATGTAAAAGATCCCACGACCATTATTTCGAAGAAGAGCAGGGGGAGTTCTCCCTGGTGTCCTATACAATATTTATCCCTCAACCAACCCAACCACCAAAATAAGATTAGCTGGTCATGTTGCTGTTTGTGGGATCTTGCTGTGTGCAAAATGGCTGCCGCGTTTCCTACAATTACAACAACGACTGCACTTGAAAAGTAACTCGTTGGCTGTGAAGCGCTTTGAGACGTCCCGTGTTCATGAAAAAAACTATTTAAAGGCAAGTTCTCGCTTTGCTTCGCGGTTGCCGTGTCTGGACCCTGAATTCGTTAGCCACGCTAATAATCAGCCAGATATAAAGAATAGAATGGAAAAGTACAATGAAAGAGAAACTAGACAAAGTGAAAGAATATGTTTGGAGGCTGGGTATGTCCAGTTGCCACTAAGACGAGTGGTCCTTGGCCCATCATAGTCCGTGTTTACAGCGCTGGCTAGGACCATTTTAGATAAATAACTGAGTGGGACAGAACTGTATAAGGGCTCAACCAAAGTCTTCTTACTTCATTAAAAGAAAGAGCTATATTAAGAACCCGAAGAATGCATGTGGTGGAGTGCATGTAAGGATGTGCAGGATACTTTCCAACTGCACAAACACTTCTATGTCCAGGGTTCACCGTCAGTTCATGATTATTTTTTTTTAAGTGATGTTTAACATCAAACCCTGCTCTACGGGTTTACTGAAAACAAGATACTGACAGCCCATCTGTTTAAAAGTGCTGTTGGATGTGGATATTGGAGTGGCACTAGACTAGGAGCAGTGCTCACAGGTCCCGTTCACCCATCACCCCCTGGGCTCGCTGACCTACATTGGCTCCCGGTCCGGCAACGCCTCGATTTAAAACATTCTCATCCTTGTGTTCAAATCCCTCCACGGTCTCGCCCCTCCCTAACTCTGTAACCTCCTCCAGCCCTACAACCTTCCGAGATCTCCGCGCTCCTCCAATTCTGGATGCACCTTGTGTACCCCCCGATTTCCTTCGTTCCACCATTGGTGGCCGTGCCTTCAGCTGCCTGGGCCCTAACCTCTGGAATTCCCTCCCTAAACCTCTACCCCTCTCTCCTCTTTCAAGTCGTTCCTTTAAACCTACCTCTTTGACCAAGCTTTTGTTCACCTGTCCTAATATCTCCTTGTGCGAATCGGTGTTTAGTTTGGTCTGAAAACGCTCCTGTGAAGCGCCTTGGGACGTTTTACTACATTAAAGGCGCTGTATAAATACACGTTGTTGTTTGACCCCTGCTCCATTGACCTTTCAATCTCCATTGTGTTGGGAGCTGAGTGGAGATCAGGAACATCTCGCCAGAGAAAGAGAGAGAAATCCGAGGGGAAATTGACCGCGGGGCACTTTCTGGACGATTGGATCAAGAGCAGCATTGGTTAAAAATGAGAAGTCGCACAACACCAGGTTATAGTCCAACAGTTTTATTTGAAATTACGAGCTTTCAGAGCGCTGCTCCTTCGTCAGGTACAGGTACAGGTACCTGAAGAAGGAGCAGAGCTCCGAAAGCTCGTAATTTCAAATAAAACTGTTGGACTATAACCTGGTGTTGTGCAACTTCTCATTTTTGTCCACCCCAGTCCAACACCGGCATCTCCGCAGCATTGGTCAAGACCGGGGAGCAGAGCATCCACTCACTCAGGATGTCAGGTGAGGTCTAGCCTGGCAAGACCAACGAGAGAAAAAGAGTGGGGGGAAATGACAAGGAATAAACCCTCGCAAAACAAACCCTGTACGGGAGAGAGTCTGGAGCACAGAGCAAACGGAATCACTCGAAGGACAAACTCCTCACAAGACAGTTTCACATTTACATCTCATTTAGTCTTTCTTTTAATTTAGGAGAGTAAACTGTGGTTGTAAAATGTACTCCTTGCTTCCAGTTGGCAGCATCAATGGCGATACTGTTTTTGGAAAAGTCATTAAAATAAATGTTCATTAAAAATAAATTTTTCAGTTCATAAAACTTGTCCTTGTGAAAAAGCAATGCAAATGTTCCCAGAATAAAATCTACAGGACACAGGAGGCTGATAAATAATGAGCGTGTCCCACAGAGACAGTAACAGTGGGCACCTATAAAAACTCCAAATACTTCACACACAGCATAAATCTCACAGTGCTCCAATCCCTTTTCTGTCTCTTTTAGTACGATCAACTGATTTATTTTGTCTCTACGCCTGGGGGTAACCTGGGGGTAAACTGGCAGTAACCTGGTGGTAAGCTCGCATTAACCTGGCAGTAACCTGGCAGTAACCGGGCATTAACCTGACATAAACCTGGCAATAACCTGCCGGTAACCTGGGGGTAACCTGGCGGTAAACTGGCATTAACCTGGCGGTAACCTGGCATTGACCTGGCAGTAACCTGACATAAACCTGGCAGTAACCTGGCGGTAACCTGGGGGTAACCTGGCATTGACCTGGCGGTAACCTGACGATAACCTGGCATTAACCTGGCGGTAACCTGGCATTAACCTGGCAGTAACCTGGCATTGACCTGGCATTGACCTGGCAGTAACCTGGCGGTAACCTGACGATAACCTGGCATTGACCTGGCGGTAACCTGGCCATAACTAGGGAGAGTAGATCCTTTGAAGAGCCGGACGATTTTCATTCCATGACTGTAATCGGACGGTGCTATGATGTGCGGGAGATCCGCTCTCTGAGATTATCGGTCAGGCGACGAAGACAAAAGATTCACTCCGATTAAATTTGCTTTTGTTTTTCCCCACAGAAATTCGTCCAGAACAAAATGATTACCTTTACCTCAATCGAATGATAAGATTTGTTCTATATTTTGCTTATCAATTAGACAATAATCCTTCCAGTGTCCAGTTAACCCAACCTGTTGTAGTTTCATCCTTTGGTCTCTGGACTGGGCGAGCCATGAAAAGCAGCAAAGGGTAACAAAGAAAGCAAGAGGTGCAAGAAGGGAGTGTGTAAAAAAAACTTGCAAAGGATATCAAAGCGAACAGCAAAAGTTTCTATAGATATATTATGAGAACGAGAGGGGTAAGGGGGAATGTGAGACAGAAGCAGGTGATACTATAATCATAGAATCATCGAATGATACAACACAGGAGGAGGCCATTCGGCCCATCATGCCTGTGCCGGCTCTTTGGAAGAGCGATCCAATTAGTCCCACTCCCCTGCTCTTTCCCCATAGCCCAGTAATTTTTTTCCCTTCAAGTATTTATCTAATTCCCTTTTGAAAGTTACTATTGAATCTGCTTCCACCGCCCTTTCAGGCAGCGCATTCCAGATCACAACAACTCGCTGTGTAAAAAAAAATGTTTCCTCATCTCCCCTCTGGTTCCTTTGCTAATCACCTTCAATCTGTGTGCTCTGGTTACCGACTGCTTTCACAGTAGAGGAAGAGGATAAAATACCAGCGTACAATGGGCTAAAAATTCGGTGTCGCCCCGGTTGGGGCACTAAATTTTAAAAAGTTGGAGAATTAACGCCAGGCACTAATCCTTCTGACCTCCCGCTAAATTGATTGTCAGCACTCCAAGAAAGAACTGGAGCGCTAAATGAAGCACTAATCACCTAACTTAGGGCGCTACACACAGAGAGCGGGACACTACACAGAGAGAGAGAGAGAGCGGGGCGCTACACACACAGAGAGAGAGCGGGGCGCTACACACAGAGAGCGGGGCGCTACACACACACAGAGAGCGGGGCGCTACACAGAGAGAGAGAGAGTGGGCGCTACACACAGAGAGAGAGCGGGGCGCTACACACAGAGAGAGAGAGCGGGGCGCTACACAGAGAGAGAGCGGGGCGCTATACAGAGAGAGAGCGGGGCGCTACACACACAGAGAGCGGGGCGCTACACACACAGAGAGCGGGGCGCTACACACAGAGAGCGGGACACTACACAGAGAGAGAGAGAGAGCGGGGCGCTACACACAGAGAGAGAGCGGGACACTACACACAGAGAGCGGGGCGCTACACACAGAGAGAGCGGGGCGCTACACACACAGAGAGCGGGGCGCTACACACAGAGAGCGGGATACTACACAGAGAGAGAGAGAGAGCGGGACACTACACACAGAGAGCGGGTGCTACACAGAGAGAGAGAGCGGGCGCTACACACAGAGAGAGAGCGGGACACTACACACAGAGAGCGGGTGCTACACACAGAGAGAGAGAGAGCGGGCGCTACACACAGAGAGAGAGCGGGACACTACACACAGAGAGCGAGACACTACACAGAGAGAGAGAGAGAGCGGGGCGCTACACACAGAGAGCGGGGCGCTACACACAGAGAGCGAGACACTACACAGAGAGAGAGAGAGAGCGGGGCGCTACACACAGAGACAGCGGGGCGCTACACACACAGAGAGCGGGGCGCTACACACAGACTGCCCCGCCTCCAAGGCCGCCAAAACATCCAATGCGGCCGAGGCTGGCGCCGCCGCCACTCCTCCCCCCAATCTTGTCAGCACGTCCAATCCAACAGATGCACGGTCAACGTCGGAGACCAATGTCATCACGGCCTCCGGCGGTGGGGGCGGGAGAGCGTCCGAGCGGAAGGAAGGCGCAGAGGAAAAGGAAACACCTCGAGGCAGGTCCCCTTGTCGGTCGGTCTGACACCATGCCCGCGCTCATTTTGGACCCCTTAGTAGCGATCATGAGCACGGAGGAGCCCGTGACCGCACCCACTACTGCTGAAAAATGGCGACCTGCGGCCGGGCTCGGGCCTGGGGAAAAGACACGTAAGGAGGGAGCGGAGGCGGAGGCCTCAGCAGATATGGAGGTCTCCCAACCTCCGCATCCCTCTGGACTAAAAAGGAGGCGCGGCTCCCTGGAAGAGGAGGAGGGTCCCTCCGTACAAGGGGAGTCGCCGCCTGTCGCGGGTGCTGCCCCCCACACCGTCACCATTACCAGCAATCGGCAGGGGTCGCCTGTCCCTCAGGAGGGTGAGACAGATGTGTCTGTCCAGCCTGTGCCTCCCGGGGATGGGGAAGAGACCCTGCCCGTGGGGGGGGGGCCGCGGAATTACCCGCGGTAAATACAACTACACCGGAACCATTACTCCTCACCGGGTCAGGCGTCCTGGGGACTGAGGGTGGGTGGGGGGGCGAGGCCGAAGAGGCTGACCTCACCCATTCCAACCCAGATATCTCCCAGCAACCGCTTGACCTGGTCGAGGAATTTAATCAGAACACCCAGCCCGCTGGGTCAGTGGCTGGTGATGGGGAAGGGATCAGTACTGGGGCCTCAGCTTTTCACCATATACATTAAGAACTTGGACGACGGAACAGAGAGTTGTATATCCAAGTTTGCAGATGACACTAAGTTGTATTGATGGGAGCAAGAAGTTTTTTTTTTATTCGTTTATGGGATGTGGGCGTCGCTGGCAAGGCCAGCATTTATTGCCCATCCCTAACTGCCCTTGAGAAGGTGGTGGTGAGTCGCCTTCTTGAACCGCTGCAGTCCGTGTGGTGAAGGTACTCCCACAGTGCTGTTAGGGAGGGAGTTCCAGGATTTTGACCCAGCGACGATGAAGGAATGGCGATATACTTCCAAGTCAGGATGGTGTGTGACTTGGAGGGGAACTTGGAGGTGGCGGTGTTCCCATGCACCTGCTGCCCTTGTCCTTCTAGGTGGAAGAGGTCGCGGGTTTGGGAGGTGCTGGCGAAGAAGCCTTGGCGAGTTGCTGCAGTGCATCTTGTAGATGGTACACACTGCAGCCACGGTGCGCCGGTGCTGGAGGGAGTGAATGTTTAAGGTGGTGGATGGGGCACCAATCAAGTGGGTTGCTTTGTCTTGGATGGTGTCGAGGCTTCTTGACTGTTGTTGGAGCTGCACTCATCCCTTCTCTTCTTCTTAGGCAGTCCCTCGGAACCGAGGATGACTTGCTTCCACACAAAAAATGAGTTCTCAGGTGACTGATGAGTCCAATGCGGGACCTACAGTCTCTGTCACAGGTGGGGCAGACAGTGGTTGAAGGGGCGGGTGGGTAGGGTGCTTGGGTTGACGTGCGCTCCTTCCACTGTTTGCGCTTGGCTTCCGCTTGCTCCCGGCGAAGAGAGTTGAGGTGTTTGGCGCCTTCCCTTTGTGTGCTCTTGGGCCAGGGATTCCCAGGTGTCGGTGGGGATGTTGCACTTTTTCAAGGAGGCTTTGAGGGTGCCCTTGAAACGTTTCCTCTGCCCACCTGGGGGTCTCTTGCCGTGTCGGAACTCCGAGTAGAGCGCTTGTTTTGGGAGTCTTGTATCAGGCATGCGGATGATGTGGTCCGTCCATCGGAGCCTGATTGAACGTGGTCAAAGCTTCGATGCTGGGGATGTTGCCTGAGCTAGAACACTGACGTTGGTGCGCCTATCCTGCCAATAGATTTGTAGGATCTTGCGGAAGCAGCATTGGTGGTACCTCTCCAGTGCTTTGAGGTGCCTGCTGTACATGGTACAAGTCTCTGAAGCACACAGGAGGGCAGGAATCACTACTGCTCTGTAGACCATGAGCTTGGTGCTGGGTTTGAGGTCCTGGTCTTCAAACACTCTCTTCCTCAGTGACCGAAGGCTGCCCTGGCACACTGAAGGCGGTGTTGGACTTCGTCATCGACATCTGCCCTTGTTGACAGTAGGCTCCCGAGGTATGGAAAGTGGTCCACGCAAGTGGAGAGTATTCCATCACACTCCTGACTTGTGCCTTGTACATGTTGAAAAGGTTTTGGGGAGTCAGGAGGTGAGACACTCGCCGCAGAATACCCAGCCTCTGACCTGCTCTTGTTGCCAAAGTATTTATGTGGCTGGTCCAGTTAAGTTTCTGGTCAATGGTGACCCCCAGGATATTGATTCTGGCAGGGGGCGGGGGGGGGATTCAGTGATGGTAATGCCGTTGAATGTCAAGGGGCGGTGGTTAGATTCTCGCTTTTTGGAGATGGTCATTGCCTGGCACTTATCTGGCGCGAATGTTACCTGCCACTTATCAGCCCAAGCCTGAATGTCGTCCAGGTCTTGTTGCATGTGGGCATGGACTGCTTCATTATCTGAGGAGTTGCGAATGGCACTGAACATTGTGCAGTCATCAACGAACATCCCCATTTCCAATCTTATGATGGAGGGAAGGTCATTGATGAAGCAGCTGAAGATGGTTGGGCCTAGGACACTGCCCTGAGGAACTCCTGCAGCAATGTCCTGGGGCTGTGATGATTGATCTCCAACAACCACATCTATCTTCCATTGTGCTAGGTATGACTCCAGCCAGTGGCGAGTTTTCACCCCGATTCCCATTGACTTCAGTTTTACTAGGGCTCCTTGATGCCACACTCAGTCAAATGCTGCCTTGATGTCAAGAGCAGTCACTCTAACCTCACCTCACCTCTGGAATTCAGCTCCTTTGTCCATGTTTGGACTAAGGCTGTAATGAGGTCTGGAACCAAGTGCTCCTGGCGGAACCCAAACTGGGCATCAGTGAGCAGGTTATTGGTGAGTAAGTGTTGCTTTATAGCACTGTCGATGGCACCTTCCATCACTTTGCTGATGATTGAGAGAAGACTGATGGGGTGGTATTTGGCCAGATTGGATTTGCCCTGCTTTTTGTGGACAGGACATATCTGGGCAGTTTTCCACATTCTCGGATAGATTCCAGTGTTACAGCTGTACTGGAACAGCTTGGCTAGAGGCGCGGCTAGTTCTGGAACACAAGTCTTCAGCATGACAACCGGGATGTTGTCAGGGCCCACAGCCTCAGCCGTTTCTTAATATCACGTGGAGTGAATCGAATTGGCTGAAGACTGGCTTCTGTGGTGGTGGGGACCTCAGGAGGAGGCTGATATGGATCATCCACTCTGCACTTCTGGCTGAAGATGGTTGCAAACGCTTCAGCTTTGTCTTTTGCACTCACGTGCTGGTCTCCACCATCATTGAGGATGGGGATATTCCTGGAGCTTCCTCCTCCCGTTAGTTGTTTAATGGCCCACCACCATTCACGACTGGATGTGGCAGGACTGCAGAGTTACAAAGGGACATAGGCAGATTAAGTGAATGGGCCAAACTGTGGCAGATGGAGTTCGATGTGGAAAGTGTGAAGTCATCAATTTTGGTTCCGAGAAAGACAAATCAGAATATTTTCTTAATGGTGAGAGATTAGAGACTGTGGAGGAGGAAAGGGATTTGGGTGTCATTCTGCACAAATCGCTAAAAGCTAGTGCCCAGATACAAAAAGTAATCAAAAAGGCTAATGGAATGTTGGCCTTTATCTCAGAGGGGCTGGAATGCAGAGGGAGGGAAGGAAGTTATGCTTCAATTCTACAGAGACTTGGTCAGACCCTATCTGGAGTATAGCGTCCGTTTTGGACACCGCAACTCACTTTATGAAGCAATCTCCACTGGGTCACACTGAGTGAGGTTCACAGTCGGAGCAGCAATCTCCATTGAGTCAGTGAGTGAAGTTCACACTGGGATCAGTGATCACCATTCATGATCCCACTCAATGGGGTAGTTTTAACTTCAATGGAAATAAAAAAGATGTGAAACGTGCTGCCAATTCGCTATCACACATTTTAAGAACACAAGAACATAAGAAATAGGAGTCGGCCATTCGGCCCCTCGAGCCTGCTCCGCCATTCAATGAGATCATGGCTGATCTTCGACCTCAACTCCACTTTCCTGCACTATCCCCATATCCCTTGATTCCCTTAATATCAAAAAATCTAGCGATCTCTGTCTTGATTATACTCCAATTATATAACCAAAAAAAAAACACTGCAGACAGCAGGATTTGACACGTTGGACCCCCTGGGACACATCTCATTGTCTTGGCTGTGCTCTTGGTGTGTCTTTGATGTAAGGACAGATTGTATCTCTGCAGTTTCTGTGTTTATATTCTGTGAACTTTTGTAGATTCACTCATTGTAACTCTACCTGAGGAAGGGGCGATAGCTCCGAAAGCTTGTAATTTTAAATAAATCTGTTGGACTATAACCTGGTGTTGTGCGACTTCTCATTTTTGATTATACTCAATGACTGAGCCTCCACAGCCCCCTGGCGTAGAGAATTCCAAAGATTCACCACCCTCTGAGTGAAGGAATTTCTCCTCATCTCAGTCCTAAATGGCCGACCCCTTATTCTGAGACTGTGACCCCTGGTTCTAGACTCCCCAGACAGGGGAAACATCCTCCCTGCATCTACCCTGTCGAGCCCTGCAAGAATTTTGTATGTTTCAATGAGATCACCTCTCATTCTTCTAAACTCTAGAGAATATAGGCTGAGTCTACTCAATCTCTCCTCATAGGACAATCCCCCCATCCCAGGAATCAGTCTGGTGAACCTTCGTTGCACTCCCTCTATGGCAAGTATATCCTTCCTTAGGTAAGGAGACCAAAACTGTACACAATACTCCAGGTGTTGTCTCACCAGGGCCCTATATAATTGCAATAAGACGTCTTTACTCTTATACTCAAATCCTCTTGTAATAAAGGCCAACATATTATTTGCTTTCCTAATTGCTTGCTGTACCTGCATGTTAACTTTCAGTGATTTGTGTACAAGGACACCCAAGTCCCTCTGAACACCAACAGTTCCCAATCTCTCACCATTTAAAAAATACACTGCTTTTCTATTTTTCCTACCAAAGTGGATAACTTCACATTTCTCCACATTATATTCCATTTGCCATGTTCTTGCCCATTCACTTAGATTGTCTATATCCCTTTGAAGCCACTTTGCATCCTCCTCACAACTTACATTCCCACCTAGCTATGTATCATCAGCAAACTTGGATATATTACATTTGGTCCCCTCATCCACGTCATTGATATAGATTGTGAATAGCTGAGGCCCAAGCACTGATCCTTGTGGTACCCCACTAGTTACAGCCTGCCAACCTGAAAATAACCCGTTTATCCCTACTCTCTGTTTTCTGTCTGTTAATCAATCCTCAATCCATGCTAATATATTACCCCCATGAGCCCTAATTTTGTTTAATAACCTCTTGTGTGGCACTTTATCAAATGCCTTCTGAAAATCCAAATACACCACATCCACTGGTTCCCCCTTATCTATTTTGCTTGTTACAAGCTCAAAAAACTCTAACAGATTCGTCAAACATGATTTCCCTTTCATAAATCCGTGTTGACTCTGCCCAATTCGATCATTATTTTCTAAGTGTCCTGTTACCACGTCCTTAATAACAGATTCTAGCATTTTCCCTACTACTGATGTCAGACTAACTGGTCTGTCATTCCCCGTTTTCTCTCTCCCTCCTTTCTTAAATAGTGGGGTTACATTCGCTACCTTCCAATCCGCAGGAACCATTCTGGAATCTATGGAATTTTGGAAGATGACAACCAATGCATCCACTATCTCTATAGCCACCTCTTTCAAACCCCTAGGATGTAGGCCATCAGGTCCAGGGGATTTATTGGCTTTCAGCCCCATTAATTTCTCCAGTACTACTTTTTTTACTAATACTAATTTCTTTCAGTTCCTCATTCCCGCTAGACCCTTGGTTCTCCACTATTTCCGGGAGGTTTTTTGCGTCTTCTTCCATGAAGACAGACACAAAGTATTTGTTTAATTTCTCTGCCATTTCCTTATTCCCCATTATAATTTCTCCTGTCTCAGCCTGTAAGGGACCCACATTTACTTTCGCTAATCTTTTCCTTTTTACATACCCTTTAGAAACATTTACAATCTGTTTTTATGTCTCTTGCTAGTTTACTCTCATTCTATTTTCCCTTTCTTTATCAATTTCTTGGTCTCCTTTGCTGAATTCTAAAATCCTCCCCATTCTCAGACTCACTACTCTTGTTGGCAACATTATAAGCCTCTTCCTTTAATCTTAAACTATCTTTAATTTCTCTTGTTAGCCATGGTTGGATCATTTTTCCCGTGGTGTTTTTATTCCTTAAGGGAATATATATTCGTTGTGAATTATGAATTATTTCTTTAAATGTTTGCCATTGCTTTTCTAGTGTCATATTTTTTAATCTAGTTTCCCAACCTACCTTAGCCAACTTGCCTCTCATACCTACGTAGTTTGCTTTGTTCAGGTTTCGGACCCTAGTTTCGGACTTAACTAAATCACTCTCAAACTCAACATAAAATTCTCTCAAACTCAACATAAAATTCTATCATATTATGATCACTGCTCCCCAGATGCTCCTTTACCGCAAGGTTATTATTGCACAGTACTAGATCTAAAATAGCCAATTCCCTTGTAGGTTCCTTGACATACTGATCTAGAAAACGATCTTGAATGCATTCCATGAACTCTTCCTCTGCACTATTTCTGCAAGTTTGGTTTGCCCAGTCTATATGAAAGCTAAAGTCCCCCATGATTACTGTATTACCCTTGTCACATGCATCTCTAATTTTCTGATTTATACTCTGCCCGACTCTACAACCACTGTTCGGGGGCCTATAGACTACTCCCACTAGTGTTTTCTACCCCTTGTTGTTTCTTAGCTCCACCCAAACTGATTCTACTTCTTGATTTTCGGAGCTAAGATCCTTTCTCTCTACTGTCTTTATCCCATCCTTTATTATCAGGGCTACCTGACGTAAGAAACTACTCGGCACTTGGTCTGAGTATTAAACAAAGCTTTAATCAACTGTTTTTCAACATGGAGATCTAGTTGTGTCCTTCACTAGTTCCTGTTAAAGAATGTCCTGAGCAAGCTGGGCCCATGCCCGAGTATTTATACTCTCCCTGGACAGCGCCACCAGCAGGCCGCCCAGTATTATTTCATAAGTCATTTCCACATGAATGACAAGATTCATGTCACTACCCATCCTCCTTTTCCATTCTGCCTGTCTCTTCTAAAAGTCAAATATCCTAGAATATTTAGTTCCCAACCTTGGTCACTCTGCAACCACATCTCTGTAATGGCTATTAAATCAAACCCATTTATTTCCCTCTGCGCTATTAATTCATCTATTTTGTTGCGAATGCTTCGTGCATTCAGATATAGTGCCTTTAGCTTTAATTTTTTTCTATTTTTCCCTGATGTCACTTTAGTCACTAATGCCCTATTACCTTTATTAATCTCTTTGTCCCTTCCTGGCCCACTCTGCTTATCTTTACCCATGATGTGGAGATGCCGGCGTTGGACTGGGGTGGACAAAAATGAGAAGTCGCACAACACCAGGTTATAGTCCAACAGATTTATTTAATTTTACAAGCTTTCGGAGCTGTCGCTCCTTCGTCAGGTAAGTTAGCAATGAGAGAATCTCCCAGAATTCACAATTTAAACCCAGACAAAATCTATTCACATTATTCGCTACAACAAAGAGCACAGCCAAGACAATGAGATGTGTCCCAGGGGGTCCAACGTGTCAAACCACCTGCTGGCTGCATATCCTGTCAATTTGTGTTCTTGTGTTAGCCTTTTTAAAAAAAAAAAAAAAAACCACCTGGGAAGACCGGCCATGATGTCAAGTCACGTTCTGTATCGTGACATGAACCCGATATCGCGATTGAGGCCATCCTCATGAGTGCGGAACTTGGCTATCAGTTTCTGCTCTATGATTTTGCGCTGTCGTGTATCTCGAAGGCCGCCTTGGAGTTTGACACGTTGGACCCCCTGGGACACATCTCATTGTCTTGGCTGTGCTCTTTGTTGTAGCGAATAATGTGAATAGATTTTGTCTGGGTTTAAATTGTGAATTCTGGGAGATTCTCTCATTGCTAACTTACCTGACGAAGGAGCGACAGCTCCGAAAGCTTGTAAAATTAAATAAATCTGTTGGACTATAACCTGGTGTTGTGCGACTTCTCATTTTTATCTTTACCCAGATCACTACTCTGCTCTACAGCCTTGACATTTCTCTTATTGCTTTTGAATTTACCCTTACCTCAATCCTCCCACCCCCCCCCACCCCCCCGCCCCCCGCCCCCCCATTTCATTAGTTTAAAGCCCTATCTATCGCCCTAGTTATTCGATTCGCCAGGACACTGATCCCAGCCCGGTTTAAATGAAGCCCGTCCCCATGGAACAGCTCCCTCTTTCCCCAGTACTGGTGCCAGTGCCTCATGAACTGAAACCCCTTACTCCCACACCACTCTTTGAGCCACACATTTAACCTTGTAATCTGTTTAACAGGGAGCCAATGTAGGTCAGCGAGCACAGGGGAGATGGGCGAACGGGACTTGGTGCGAGTTAGGACATGGGCAGCCGAGTTTTGGATGACCTCAAGTTTACGTAGGGTGGAATGTGGGAGGCTCAGGTAACAATCCAGAGATTATTACCTGTGAGGTTCTGCATTTTAATTTCGACCTTAGCCCCTCAAACTCTCTCAGCAGAACCTCATTCCTAGTTCTACCTATGTCGTTGGTTCCTACATGGACCATGACAACTGGATCCTCCCCCTCCCACTCCAAGTTCTTCTCCAGCTGCGAGGAGACATCCTTTACCCTGGCACCGGGCAGGCCACACAACCTTCAGAACTCTCAGTCACGGCTGCAGAGAACAGTATCTATCCCTCTGACTATACTGTCCCCTACCACTAACACATTCCTTTTCACTCCCCCCACTTGAATGGCCTCCTGTACCATGGTGCCATGGTCAGTTTGCTCATCCACCCCACAGTCCTTGTTCTCATCCCCTCAGGTAGCAAGTATCTTATACCTGTTGGTCAAAGTCAAGGGCCGAGGCTCCTCCATCACAGAATCCCCACAGTGCAGATAGAGGCCATTTCGGCCCATCGAGCCTGCACCGACACATATCCCACCCTATCCCCGTAACCCCGCGTATTTAATCCCCCTAACACTAAGGGTCAATTTATCATAGCCAAATCAACCTAACCCGCACATCTTTGGACTGTGGGAGGAAACCGGAGCACCCGGAGGAAACCCACGCAGACACGGGGAGAATGTGCAAACTCCACACAGACAGTCACCCTGGGCCGGATTCGAACCCGGGTCCCTGGCGCTGTGAGGTAACAGTGCTAACCACTATGCCACCGTGTTGCCTATCACTACATCCTGGGTCCCCATACCTTCCTGACTCGCGGTCACACCCTCCTGTCCCTGACCATTGAAGAACTCTAAAGTACTACTTAACCTAAAGGGTGTGACTGCCTCCTGGAACAAAGTGTCCAGGTAACTCTCCCCCTCCCTGATGCCCCACAATGTCTGCACCTCAGACTCCAGCTCAACGACTCTGAGCCGAGCTGCAGACACTTACTGCAGATGCGGTTACACTATCGCACAAAGTCAAAATCTACCCCAGTGCCATTATATCCAATCGGTGAGGGAATGGCTGCTGCCAAGCTACTCCCACCCAGTCCTAACAAAGCATAAATCACTGCAACAAGGGGTAACTAAGAGACACCAGTCGGCTCATAGCTCTCCCTTTGTACCGTTTGGGTACTGTGGGATATTCTTTGCCTTCGCTGACGATGTGACTGGGTTTGAGCGTGATGTTATTCCTCAAAACACTCACTTGACGAAGCAAGGTCTTTTCGAAAACATTGAAGGAATTTCTTAGTTCTCAGTTCACTGGAGACTCAGAGGTATTAAAAACTGTGGTGCAGAAACCGCTCTGCGCTCTCAACGCATGCATCTGACTCACAGAGATTCGGATGAGCTAAAGTTCTGACCCAGAACCAAAGACGTTGAGTAAAGTTGGGCAACAAAAAAAACAGGTCAAATCCAGCATCAGATTTGAACATTGCTGTGCGCCGTTTGTTTTAGTATCAGGATCTTAATATATAGATTTGTACGAAACAACGCGACATATTTTGGGATAAATACTTGGAGGGGAAGAATGTGCAGGGCTATGGGGAAAGAGCAGGGGGGGGTGGGACTAATTGGAGAGCTCTTTCAAAGAGCCGGCACAGGCACGATGGGCTGAATGGCCTCCTTCTGTGCTGTATCAGTCTATGATTTTGAATTCAGGAGTCCGAGTCTAATTCTAATTATATTGTTGTAAGGGCACCTCTGGGTGACAAGTGAATGGCATTTATATTTCTCTCAAGTTACTTCTCCCAGATATTGATTTCCCTACCTCATCCCTAATGGTTAAAAATCAAATTGGCGTTCTTATATTCCTGATGTTGGTAGCGCTCTCACCTCGTGGGTTCAAGTCCCCACTCCAGAGACTTGAGCGCAAAAATCTAGGCGGACGCTCCAGTGCAGTACTGACGGAGCGCCGCACTGTCGGAGGGTCAGTACTGACGGAGCGCCGCACTGTCGGAGGGGCAGTACTAAGGGAGTGCCACACTGTCGGAGGGGCAGTACTGAGGGAGTGCCGCACTGTCGGAGGGTCAGTACTGATGGAGCGCCGCACTGTCGGAGGGGCGGTAATGAGGGAGCGCCGCACTGTCGGAGGGGCAGTACTGAGGGAGCGCAGCACTGTCGGAGGGGCAGTACTGAGGGAGCGCCGCACTGTCGGAGGGACGGTACTGAGTGAGCGCCGCACTGTCGGAGGGGCAGTACTGAGGGAGCGCCGCACTGTCGGAGGGACGGTACTGAGTGAGCGCCGCACTGTCGGAGGGGCAGTACTGAGGGAGCGCCGCACTGTCGGAGGGGTGGTACTGAGGGAGCGCCGCACTGTCAGAGGGGCAGTACTGACGGAGCGCCGCACTGTCGGAGGGTCAGTACTGACGGAGCGCCGCACTGTCGGAGGGGCAGTACTGACGGAGCGCCGCACTGTCGGAGGGGCAGTACTGAGGGAGTGCCGCACTGTCGGAGGGTCAGTACTGACGGAGCGCCGCACTGTCGGAGGGGCGGTACTGAGGGAGCGCCGCACTGTCGGAGGGGCAGTACTGAGGGAGCGCAGCACTGTCGGAGGGGCAGTACTGAGGGAGCGCCGCACTGTCGGAGGGACGGTACTGAGTGAGCGCCGCACTGTCGGAGGGGCAGTACTGAGGGAGCGCTGCACTGTCGGAGGGGTGGTACTGAGGGAGCGCAGCACTGTCAGAGGGGCAGTACTGAGGGAGCGCTGCACTGTCGGAGGGACGGTACTGAGTGAGCGCCGCACTGTCGGAGGGGCAGTACTGAGGGAGCGCCGCACTGTCGGAGGGGTGGTACTGAGGGAGCGCTGCACTGTCGGAGGTGCCATCTTTCGGAGAAGACGCTAAACCGAGGCACCGTCTGCCCTCTCAGGTGGACGTAAAAGATCCCATGGCGCTATTTCGAAGAAGAGCTGAGGAGTTCTCCCCAGTTTCCTGGGAAATATTTATCCCTCAGTCAACATCACTAAAACAGATTATCTGGTTATTATCACATTGCTGGAAGTGACAGCTTGCTGTGCGCAAATTGGCTGCCACGTTTCCTACATTACCACAGAGACTACACTTCAAAAGTACTTCATTGACTGTAATGCGCTTTGGGACGTCCTGAGGTCATGAAAGGCACCGCATAAATTCTTTCTTTCATTTTGATATAAGGAAATGAAACCAGAATTGTTTCTGCAACTATCTCCGAGACCAGATGGTAACTTAATGGACTCTAAAGCTCGGGAAAAAGGAAGCAAAATAAAACGAACCTCTGGATCATTCCACAACTGCATGACAGGCGTCACCACATCTGGCTTTAGTAAAATACAAATAAAGGCCGATCCTTGTGCAGAGGTTTCTTGGCCAGGCCAACAGTTTTATGTCTCCTTTCACTGGTAGATTCATGGTGGGTATTTTTTGTCGAAGGTGAAGGAGCAATAGGAGAATAAAAGTCGCTCAGCAATAAAATCATCACACGAGGGTTACCAACCCTCCAGGATTGGCCTGGAGTCTCCAGGAATTGAAGATTAACCTCCAGGACACTGCGGCCAGCAACACCCAGGGAGGCAATAAAAAAAAATTGTGCTTTTTATTTTCTTTGAACACTTTGGTGCATTTGTCCTAAAAATATTGGAGATGTTGAAAAAAGCTTATTTGACAGAGAATGAAGAATCATCCAAGCGAGTAATGAAGAGCCTGTTCATTTCTCAATTGGCCGTGGGAAGGCGGGGCTACGTGAGGATGGACGTGTCGAGCGACCAATGGCGGGAGAGTGGAGCGGGGCCCCGTGAGGATGAACGTGTCGAGCGACCAATGGCGGGAGAGTGGGGCAGGGCCCCGTGAGGATGGACGTGTCGGGCGACCAATGGCGGGAGTGTGGGGGCAGGGCCCCGTGAGGATGGACGTGTCGGGCGACCAATGGCAGGAGTGTGGGGGCAGGGCCCCGCGAGGATGGACGTGTCGGACGACCAATGGCGGGAGTGTGGGGGCGGGGCCCCGTGAGGATGGACGTGTCGGGCGACCAATGGTGGGAGTGTGGGGGAGGGGCGGTTGGAGGCAGGAGGTCATGTGATGAGACCTCCAGGTATACGTCCAACCAGAGTTGGCAACACTACATCACGCTCGGTGAAACAAGCACCGAATAACTGCCGGCTGAGTCTCCATTGGATGAGCGTCCTGAATCAAGGAAGGTGACTCACTGCCTCACCCGAGGTCCCAACACTTAGACACCTGCCTTTTACCTCTGGGATCTGGGTCAAGTCCAACCCCAACTGATTGGGTGCAAGTTGCCCCCGTCTGCTGGAATTGAGGGTGAAATTAGTTTGGGTGGTTTCCAGCCAGTTCCTGGTGGTTATTGGCCGACATTATCAAGTTGCCCAGAACTGGCAATATCGCTTTGGCGGCTGGGAAATGGAACAAATGTCAACTCTGGTGCAGAAGGTGTTACCTTTGCAGAGCGGAGGATGAGGCACATTCTTGATCGGTTAGAGGGAGCCTAACTCTGCTCCTACTTGTGCCGTACTGAAGCACTAAAGTGGTGATCTATTAAAATCACCGAAGGAGTGATCTACTGAACCACTAACAACAACAGCAGGTTTCATTTATATAGCCCAGTTAACGTAGTAAAACATCTCAAGTTGCTTCACAGGAGCGTAACAAACACCGAGCCACATAAGGAGATATTAGGACAGGTGACCAAAAACTTGGAGGGGGAGTGCTGAGGGAGCGCCGCACTGTCGGAGGGGCAGTACTGAGGGAGCGCTGCACTGTCAGAGGGGAAGTACTGAGGTAGCGCTGCACTGTCGGAGGGGCAGTACTGAGGGAGTGCTGCATTGTCAGAGGGGCAGTACTGAGCGAGCGCTGCACTGCCGGAGGGGCAGTACTGAGGGAGCGCCGCACTGTCGGAAGCGCAGTACTGAGGGAGTGCTGCATTGTCAGAGGGGCAGTACTGAGGGAGCGCTGCACTGTCGGAGGGGCAGTACTGAGGGAGCGCCGCACTGTCGGAGGGCAGTACTGAGGGAGCGCCGCACTGTCGGAGGGGCAGTACTGAGGGAGCGCTGCACTGTTGGAGGGGCAGTACTGAGGGAGTACTGCACTGTTGGAGGGGCAGTACTGATGGAGCACTGCACTTTCGGAGGGGCAGTACTGAGGGAGCGCTGCACTGTCGGAGGGGCAGTACTGAGGGAGCGCTGCACTGTCAGGGGGGCAGTACTGAGGGAGCGCTGCATTGTCGGAGGGGCAGTACTGAGGGAGCGCCGCACTGTCGGAGGGGCAGTACTGAGGGAGCGCTGCACTGTTGGAGGGGCAGTACTGAGGGAGCGCTGCACTGTCGGAGAGGCAGTACTGAGGGAGCGCCGCACTGTCGGAGGGGCAGTACTGAGGGAGCGCTGCACTGTCGGAGGGGCAGTACTGAGGGAGCGCTGCACTGTCGGTGTGGTAGTACTGAGGGAGCGCTGCACTGTCGGAGGGGCAGTACTGAGGGAGCGCTGCACTGTCGGAGGGGCAGTACTGAGGGAGCGCTGCACTGTCGGAGGGGCAGTACTGAGGGAGCGCTGCACTGTCGGAGGGGCAGTACTGAGGGAGCGCTGCACTGTCGGAGGGACAGTACTGAGGGAGTGCTGCACTGTCGGAGGGGCAGTACTGAGGGAGTGCCGCACTGTCGGAGGGTCAGTACTGAGGGAGCGCTGCACTGTCGGAGGGGCAGTACTGAGGGAGCGCTGCACTGTCGGAGGGGCAATACTGAGGGAGCGTCGCACAGTCGGAGCGGCAGTACTGTGGGAGCGCTGCACTGTCGGAGGGGCAGTCTTTCAACAACAACAACAACTTGCATTTATATAGCACCTTTAACATAGTAATACGCCCCATGTGTTTCACAGGAACGATATCAAACAAAATTTGACAGCAAGCCACATAAGGAGATGTTAGGACAGGTGACCAATAACTTGGTCAAAGAGATAGGTTTTAAGGAGCATCTGAAAGGAGGAGAGAGAGGTGGGGAGTCAGAAGGTTTAGGGAGGGATTTCCAGAGCTTAGGGCCGAGGCAGCTGAATTCACGGTTGCCAAGGAAATCGAGGATGTGCCAGAGGTCAGAATTGGAGGACCACAGGGGTGATGGGTTAAATGGTTAGGACAAGGGCAGCAGAGTTTTGGTTGAGTTTAAGTTTATGGACGGTGGAAGATTGGAGGCTGGCCAGGAGAGCTTTGGACTAGTCATGTCTAAAAGGGGTGATCTACTGGCCTATAAGATGTGCTGAACTACTGAAAACACAAAAAAGATGATCTACCAACCCATAAGAAATGCTGATCGATTGGCCCGTGACAAGTAATGATCCACTAACCCACATATAGATCTGTGTACAGCTCTATCGCTAGGTGTGCCAGGCCTGTTAATAGCTCTGTTCTAAGTAGGACAGTCAGAATTCAAAGCAGGCAGGGCTGAAGCAATGTGTTAACAGGGGACTATCTGCAGTGACCAGACTCAGGCTGAAACAAAAGCAAAATACTGCGGATGCTGGAAATCTGAAATAAAAACTCAGCAGGCCAGGCAGCATCTGTAGAGAGAGAAACAGAGTTAATGTTTCAGGTCGATGACCCTTCGTCAGAACTGGAAAAAGTTGGAGATGGAACAGGTTTTTAAGCAAGACTCAGGCTGAATGCAGACGGACATCATTACTGGCCTGCCCCATTTTATGGGCTCTGTCTTATTGCACTGAATCGCGTTGACAGGCCCAGTGAGTAGATTCAACTCCGTGTACTTAATTTATGGGTTCATTTTACTAGCAGACCAGAGAAAAATGATCCATTCATCTGAAAACACGTTCCTTTAATGATTTCAAACAATGTTGTATTTCAAGGCTGGGGACCTCTCTCTCTCTCTCCCTCTCTCCCTTTTGCGGCGGGGACCTCTCTCTCTCTCTCTCTCTCTCCCTCTCTCCCTTTTGCGGCGGGGACCTTTCTCTCTCACTCTCTGACTGTTCTGGGGAAGGATCAGCACTGCGTCTCGGAAATGTTTTCTCCGCTGCTCCTTTGGGAGGACCGCTCGAGGATCTGACCAGCGCGGCAGCAGAGCAAGAGGCCAATTGAGTCTGCGATGCTGTTCTAACATAGCTAACGCTCTGGCTGACATTCTGCCAACATAAAAACCAGATGTAAATCAACAAGGACTTTCAAATTTAAAAAAAAACATTCTTCTACTGTAACCATGTTGGAGCCGGACCCCAGCAGCTTGCAAAGAGGGGATTTAACTAACGGGAAGGGCCCATGTTATTTACATTCTGCAGGCAGTCTTCATTCCAAACATCTAGCACAAGAATTAAATTGAATTAGATTGAACAGTTGGGCTTTGCTGCAGCTCATGCCTTTCCTTTCATCTCCCCCTCCCCCAGTGTCGTCCAATGTGACCAGACGCTGAATCCACCGCTGGCAGTCCTGCAGCGGGAGGCATGGCGGAGGCTGAGGATCCAATTGGTTACTTTCAGTAGAAACTGATACAACGCCGAGGATAGTGTGGAATCAGTCCCGAGATCAGGCGAAACCTCAGCCTCTCGCTACTGCAACCTACCAGGTTTACTATACCATACACACTGTATACATGTGGACATGTATGCATATAAACCAGATGTAAATCGACAAGGACTTTCAATTTTAAAAAAATCATTCTTCTACTGTAACAATGTTAGAGTCGGACCCCAACGTCCTGCAAAGAGGAGATTTAACCAACGGGCATGGCACCCGAGCAACACCAGACATGCATTGCACCCGAGGCAACACCAGACATGCATTGTACCCGAGGCAACACCAGACATGCATGGCACCCGAGCAACACCAGGCATGCATGGCACCCGAGGCAATACCAGACATGCATGGCATCCGAGGCAACACCAGACATGCATGGCATCCGAGCAACACCAGACATGCATTGCACCCGAGCAACACCAGACCTGCATTGCACCCGAGGCAACACCAGGCATGCATTGCACCCGAGCAACACCAGACATGCATGGCACCCGAGCAACACCAGACATGCATGGCACCCGAGCAACACCAGACATGCATGGCACCCGAGCAACACCAGACATGCATGGCACCCGAGCAACACCAGGCATGCATTGCACCTGAGTAACACCAGACATGCATGGCACCCAAGCAACACCAGACCTGCATTGCACCCGAGCAACACCAGACCTGCATTGCACCCGAGCAACACCAGGCATGCATTGCACCCGAGCAACACCAGACCTGCATTGCACCCGAGCAACACCAGACACGCATGGCACCCGAGGCAACACCAGACATGCATGGCACCCGAGGCAACACCAGACATGCATGGCACCCGAGGCAACACCAGACATGCATGGCACCCGAGGCAACACCAGACCTGCATGGCACCCGAGCAACACCAGACATGCATGGCACCCGAGCAACACCAGACATGCATGGCACCCGAGGCAACACCAGACATGCATGGCACCCGAGCAACACCAGACATGCATTGCACCCGAGTAACACCAGACATGCATTGCACCCGAGTAACACCAGACATGCATGACACCTGATGTTATACCAGACATGCATGGCACCCGAGCAACACCAGACATGCATGGCACCCGAGCAACACCAGACATGCATGGCACCCGAGGCAACACCAGGCATGCATGGCACCCGAGCAACACCAGACATGCATTGCACCTGATGTTATACCAGACATGCATTGCACCCGAGCAACACCAGACATGCATTGCACCTGATGTTATACCAGACATGCATTGCACCCGAGCAACACCAGACATGCATGGCACCCGAGCAACACCAGACATGCATGGCACCCGAGGCAACACCAGGCATGCATGGCACCCGAGCAACACCAGACATGCATGGCACCCGAGGCAACACCAGGCATGCATGGCACCCGAGCAACACCAGACATGCATGGCACCCGAGGCAACACCAGACCTGCATGGCACCCGAGCAACACCAGACATGCATGGCACCCGAGGCAACACCAGGCATGCATGGCACCCGAGCAACACCAGACATGCATGGCACCCGAGGCAACACCAGACCTGCATGGCACCCGAGCAACACCAGACATGCATGGCACCCGAGGCAACACCAGGCATGCATTGCACCCGAGCAACACCAGACATGCATGGCACCCGAGGCAACACCAGGCATGCATTGCACCCGAGCAACACCAGGCATGCATTGCACCCGAGCAACACCAGACCTGCATGGCACCTGATGTTATACCAGTTAAAGCTGAGACACTTGTAACTGTAACTGCTGAAGGAGCTGCATCCTGAGCCTGTGGAAGAGGAAGAGAGGAGACAGAGCCCACACTGTGCAAGTACCAGCAGAGACAGAGCCCACACTGTGCAAGTACCAGCAGAGACTGAGCCCACACTGTGCAAGTACCAGCGGAGACTGAGCCCACACTGTGCAAGTACCAGCGGAGACTGAGCCCACACTGTGCAAGTACCAGCGGAGACTGAGCCCACACTGTGCAAGTACCAGCGGAGACTGAGCCCACACTGTGCAAGTACCAGCGGAGACTGAGCCCACACTGTGCAAGTACCAGCGGAGACAGAGCAGTTAGTCTGCAACACAGACAAGGCAAAGTCAGGCTAACCAGAATATAGTTCTGAGTCTGGAGTATAGAATTGAATCTGGGTCAAAAGGCTTTAAGGAACATTGCTGTTAGTCCCTCCCTTTGTTTATATTCTGAGCACGCCAATAACTCCGTGCACTCGGAGACTTCTATGACATCATTCTTGATTGTCCCCAGCAGCAATATGAACAAGCTGGACAAACTCTACGAACTACTCGCAGTTACGTAGCACTTTACCATGTCTTTGGAACATCTCAAATATTAAAGGGGCACCTCTTTGTGAAAAGTAAATTGAGCATCATCACATGGCAGGTGTGTGATTTCACTGTGCCACACGGTATATGTGATCTGCTGACTCTCCTCCTTCCCAAAGCATGAAAGGTTTGCCTATCACTTCTTCTTGACAACAATGTCCCTTTTACAATTCAGCCTTCTTCCCAATACTCTTTGTCCGTGCTCTCTGCAAAATCAGCTTCCACAGGCAAGCTTATAGGAATGTAACAATCAGTGGATGATAAAAGGCCCGGGTCCGTCTAGTTCGCCTTCGACCATCCTGGGAGTTGCACGATACAACGATAATGGGATTGTTGACCAATCACAGCGATCAATCTCTATCAATGAGTCTACCACAGACCCAGACACGAGGCGAGGAAAACCCCCAGTGGGGGAGAACTTTGGGAACCACAGGTCCAAAGTCACCTGTTCCTCCCGAGCTCGCCACACTCACCACACGTCACGTCTCAAATTACACAGATACTGGATCCCAAAATGTTATGCACTGAAATTTGACCTGCTGTGTAAAATATTGAGGCTAATGGGTCACAAGGTGATCGGTGAACTTTTATACGGTTGGGATGTCCACTGAAAATAATTCAGAATAGCACCGTATACTCCTGCATGCTCCAAGAAAGAAAAGACTTGCATTTCTACAGCGCCTTTCACGATCTCAGGACATCTCACAACACTTTACAGCCAATGAAGTACTTTTTGAAGTGTAGTCACTGTTGTAATGTAGGAAACGCGGCAGTCAATTTGCGCACAGCAAGCTCCCACAAACAGCAATGTGATAATGACCAGATAATCTGTTTTTAGTGATATTGGTTGATTGATAAATATTGCCCAGGACACTGGGGAGAACTCCCCTGCTCTTCTTCGAAATAGTGCCACGGGAGGGCCTGAGAGGACAGACGGGGCCTCGGTTTAATGTCTCATCCGAAAAACGTGTGGAAAACACATTGTTGACAGACCAGGTAGCTGAGCCTAAACTACTAATTGGAATTTATTGTAAGAAGTAAAATTATACAGAAGCAAAAAAAAATCAACAGCTGAGAATAACAAATACAGCATTTAATTCTCATCAATAAACACATTTTTTTAAGATTAACCTGTCAGATAATTTTAAGATTCTGAATTAATTTTCAATGTGCTTTAAACCGAGTTCTTGCTCACCACAGTGTTCGGAGGTGCAGTTCCCAAGTAAACCGAAGACTGATTCATATTAGCTCACATCTCAGAACAAGAGAGTCTCTTCCTCATTAAAGAAGTTTTTTTTTTAAGTACATGTCCCAGATTCTTGATAAAAGGCAAACTACTTCTTATTACAAGAGGACTTGAGTATACGAGTAAAGATGTCTTACTACAATTATATAGGGCCCTGGTGAGACCACACCTGGAGTATTGTGTACAGTTTTGCTCTCCTTACCTAAGGAAGGATATACTTGCCTTAGAGGGAGTGCAACGAAGATTCACCAGACTGATTCCTTGGATGGGGGGATTGTCCTATGAGGAGAGATTGAGTAGACTAGGCCTATATTCTCTCGAATTTAGAAGAATGAGATCTGATTGAAACATACAAAATTCTTGCAGGGCTTGACGGGGTAGATGCAGGGAGGATGTTTCCCTGGCTGGGGAGTCTAGAACCAGGGGTCACAGTCTCAGAATAAGGGGTCGGCCATTTAGGACTGAGATGAGGAGAAATTTCTTCACTCAGAGGGTGGTGAATCTTTGGAATTCTCTACCCCAGAGGGCTGTGGCTGCTCAGTCATTGAGTATATTCAAGACAGTGATTGATAGATTTTTGAATATTAAGGGAATCAGGGGATATGGGGATAGTGCAGGAAAGTGGAGCTGAGGTAGAAGATCAGCCATGATCCGATTGAATGGCAGAGCAGGCTCGAGGGGCCAAATGGCCGACTCCTGCTCCTACTTCTTATGTTCTTATGTTCTTAATGAATTACAGTGGTTACAACACGAACACCCAGACCGTTGACACCAGGATGGATGTTGGAGCCTCCGACACTTGATAGGCATCACAGAATAACACGCGCATTCCTTGCCAAAAGGCCAATAATCGGATTAGCTCAGAGAGCCGCTGGGCTTTCGAATCTGGCTCAGCGTTTCAAGTGCTGGAAACAATAACTCCCCCTTAGGGAATTGTTGGTTGAATTTCATTTCAAAAGACCTCGGGGCACTGGCCGACGAAGAAACTTTTTGTTTAAAAGTGCTCTTCAATCCAAGGGCAATGCAATAGGATTGCCAAATCTATGAAGTGAACTTTGATTGAATTCCCTAATCAGAATATTACTCTTTTGAAAATGACAGACAGGCACATTCTGGACCCACCCAACTGTGCACCACATTCCCAGCAAACTGACATGGTATTTTTTGGTCATTCAGACCAACCACGTATCTTGCCGTCTAGACTGCAGAAAAAAGCTGGACCTCCAGGAATATATATATAGCGCTGGGAGCAACGGGTGTTCACAGCAGCCGAACTGTGTAAAGATTATCCGTCTGGCTCTTGTTAGTAATCTCAGGACCTGGATACACTGCAGCAAGACCTGATGCCAAAGTCCTTCAGACCAATTGACAGCAGCACTCACCAATCCTGCACAGTACTGACGCACAGCATGAAGTGCTCTCCGGTTTTGGGGCTTTTACCTCTGTAACCTTGTACAACCTAAGTATAGTGTTGCAACGCTCTCCTGGCCGGCCTCCCACCTTCCACCCTCCGTAAACTTGCGCTCATCCAAAGCTCAGCTGCCCGTGTCCTAACTCGCACCAAGTCCGTTCACCCATCACCCCCTGTGCTCGCTGACCTACATTGGCTCCCGGTTAAGCAACGCCTCGATTTTAAAATTCTCATCCTTGTTTTCAAATCCCTCCATGGCCTCACCCCCTTCCCTATCTCTGTAATCTCCTCCAGCCCCACAACCCTTGAGATATCTGCGCTCCTCCAATTCTGGCCTCTCGCACATCCCCGATTTTAATCGCTCCACCATTGGCGGCCGTGCCTTCAGCTGCCTTGGCCCCCAAGCTCTGGAATTCCCTCCCTAAACCTCTCCGCCTCTCTCTACCTCTCTCGCCTCCTTTAAGACGCTTCTTAAAACCTACCTCTTTGACCAAGCTTTTGGTCACCTGCCCTAATATCTCCTTATGTGGCTCGGTGTCAAATTTTGTTTGATGATCGCTCCTGTGAAACGCCCCTGGAACATTTTACTACGTTAAAGGCGCTATATAAATACAAGTTGTTGTTGTTGTTTTAATTGAATGACCCCAGAGTAAAGCGAGGGATGGAATGAGTAAAGTCCCACTCTAACACAAGCTTCATTACATCTCTGGAGCGCACAGACGGAATTTTGATCCTTCAAGTTTATTCCTTCAGGGACCATGCTTCAGGTAGTACATCGGTGGCATAGTGGTTAGCACTGTTGCCTCACAGCACCAGGGACCCGGGTTCGAATCCGGCCTCGGGTGACTGTCTGTGTGGAGTTTGCACATTCTCCCCGTGTCTGCGTGGGTTTGCTCTGGTTTCCTCCCACAGTCCAAAGATGTGTGGGTTAGGTTGATTTGGCTATGATAAATTGACCCTTAGTGTTAGGGGGATTAAATGCGTGGGGTTATGGGGATAGGGTGGGATATGTGTTGGTGCAGGCTCGATGGGCCGAAATGGCCTCTATCTGCACTGTGGGGATTCTGTGATACATCATTATCAGGGCATTACCGCATGGTGAAACATCAAGTTTTTCTTTGCTCTTTTAATCATTCTGTAATTGCTGGTCTGTAGCCCAATTTGACGTCTCTTGAACAACATTTTTGAGAGTTATATTTTTTGGGAAGTTCTTTGCTCTCGAAGTACAGAAGAGGCCAATTTTAACCCCACTCACTCAGCAGAAACCTGGCGGGTGGGCAGTTAAATTCGACCTGGCTCTTTCCTGTCCGGAAGCCGTCATGATCTCCTGAGCAGGCGGCAAGGACACGCACCCGGAGCCAACAGGGTCCTTCGTTACATATGCATGTTGCAGCCCGATGACATCATTGAGACCCGACTGTAATTTTAACTCAGGCCTGAGCGGGGAATCCACCTGGAGTTAAAATCAGGACAAATCCTACGGCACAGAAGGAGGCCATTCGGCCCATCGTACCTGTGCCGGCTCTTTGAAAGAGCTCTCCAATTAGTCCCACTCCCCCCTGCTCTTTCCCCACAGCCCTGCAAATTTCTCCCCTTCAAGTATTTATACAATTCCCTTTTGAAAGTTATTATTGAATCTGCTTCCACCGCCCTTTCAGGCAGAGCATTCCAGATCACAACAACTCGCTGCGTAAAAACAATTCTCCTCATCTCCCCTCTGGTTCTTTTGCCAATTATCTTAAATCTGTGTCCTCTGGTTACCGCCCTCCTGTTACTGGGGGATGGATTGTTTTAACACCCAGAATCTCCCCTCTCCAAGGCCAAATGTTGCGCGAAGCCCCCTCTACCCTGTCCCAGTACAGGCCGTGATCCCAACTCCCAAGGTCACCCCCTGCTGTGCCAGTCTGACATTTACGTTTACCACAACTGCCACCTCCATTGCCTCTCGAGTGAGGTTTCAATTTACTGCTGACTTTTGCCAACTTTCGAGCAGTTTTATGCTCTTAACTCACACGCACTCGGACCTGGATTGAGACAGCTCCTTTCACCCAGGATCCCTGTATCCTCCGATCAGTGCGAGCAGGATTGAAACCCGCGTCCCAGGCTGAAGGGGCAGTGCTCTAACCTACCCTGCTACCCAGTCCCTTCACATATTAATATTAATTAAGAGCGTATTATCCATAAAATGGTTCATTGCCCCCGGAGTATTCCTGACATTTATTTTTTCAGTAACTGTGTCGGCCGTGGCTCAGTGGGTAGCACTCTCGCCTCTGAGTCAGAGGTCAGAGGTCGTGGGTCCCACTCCAGGTTCTTGAGCACAAAAATCCAGGTACTGCAGGGGAGAGTGCTGCACTGTCGGAGGTGCCGTCTTTCATGTGAGATGTTAAACCAAGGCCCCATTTGCTCTCTCAGGTGGATGTAAAAGATCCCATGGCACAGAGAGAAGAGCAGGGGGGTTCTCCCCAGTGTCCTGGAAATATTTATCCCTCAGCCAACATCACTAAAAAAAACAGATTATCTGGTCATTATCACACTGCCGTTTGTGGGAGCTTGCTGTGCGCAAAACGGCTGCCGCGTTTCCCACATTACAACAGTGACTACACTTCAAAAAGTACTTCATTGGCTGTAAAGTGCTTTGGGACGTCCTGAGCTCAGGAAAGGCGCTATAGAAATGCAAGTGCAAGGCAACGCCTCCCAAACCCGCGACCTCTTCCACCAGCTAGAAGGACAAGGGCAGCAGGCTCATGGGAACACCACCACCTCCAAGTTCCCCTCCGAGTCACACACCATCCTGACTTGGAAATATATCGGCCGTTCCTTCATCGTCGCTGGGTCAAAATCCTGGAACTCCCTCCCTAACAGCACTGTGGGAGCACCTTCACCACACGGACTGCAGCCGTTCAAGAAGGCGGCTCACCACCACCTTCTCAAGGGCAACTAGGGATGGGCAATAAATGCCGGCCTTGCCAGCGACGCCCACGTCCCAGAAACAAACTTTTAAAAGTTCTTCCGTTCTTCTTTTCTAGTTGGATTTGAGGAGTTCTGGCCAGGCTCAATGTTATCAGAAATGATGTGGCTACAAAACAAGAGTGAGCGCACACTTCAAAAGCAATTCATTGGCTGTGGAGCACTTTGCAACATCCTGGGGGGCTGTCAAAGATGCCGCTTCTTTCTGATCACTGCCGATGGATACTGGACATGTAGGAACAAGGGAGTACCAGCACGTAGGAATGCAGAGTCTAGCAGAGAGCTCTGGAGTTTGTTAGCACAACACCAATGATTGGAAACTCATCTTTCACAAGTGTAATCTTCAAACAGGAGCTAACCTACATAGACCGTCAATGGAAGGTGCTGAAAGGTTGGGTGGCTGCGGGATGCAACAGCCGCTGACAGATTTGGTCGACTGCTCGATTTAGTTAAGCGAATTGTTCCCGCTCCATGTCTCTCTCTCTCTCTTTCTCTCACATCCCAGTCTCCCTCTCACAGAATCATAGAAATTTACGGCACAGAAGGAGGCCATTCGGCCCATCATGTCTGATAAACAGCTATCCAGCCTAATCCCACTTGCTCCGTAGCCCTGTAGGTTACGGCACTTCAAGTGGCTATCCAAGTACTTTCTAAATGTGATGAAGGTTTCTGCCTCTACCCACCTTTCAGGCAGTGAGTTCCAGACCCCCACCACCCTCTGGGTGAAAAATGTCCTCCTCAACTCCCCTCTAATCCTTCCACCAATTACTTTAAATCTGTGCTCCCTGGTTATTGACCCCTCTGCTAAGGGAAATAGGTCCTTCCTATCCACTCTATCTAGGCCCCTCATAATTTTATGCACCTCAATCAAGTCTCCTCTGCTCTAAAGTAAACAGCCCCAGCCTATCATGTAGAGAAAATTTATCTCAACACCTGATCACAGGTGCAGCCGACCCAGGCCCTTCTCAGTTCTAAACGCCTGGCGTTTTACCACAGCAAGTGGATAAGAACCATTTTACCAAACCCTTAGAAGTGAGCAACCTGTCCCTGTGGGTGATGGACAAAGCCCGCCTGCCTCAACAACCACCGGACCACCTCACACCGCGGCAGTTGTTTCACGGGCTCATGTCGCTGAGATCTCCCTGGTGCCCCGTCAGTGGAGATTTGTGAGGTTCGCTCTCTGCTGAGATTATCTGATCTATCCAGGGCTGATTTACGGTGTTTACTCTGCGCTCAGACAGGACTGAGTCGCGGTGATTTATCAGCACTAAAAAAAAATCAGTCCGATTTGTTTGGCTGTGGTTGGCAATTGTTTGTTTCTAAGTACAGTGCGGTTCCAAGTCGCCAGTAAAACACTGGATGCAAAACAAGGCCGGGAAAAATGTTTGGAACGAATCGCAGGACAAACACAAGGAAATGTGACGTGGCAACATTTACAGACAAAGATGGGCCAAATTTCTTGACCCCACTCTTCCCACCTCCCCCGCACTGGACAGGTGCCACACACCTGGTGCATTGACCCTGTCCAGGCCGGGCTGTGATGATTGGTCGGTGGGCTCGATTCACTGATGTGGCTCTCCCGTCAAACCACCAGTGTAGGCCCACCCACCCTCGGCACTGGGAAACGGGAGCATAAAGAGCAGTGGGCCTGCCCACCAGCCTGGGCCCTCCCGTTGGAGAGCAGTAGATCCCCCCCCACTAGGCCTGGGAATAGGCCTGTTAATTAAAAAGAAAAGCGGGGCCTGTTTTTGGCTTGCCTCCGGGTTCGAGACTCCCCACAGCCAACTTTCACCCCCATCCGGGTGACCCTGGGCCCACAGACAGAAGCGATAGGCCAGCAAGGCCCCACGCCCACCTCAGTTACATGGGTCAATGGGGTCAGTACCTAGGGAACGAGGCAGGGCAAAGGTCAGGAAATTTGGACCCTCAATGTCACCACCCAACGTTTAGCCATATAGCTCCCCCTGCTGGCTCAGTGGGTAATTGCACCACCACAACAACAACTTGCATTTATGTAGCACCTTTAAATGCCACAAGATGCTTCACAGGAGCGTTATCAAACAAAATTTGAGCGATTATCTAGCATAAAAGGTAACCCAAAAGTCTTCTATAGGCATATAAATAGTAAACGGGTAGTAAGAGGAGGGGTGGGGCCAATTAGGGACCAAAAAGGAAAGAAAGAAAGACTTGCATTTCTATAGCGCCTTTCACGACCACCGGATGTCTCAAAGTGCTTTACAGCCAATTAAGTACATTTGGAGTGTAGTCACTGTTGTAATGTGGGAAACGCGGCAGCCAATTTGCGCACAGCAAGCTCCCAGAAACAGCAATGTGATAATGACCAGATAATCTGTTTTTGTGATGTTGGTTGAGGGGGAAATATTGGCCCCAGGACACCAGGGAGAACTCCCCTGCTCTTCTTCGAAATAGTGCCTTAGGATCTTTTACATCCACCTGAGAGAGCAGACGGGGCCTCGGTTTAACGTCTCATCCGAAAGACGGCACCTCCAACAGTGCAGCACTCCCTCAGCACTGCACTGGAGTGTCAGCCTAGCTTTATGTGCTCAAATCCCTGGAGTGGGACTTGAACCCACAACCTTCTGACTCAGAGGAGACCAACGCATGGAGGCAGAGGGCATGGCTGAGGTGCGAAATGAGTATTTTGCATGCTGCCAAAGTCATAGTGAAAGAGGAGGTAGTTGAGATACTGGATGGGATAAAAAATTGATAAGGAGGAGGTACGAGAAAGGCTGGCTGTACTTAAAGTAGATAAGTCACCAGGACCGGATGGGATGCATCCTAGGATGCTGAGGAAAGTTAAGGAAGAAATCGCAGAGGTACTGGCCATAATCTTCCAATCCTCCTTAGATACGGGGGTGGTGCCAGAAGACTGGAAAATTGCAATTGTTACACCCTTGTTCAAAAAAGGGTGTAAGGAAAAACCCAGCAACTACAGGTCAGTCAGTTTAACCTTGGTGATGGGGAAGCTTTTAGAAACGATAATCCAGGACAAAATTAACAGTCACTTGGACAAGTGTGAATTAATTAAGGAAAACCAGCTCAGATTTGTTAAAGGAAAATCGTGTTTAACTAACTTGATCGAGTTTTTTGATGAGGTAACAGAGAGGTTTGATGAGGGCAATGCGGCTGATGTGGTGTACATGGATTTCCAAAAGGTGTTTGATAAAGTGCCACATAATAGGCTTGCCAGCAAAGTTGAAGCCCATGGAATAAAAGGGACAGTGGCAACATGGATAGGGAATTGGCTAAGTGACAGGATAGCAGTGGTGAACAGCTATTTTTCGGACTGGAGGAAGGTATACAGTGGTGTTCCCCAGGGGTTGGTTCTAGGACCACTGCTTTTCTTGATGTCTATTAATGACTTGGACTTGGGTGCACAGGGCACAATTTTAAAATTTGCAGATGACACAAAACTTGGAAGTATAGTGAACAGTGAGGAGGATAGTGATAGACTTCAAGAGGACATAGACAGACTGGTGGAATGGGCGGACATGTGGCAAATGAAATTTAATGCAGAAAAGTGCAAAGTGATACATTTTGGTAGGAAGAACGAGGAGAGGCAATATAAACTGAAGGGTATAATCCTAAAGGGGGTACATGAACAGAGAGACCTTTGGGTATATGTGCACAAATCATTGAAGGTGGCAGGGAAGGTTGAGAAAGCAGTTAAAAAAGTATACAGGATCCTGGGCTTCATAAATAGAGGTATAGAGTACAAAAGCAAGGAAATTGTGATGAACCTTTATAAAACACTGGTTGAGCCTCAACTGGAGTATTGTGTCCAATTCTGGGCACCGCACTTCAGGAAGGATGTAAGGGTTTTAGAGAGGGTGCAGAAAAGATTTACAAGAATGATTCCAGGGATGAGGGATTTCAGTTACGTGGATAGACTGGAGAAGCTGGGGTTGTTCTCCTTGGAGCAGAGAAGGTTGAGAGGAGATTTGATAGAGGTGTTCAAAATCATGAGGGGTCTGGACAGAGTAGATAGAGAGAAACTGTTCCCATTGGCAGAAGGGTTGAGAACCAGAGGGCACAGATTTAAGGTGATTGACAGAAGAACCAAAGGCGACATGAGGAAAAACTTTTTTGCGCAGCGAGTGGTTGTGATCTGGAATGCACTGCCTGAGAGGTTGGTGGAGGCATTTCAATCATGGCTTTCAAAAGGGAGTTGGATAAGTACCTGAAGGAAAAAAATTTGCAGGGCTACGGAGAAAGGGCGGGGGAGTGGGACTAGCTGAAGTGCTCTTGCAGAGAGCCGGCACAGGCTCGACGGGCCGAATGGCCTCCTTCTGTGCTGTAACCATTCTATGATTCTAAATTTGACACCAAGCCACATAAGGAGATATTAGGACAGATGACCAAAAGCTTTGTCAAAGAGGTAGGTTTTAAGGAGCGTCTTAAAGGAGGAAAGAGAGAGAGGCAGAGAGGTTTAGGCAGGGAATTCCCGACGTTAGGGCCCAGGCAGCTGAAGGTGGAGCCAATGGTGGAGCGATGGAAATCGGGGGATGTGCAAGAGGCCAGAATTGGAGGAGCACAGAGATCTCGGAGGGCTGGAGGAGGTTACAGAGATAGGGAGGGAGCAAGGCATGGAGGGATTTGAAAGCAAGGACGAGAAATTTTAAATTCAGCCCCTCGAGTCTGTTCCACCATTCAATTAGATCGTGTTGGATCTGAGTCGAAAGCTTTCGGAGAGGAAGGCAATTGTTGTAACGGCTGCATAATATTTGTAACTGATCCCCCCCAAAAAAATCTTCATCGTTTCGAAGTGGCGTGTTGCTTGTAGCTGAGACTCTGTCACCATCTGCTGGTCGATGTGTTTATAAACCGAGTGCGATGAGTGATACAAATCCACAACCGATTGCTGGAGCTGGCGTTCCGCTCCCGACACTGTTTTGACATTTGCCGATACTGGGGGGTTTTGCCGGAATGGAATGCTACACCCAGGGCTGCAGCTGTGTTTTGATTTGGTATCGGTTTTCCCTCGTCCGCCCTAATCTGAGACCCTTCCTGCAGCTCGTGTGTCTATCCCAGGTCTCGCGGGCTATGGGGGGCTTTTTCTTCTATTGCAGGAACGTGACCCTGTGTGTCCGTGTCCACTGGGCTTAGGGTCGCCAACTCTGGTTCGATGTATTCATGGAGGTTTCATCGCAAGACCTCCCCGTCTCCAATATTTTTAGAACTAGAAAGAAAGACGTGCATTTCTATAGCGCCTTTCACGACCACCGGACGTCTCAAAGTGCTTTACAGCCAATGAAGCACTTTTTGAAGTGTAGTCACTGTTGTGATGTCGGAAACGCGGCAGCCAATTTGTGCACAGCAAGCTCCCACAAACAGCAATGTGCTAATGACCCAGATAATCTGTTTTAGTGATGTTGATTGAGGGATAATTATTGGCCCCAGGACACCGGGGAGAACTCCCCTGCTCTTCTTCAAAATAGTGGCCGTGGGATCTTTTACGTCCACCTGAGAGAGCAGACGGGGCCTCGGTTTAACGTCTTATCCCAAAGACGGCACCTCCTTCTGACTCAGACGCGAGGGTGCTACCAAATGAGCCACTGGCTGACATGAAAATGTTCAAAGAAAATAATAAAAACATTTATGGCCCCTCCCTAGTCGCCCTTGAGAGGGTGGTGGTGGGCCTTCTTCTTGAACCACTGCATTATTCTTCGTAGTGGCTTGCTAGAGCACTTCAGAGGACAGTTGAGAGTCAACCACATTGCTGTGGGTCTGGAGTCACCTACAGGCCAGACTGGGTAAGGACGGCAGGTTTCTTCCCGAAAGGACATTAATGAGCCAGTTGGGTTTTTAATGACAATCTGACAGCTTCGTGGTCACTTTTACTGATACCAGCTTTTTATTTCCAGATTTTTTAAACTGATGTCACATTTTCAAATAGGAAAGAAAGGAAAGGAAGGAAGGAAGGAGGGGAGGGAGGGAGGGAGGAAGGGAGGAAGGGAGGAAGGAGGGAAGGAGGGAAGGAAGGAGGGGAGGGAGGGAGGGAGGAAGGGAGGAAGGAGGGAAGGAGGGAAGGAAGGAAGGGCCACTTTGGGCTCGACAGGACCCCATCCCAAATCACGGAGACGGGATAATTAGGATAATCAGATGCAGTGACACAACAGTGTCACATGCCCTGAAGCGCCATCGGAATCTCGGAGCATTTAACTTTTCTAAAGTTCTTCCTACTTCAGGAGTGCTCTGTGTCCCCACTTCCAATGGCTGTAGCCCTTCTTGGGTTGAGTTCCACGTGCCTTGTGCTCTGTGTTGGACCCTCGCCCGCTCTCGGTCGGTGCAGGTTCCGATCGACCCAACAGTGGGGGTCCGGGTGGATCTCCCTAGGTAGCCCAGGCTTGCTCCCACAATGCTGGTGGGGAAGAAGAGTGGGGAGCAGATTGAAGATCCATTGATCCGCACCCTGCCCCCTCCTCCCAGACCAGACTTAAATCGGGCAGAAACAAGGCCAATCTAGATTCTGTAACCCTCTCCCCCAGGGGACAGAATGCCTGGCTATAATGTTTAAACAAACTCAGTAGTACCGCTAACAAGACCCAATCTCTGGTCTCTTGTCTTCTAGTCATGGTCTTCCAGTCACACAATCTCCTGGGAGAGGAAAAAAAAATCAGAGAAAAGAAAAGCTGTGGCCAATTCAGGAAAAACTGGGAAATTCCTCCCGCCTAAATCAAGCAAGGCTCCCGGAGACCTCAGTAACCTGTGAGTCCAACTTACGGGGCCAATTTTAACCAAACCCATCCATCGGGAAGCTGACGAGATCGGGTGCAAGGCTGGGTTTACACCACCCGCGCCACCCAATTTTACTCTCGGTTGAAGTTTGTAGAGAGTAATATTGGGCGGTGTGTAAAATCTGCATTTCACCCGATCTCGTGGTTTCCCACATGGAATCATACAGCACAAAAGGAGGCCATTTGGCCCATCGTGCCTGTGTCTTCCTTTTTTTTTGGCACGTGCCCAGCCCCATTTCGCACCCCAGCCCAACTGACCCAGCCCTGAGAGCCAATCATTATCACTGTTCCCACTCACCCCACACTTACCTTTTACAACCTGAAATGTCCTTCTTTCTGAAATAACCTGCTCAATTGGACAGAATCTAATCCCTTCATTGTTTTAAAAACCTCCATCCTGACTCCTCTGAGGCCGTGTTTCTCTAATGAAAGTGGTACCACAAGTGTGGCCAAACCGAGACCTTGTACAACCTAAGTATAGTGTTGCAACGCACTCCTGGCCGGCCTCCCACCTTCCACCCTCTGTAAACTTGAGCTCATCCAAAACTCGGCTCCCTGTTTCCTAACTAGCACCAAGTCCCGTTCACCCATCACCCTTGTGCTCGCTGACCTGCATTGGCTCCCGGTCCGACAACTCCTCGATTTAAAAATTCTCATCCTTGTTTTGAAATCCCTCCATGGCCTCGCCCCTCCCTATCTGTAATCTCCTCCAGCCTTACAACTCTCCGCGATATCTGTGCTCCTCCAATTCTTGCACATCCATGATTTTAATCACTTCACCATTGTCGGCCGTGACTTCAGCTGCCGAGGCCCTAAGCTCTGGAATTTCCACCCTAAACCTCTCTGCTTCTCTATCTCTCTCTCCTCCTCTAAGACGCTCCTTAAAACCTACCTCTTTGACCAAGCTTTTGGCCACCTGTCCTAATATCTCCTTATGTGGCTCGGTGTCAAATTTTGTTTGATAATCGCTCCTGTGAAGCACCTTGGGATGTTTTACTACGTTAAAGGTGTTATATAAATGCAAGTTGTTGTAGCTTTAACAATACATTCTAAAACCTTAATTACCTTCCCAATTGGCCCGTCACACCGTGGAACTTCAGTGACTTATTAACTATGACCTCCAGCTCCCTGGTAGGTGGGGTTGAGGGATATGTTGAGAAGATGGGTCGGTGGGATTGGGAGATATGTTGAGAAGATGGGTAGGTGGGATTGAGGGATAGGTTGAGAAGATGGGTAGGTGGGATTGAGGGATAGGTTGAGAAGATGGGTAGGTGGGATTGAGGGCTAGGTTGAGAAGATGGGTAGGTGGGATTGAGGGATATGTTGAGAAGATGGGTAGGTGAGATTGAGGAATATGTTGAGAAGATGGGTAGGTGGGATTGAGGGATATGTTGAGAAGATGGGTAGGTGGGATTGAGGGATATGTTGAGAAGATGGGTAGGTGGGATTGGGAGATATGTTGAGAAGATGGGTAGGTGGGATTGAGGGATATGTTGAGAAGATGGGTAGGTGGGATTGGGAGATATGTTGAGAAGATGGGTAGGTGGGATTGAGGGATATGTTGAGAAGATGGGTAGGTGGGATTGGGAGATATGTTGAGAAGATGGGTCAGTGGGATTGAGGGATATGTTGAGAAGATGGGTCGGTGGGGTTGAGGGATATGTTGAGAAGATGGGTAAGTGGGATTGAGGGATATGTTGAGAAGATGGGTAGGTGGGGTTGAGGGATATGTTGAGAAGATGGGTAGGTGGGATTGGGAGATATGTTGAGAAGATGGGTAGGTGGGATTGAGGGATATGTTGAGAAGATGGGTAGATGGGATTGGGAGATATGTTGAGAAGATGGGTAGGTGGGGTTGAGGGATATGTTGAGAAGATGGGTAGGTGGGATTGGGAGATATGTTGAGAAGATGGGTAGGTGGGATTGGGAGATATATTGAGAAGATGTGTAGGTGGGGTTGAGGGATATGTTGAGAAGATGGGTAGGTGGGATTGGGAGATATGTTGAGAAGATGGGTAGGTGGGGTTGAGGGATATGTTGAGAAGATGGGTAGGTGGGGTTGAGGGATATGTTGAGAAGATGGGTAGGTGGGGTTGAGGGATATGTTGAGAAGATGGGTAGGTGGGGTTGAGGGATATGTTGAGAAGATGGGTAGGTGGGATTGGAGATATATTGAGAAGATGGGTAGGTGGGGTTGAGGGATATGTTGAGAAGATGGGTAGGTGGGATTGGGAGATATGTTGAGAAGATGGGTAGGTGGGATTGAGGGATATGTTGAGAAGATGTGTAGGTGGGGTTGAGGGATATGTTGAGAAGATGGGTAGGTGGGATTGGGAGATATGTTGAGAAGATGGGTAGGTGGGGTTGAGGGATATGTTGAGAAGATGGGTAGGTGGGGTTGAGGGATATGTTGAGAAGATGGGTAGGTGGGGTTCAGCTCGATCAAAAAGAGATGGGCTTGTTGGCTCCAATGGCCTCTTCCTATTCCAAAAAATCTTTTGGGATTTAAGTGTTCACCACTTTGCATCACATTGTGGTCGAATAAATGAGAATATTCCACAGACAGTCTCATTCGCAGAGTGGCATTCCGTTATATATAAATGATCCACACAACACTGCACTCTGAGTGTAAAAAGAGCTTTGAGTGCTTTTTCCATGAGCAGAATTCCAACCTGGAGCTTCCAATTTTAGCCTAACCCACGTGGCGGGAATGAAGTGAGTTCGGGCCCGATGCTTGTTTTACCTCCGTCCGATCTTACCTCTGACAGAGAGTTCAAACATTAAGGGGTAGAAATTAGGTCGCGCCCCATTTGGGGCGCAAATATCGTCCGGACGCAAATATTAGCGCCTGGCGCTAATTATCGGCACTGACGGGAAACTTCACTTTTACCGCCCCGGGAGGTGAGTGGAGCGCTAAAGCAGGCGCTGCACACCTCTCTTAAGGCGCAAAGGCCGAGCAGTGAGGCGCTAACTCGGAGCGCTGGCGAAGCTCATGTAATGTCAGTCAGCAATGGAACACACACACAATGGCACGGGCCAGTTCTTAAAGGGGATGGTTAATCTTGCTTTCCATCCACATCCTGTTCATTGCTGCCTTGAATCTCGGCCTGGAGAGACTTGCACATCAAATGTGCTGGAAAGAACAATGGAGAGCACCAGGCAAAGAGCTCAGAGTGCAGCTCCCACGGTCTCTGCTAAATCGATACAAGGAATGGCAAATCAAAATGAACCTGCAAAGTGCTGCTCAGTACCCAAAACTCCTTCACAGAACGTTGAATCTCTCCAGAAGTCTCTCCCTCTCTCTCTCAGAATGCGTAGTTCAAAAATGCCACCAACAATAAAAGACAGGAAGAGGCCCCCTTTAAATAGCGCCCCCCCCAGCCCCACAGCGATTGATAGCGTTCCAGTCTTCTGGTCGTTGGAAGCGCCAGGCGGTAAGGCAGGGGGCGCCACTCAATTTCCGCTACGGGGCGCCCCAAGGGCGTTGCACCATGGAATGACGTCACAATCTGCGCGCGCAGGTGGTCGCAGCGGTAAGTTTTAGCGCCGCCGCACAATCTCAAGTTAAGTTCTCGAGCGGCGCAAACATCGCTGCGCCCGGCCGTTAGCGGCTTTGCGCCCCATTAGCGCCCTCTTAAGGCGCTAACGGGTGGCGCAACCAAGTGAATTTTTACCCCTAAGAATTTTGTGGATTGTTGAACGCATATTAAGCAAGTTAAAGCCAAGGTTGTAACACAGGAACAGGAGGAGGCTATTCAGCCCCTCGTGCCTGTTCCGCCACCATTCAATGAGATCACAGCTGATCGATTAGATCACAGGACACCGCCAAGGAGAGAAACTGGTGTAAATCACGAAATAGCGATTCAGGGACACCAAGCCTGTACAACGTAAAATGAAGGGAAACTAGAGAGAAGGAGAGATCCACAGCTGTCACTCACTCTCACTCTTTGTTTGCCTATTCCGTCCACCGATCCTTGGATTGTTTCCATCTTCAAGACACGGAACCCACCCAATATACCTGTTGCGAAGTGATCCAGCACTCTGCGAATAAAAGTCCAAAACCCAGGAGCCAGATCAACTTGACAGATTTTATTGGACAGCACACATGAGTAATATAAGCATTCTCTATGCCTATATACTCACCCGCAGGAGACTCACCGGGGGCTTGGAGCATTACCAATCCGAGTCTGTTCCTAATGTTGAGTTCATTTAACAGCGAGTTTCATTACATATTTATACCTTTCTTTAAACACGTTTACTCGTACTGTTCCTTTGTCTGCAACTCGGCAGATGTCACATGACTTGTTTCATAGAATTACACAGTATTTACAGCACAGAAACAGGCCATTCAGCCCAACTGGTCCATGCTGGTGTTTATGCTCCACACCAGCCTCCTCCCACCCTACTTCATCTCACCCTATCAGCATAACCTTCTATTCCTTTCTCCCTCATGTGTTTATCTAGCTTCCCCTTAAATGCATCTATACTATTCACCTCAACCACTCCCTGTGGTAGCGAGTTCCACATTCTCACCACTCTCTGGGTAAAGAAGTTTCTCCTGAATTCCTTATTGGATTTATTAGTGACTATCTTATATTTATGGCCCCTAGATCTGGTCTCCCCCACAAGTGGAAACATTTTCTCTACATCTACCCTATCAAACCCTTTCATAATCTTAAAGACCTCTATCAGGTCACCCCTCAGCCTTCTCTTTTCTAGAGAAAAGAGCCCCAGCCTGTTCAGTCTTTCCTGATGGGTATAACTTCTCAGTTCATCCTTGTAAATCCTTTTTGCACCTTCTCCAGTGCCTCTATATCCTTTTTGTAGTATAGAGACCAGAACTGTGCACAGTGCTCCAAGTGTGGTCTAACCAAGGTATATGGAGACCAGAACTATGCACAGTGCTCCAAGTGTGGTCTAACCAAGGTATATGGAGACCAGAACTATGCACAGTACTCCAAGTGTGGTCTAACCAAGGTATACGGAGACCAGAACTGTGCACAGTGCTCCAAGTGTGGTCTAACCAAGGTATATGGAGACCAGAACTATGCACAGTGCTCCAAGTGTGGTCTAACCAAGGTATATGGAGACCAGAACTATGCACAGTGCTCCAAGTGTGGTCTAACCAAGGTTCTTGACATTTATTTTCCAAGGACTACATGGCTTCCTTATTCTTCCTACCAAAATGCACCTGTCATAAATCGCAAGTAACAACTCAGGAAGTACTACTGGGTGGCCAGCTGGGGCGCCGTCCAGGGAGTATAAATACTCAGGCATGGGCCCACCTTGGGGAGAGACAATCTGGAAACAGGAAGCTAGTGACTGCTAACTAGACCTCCATGTTTTGTTACAAGTTGATTAAAGCCTTGCTTTATGTTCAAGTGCATAGTGAGTCTTTATTACGTCAATTTAATCAACTTGATATCGTCTCCACGCTTTGGGTGATTCGGAACAACCAGCTGCAACTCGAACCACAGAAGGGAACTTGGGCAAGAAACTGATCCATCATGGAAAAACTCCTTAGACCCGCTCGTCTCGACCTGGACCCGAATGCACCTGCGGCAGCAAAGGTATGGAAGCATTGGTTTCGTACCTTTAGCAACTTTCTTGAAGAATGTGGGGCGGATGTCCCTAATAAGTTACGAATGCTTATCAACTACGTGTCTCCTCATGTGTATGATTATATTGAGGACTGTATAGACTATGACACTGCTATCGAAATCTTACAGCAGCTATATGTCAAGTCCCCAAATGAAATCTTTGCTCGACACCTACTGGCCACAACTCGGCAGCAGCCTGGGGAATCACTCGATGAATTTCTCCAGAAACTTCGCAGGCTCAGCAAGGATTGTAACCTTAAAGCAGTTTCAGCTGAACAGTATCAAGAGGAACTAATCCGCGATTCCTTTATCAATGGAATCGCGTCCCCTTTTATACGTCAGCGCCTGCTGGAAAATAAAACCCTCAATTTACGGGCTGCTTATGACCAGGCGTGTTCCTTGGACTTGGCCAAGAAAAATGCAGACACTTATCTCCCACCACGTGCACGGGCGGCGGCTATCTCCTTTAATGAGTCTTTCGGTAGGTCTCGGGCGGATGCCCCCACTGATGTTGACTCTACTCTAACAGACGACGACCCTACCCTAGAGGCCTTCGCTGATGACGACCCCGCCCTAGCAGCATCCTGGCAATCAGGAAGAAAGTGTTTCTTTTGTGGAGGGGCGTGCCATCACAGAAAATTTTGCCCGGCTCGTAATGTGACCTGCAATCATTGCAGCAAGAAAGGACACTTTTCCAAGGTATGCCAGTCACGGGCCTTTGCTAACAAGAAAGGCCGCTCCTCTAAAGTATACCGGTCGAGAGCTCCTGTTAGCTTCACAGCTGCTATCTATGGAGCTGCTCCTCCCCCAAGAACTACTGTTAAGGCTACAGTTGCCGAAGGGAAAATTGCCCCTCCTCCCATCACGGCTGTTTTTCCCCAAAGTTTGTCCCATGCAGCCACGAAGGTTTCAGTAAATGGGCACACTCTAAGCGCGCTAATCGACTCCTGCAGCTCTGACAGCTTCATTAGTAAGCGGGCTGTCAACAGGTTAAAACTGCACATTTATCCCTCGGACAGGGAGATTGCAATGGCTCTGACCACCAATTCTTCTGGCTTCTGTCTGGTCAACCTCATCCTCAACGGCCGCACTTATCTCTCCACCCGGCTCGGAGTACTCGCAAACTTATGCAGCGATGTGCTTCTGGGACAGGACTTCCAGAAGCAGCACAAGAAGATCACTTTTGAGTTTGGAGGGTCAAGGCCGGAGCTTACCATTTCTAAGGTGCCGTTTTGTGCACTCTCGGCGGCCTTACTCGGTGAACCCTCCCTGTTTGCCAATCTTCCCCCCCGCTGTAAACCCATAGCCACCAAATCGCGGCGCTTTAGCCAAGATGATCGAGCGTTTATTGAGGCGGAAATCTCTCGCCTTTTAGTCGACGGTATTATCGAGCCATGTTCATCTCCCTGGCGGGCTCAGGTCGTCATCGTGAGGAATCCCTTAAAACAACATAAAAAACGTCTGTGTATCGATTATTCGCAGACTATTAATCTATATACCGATCTGGATGCCTACCCGCTGCCACGCATAGATGACATGGTCAACAACCTTGCCAAATACAAGGTATTCTCGACCTTCGATTTAAAAAGCGCGTACCATCAGGTGCCACTGCAAGACTCCGACAAGAAGTATACAGCCTTTGAGGCCAATGGTCGGCTTTTCCAGTTTCGCCGCCTTCCATTCGGGGTCACCAATGGGGTGGCCGTCTTCCAACGGGCCATGGATGGCCTAGTCCGGCAAGAGAACTTGACGGATACCTTTCCGTATTTAGACAATATCACTATTGCCGGCCATGATCAAAAGGAGCATGACGCCAATCTTCAGAGATTTTTTGACGTACTCCGCCGTCGCCACTTAACGTTAAACGAATCCAAATCGGTGAAGTCGGTGCCATCGGTGAACATTCTTGGCTGCTGGGTGGGCAACGGTGTTATTAAACCGGACCCAGAGCGACTTCGTCCACTTCAGGAGCTCCCTCCCCCGACGAACCTCGGCTCTCTTCGTCGGGCACTTGGCATGTTTGCTTATTACGCAAAATGGATACCACACTTCTCCGATAAAATACAGCCCCTGCTCCATGCGAAGTCTTTTCCATTGGAAGCTACGGCTATTTCTGCCTTCAACCTCCTCAAACGACAGCTGGAGAAAGCCACGCTTCGCTCCATTGACGAAAATCTTCCTTTTGTGGTCGAATGCGATGCATCGGAGGTGGCGATCTCCGCTACCTTGAATCAAGGTGGCCGACCCGTGGCATTCCTATCCAGAACCTTGCAGGGTAGCGAGCTCCATTACCCCCCCGTCGAGAAGGAGGCTACGGCCATCATCGAGGCTGTACGCCAATGGGGTCATTTTCTTGCTCGGCGTCATTTTACGCTTATAACTGACCAGCGCTCTGTGGCCTTCATGTTGGATAACCGGAGGTGCACGAAAATCAAAAATAATAAAATTCAACTCTGGAGGATGGAGCTGGCTGCCTTTGGATATACTATCTGTTACCGACCCGGCAAACAGAACGTGGCCCCAGATACCTTCACACGGGCATTTTGCTCCTCAATGTCAACGTCGACTCTGGCGGATTTGCATATGGACTTATGCCATCCTGGTGTGACCCGCATGTTGCACTTTGTGCGCTCCAAAAATCTACCATTTTCAACCGAGGACGTAAAGAAAACATGCTCCTCCTGTAGGATTTGTGCAGAATTGAAACCACAATTCTTTCGCCCATCAGATGGCTTACTCATACATGCAATGCAGCCTATGCAGAGGCTCAGCATAGACTTTAAAGGGCCATTGCCTTCGTCGACAAGGAACACCTACCTACTTACGATGGTGGACGAGTATTCACGCTTTCCCTTCGCCTTCCCCTGCCCTAATATGCTTACCTCTACGGTAATTAAATGCCTCGATCAGGTCTTTTCCCTTTGCGGGACGGCCAATTTTATCCACACTGATCAGGGTCCCTCCTTTATGTCGAGTGAACTTAAAAGTTATCTCTCCCAACGGGGAATCGCCTCAAGTAGGACGACACCATATCACCCAATCGGTAACGGACAGGTTGAACGATACAATGCCATCATCTGGAACGCTGTCCGTCTGGCACTAAGGTCACGCAACCTGCCGGACCAGCAGTGGGAAACGGTGCTCCCCGACGCGTTACACTCTATCAGGTCTCTTCTCTCCACATCTACTAATGTCACGCCTCATGAGCGATTCTTCAAATTCCGGCGTCGCTCTACACATGGGACGTCTCTGCCGTCATGGTTGGTGGCTCCAGGCCCGGTGCTACTCCGGAGGTTCGTCCGGTCTGCCAAAAACGACCCTCTCGTTGACGAGGTGGAGTTAACAGAGGTAAACCCCACGTATGCGCACGTACGGTACCCTGATGGCTGGGAGACCACCGTCTCACTCCGAGATCTGGCTCCCTGCCCAACCGGTCACACGGGCCCGAATGATGAAGGATCCCCCGACAATGATATCAACACTCCGCACCCCTATGAAAATGACGCCCCGCCTGGGACATCGGGGGATCTGCCGGCAACGCTACCGGATCAACTCAGGGAGCTGGACGCTCCCCGTAGGATGGCCACCCGAAACCAGGACGCCGGACAATCTCCAGCCACGACCCGGGATGAGGCCAGCTCAGCACCTGTGGGGACCCGCACCCGGAGTCATGATATTCCCAGTCCTCCACAGGATGATCAAGATGACGTGGACTCTACTGACTTACTGGTACGGGCCAAGCGACCCAGGGACCAGGACACGGTCCGGGGAGACGTGCCTTCCAGTCACAAGCAGAGAGCTAAACGTCTGCGGCTATTTCTGGTCCGCCTAGTCCGTTAAAGGAAGACTGGACTTCCAAACCTTTTAGGGAGGAAGAATGTCATAAATCGCAAGTAACAACTCAGGAAGTACTACTGGGTGGCCAGCTGGGGCGCCGTCCAGGGAGTATAAATACTCAGGCATGGGCCCACCTTGGGGAGAGACAATCTGGAAACAGGAAGCTAGTGACTGCTAACTAGACCTCCATGTTTTGTTACAAGTTGATTAAAGCCTTGCTTTATGTTCAAGTGCATAGTGAGTCTTTATTACGTCAGCACCATCAAACACTTTTCTATATTGAAATTCATTTGCCAATTACCTGCCCATTCTGCAAGTTATTAATGTCTTCTCGTATTTTGTCTTCTTCTTCAGTATTAACTATACCCTCCAAACCTGTGTGGAGTAAGGGACCTCATTCTTATCAATACCAGTCCTCAAAGGCTGCCGAATGCTGCTTTCCTTACACCATATGACCAGTGGAATATCACTAACTGGCAGGCAGCCATGTGTTTTACCTGTCAGTTTTATGGCACGTGAGCAGTATTTGAAAATATTCAATATTCATGGTGCAAGTGAGGCCTCCCTAACACAAAGGGGTTTGGAATAGCAGTTCCTTTATTTTTTGGACCTCCCAAACACCTGTCAAATTGTATAGGCATTCTGCGCAGATAACTTTCCATACCACATCTCAGCAGCGGGATACAAGTAAACTGCTTCTCAGTTCAAAGCCTTACTGACCCCGGCAGTGGGGAAGCCTTGGGAGGGAGTGCAGAGGGAGAAATCGTTGTGGAGCCACCGACTCTGAAGGCAAAGATCGGCCGGGAAGTTCCTCGCAGCCTGCTCCCGCTCTGAAGAGCGTTCCCACCGCGACGGAGCGGGAACAGGATCCAAGGAAATTCCCGACCCTTGTTAAGGTTCAGGGCTGTTGTGTGGCTCAGTGACGCAACGCGGGATCAAAGGAACATACGGAACGGGAAGAGACCATTGCTGTCTATTCCACCGATCCCAAGTGTCAAGGGCAGTGTTGTTCAATAGAGACCGCTGCCTGGCCACAGGTGAGGCTAAGGTGGCATCGATTCCACCACAACTTGCATTTATCCAGCGCCTTTAACGTAGTAAAACGTTCCAAGGTGTTTCACCGGAGCGATTATCAGACAAAATCTGACACCGAGCCACATAAGGAGATATTAGGACAGGCGACCAAAAGCTTGGTCAAAGAGGTGGGTTTTAAGGAGCGTCTTAGAGGAGGAGAGAGAGGCGGAGAGGTTTAGGGAGGGAATTCCAGAGCTCAGGGCCCAGGCAGCTGAAGGCACGGCCGCCAATGGTGGCGCGATGAAAATCGGGGATGCGCAAGAGGCCAGAATTGGAGGAGCGCAGAGATCTCGGAGGGTTGGAGGAGATCACAGAGATAGGGAGGGGCGAGGCCATGGAGAGATTTGTAAACAAGGATGATAATTTTAAAATCGAGGCGTTGCCGGACCAGGAGCCAATGTAGGTCAGCGAGCACAGGGGTGATGGGTACGAGTTAGACATGCACTAATTTTAATAGAAAATACCTTACACACAACATGGGTAAATGTACTTCACACGTGTATAGTTACTTATCAAATATCTATCGCCATTCAGTGACCAAGGGAGTAAAGCAGCCACAACGATCAAAACACATACTCACACACTCTGCTTTTCTTCTCATCATTTTACCAACAAACGGACAAAAAAGGTTAAAGTTCACATGCACATACCATGTGAATATGAGTATTGAGATCACATGACCAACGATGTTGTGTATTGCTTATTTTCTATTTACTAATCAGAAAAGCAATTCGCTGCATCTGGATTCCCAATCGCCACATCTGGCTAGTGGCTAACGTACTGGACAGCACTGGTCAAGGAAATCCTGTATCCCGCCATGACCCTCATACCCCCCTCGATCAATTCTTCCTCCAGGTACTTAACCAACTCATTCTGCAATTTGCTGCTGCAATCTGCCCCCACTGCCTTGCTGGGCATTCCAGTCCATACATTCACCGCCTGTTGTGTAAGATGTCAGCCGTGGCTCAGTGGGCAGCACTCTCTCGCCCCTGCATCACACGCTTGTGGGTTCTAAATCCCACTCCAGAGACCTGAGCACAAAATCCAGGCCGACACCCCCAGTGCAGTGCTGAGGGAGTGCCGCACTGCCAGAGGTGCTGTCTTACGGGTGAGATGTTAAAGCGAGGCCCCGTCTGCTCTCTCAGGTGGACTTGAAGGATCCCGAGGCACTGTTTGAAGTACAGCAAGGGAGTTCTCCCCGGAGTCCTAGCCAATATTCATCCTTCAACCTAAAATTAAACAGATTATCTGGTCATTAGCACATTGCTGTCTGTGGGAGCTTGCTGTGCACAAATTGTCTGCCGCTTTTCCTAGATTACAACAGTGACTAGACTTCAAAAATACTGCATTGGCTGTAAAGCGCTGTGGGACGTCCTGAGATCATTAAAGGTTCTATATAACTGCAAGGGCTGAATTTTGCCGGCGCTCAGAGTGCGGGTTTGGAGGCGGGTCTGCTGCCAAAATCAAAATGATTGACAGTGGGTTGGGAATCCGCTGCGAACCTGCCTCCATGTAAGTTTCAAAAGTGTCGGGTCTGCAATTTCAGAACAGACCCGACACCAAGCGGCGGGGGAGGCATTTAAGATACTTAAGTGCTTGTTTACTACTATTTTGCCAGCCTATTTCTATTTTATCACATTTTTAACGGGGTTCACGTCATTCAGAGATCACGTCAGGTAAGTAGGTTAGGTTCTCTATGTCTCCCCATTGCTGCGAATAGGTGACAGCTGCAAAAGTGGTATGAAAGCTACTATTTCACAGCTGGTCACTTTCCAATGTCAGAAGCTGGAGCCTTCAGGACACTTTTGAGCTGTATGCAGTTTGGAAGTGTTTGGAGTAAACTCTCTATCCACTGTCACCTCCTTGGAGCAAGCTCTCTCACCACTGACAGATCGCTTCTGTCATCTCAACTTCACCTGCCATCTATTCCAGCAACATCGGTGCCCTTGAAAAAATCTCACCTTCGTCCTCTGAATCCCTCCACAATCAGCCCCAACACCAGCATCACCAGGCACACCAACATCACCAACAACAATACCAACCTTCTCCGCAATTACCTGATGCTACACAGGACATCAGCACCCGACCACATTGCTGCCCGGGAGGCCAGCGGTGGCATCACCATGGCCAGATTTACTTCACTTGACGCTGTAAACCCTGGCTGCCACATGATGCACCAGGTTGACACCACCCCACACCAGCACCATAAAGCATCCATACAATGTCCAAGCCATTCCTTTCACACTCATGACAATTGGGGGGGATACCGTTATGTCTCACCATTCACTGCAACTCACTAAGACACTGCCAAAGGTGAGCACAGATTTGTACAATAGGGAAAGTGTTGAAAATAAAGGTTTCAATGTTTGACAACACATTAACAGAAAATTTATATGAATATTGCATAGAACACCCAAGTGCCTACCCTTGTGTGTTGTTAGTTGGAATGATTGCAGTAGGATGAGGGTGAGTGTGAGGGGTGGCTAGTGAGATGGGGAAGTGATAATGTAGATAGAGAGAGAGGGATGGGTGGAGGTGCAAGGTAAGTTGGTGTGAGTAAGGATGTGCAAGGGTAGGTTAGGGAAGGCAGAGTGATGGGGATGTGATGAGTGGCACAGCAGGATGAGGTTGAGTGTGGCTTTGCAGTAACGTTTCGTGATCTACTGACATCATTGAAAGGTTTGCGCCACTGCAGCCTGGTCCTCCTGACAACATCCCTGCTTTTGCCCTCTTGTGCAATGTGCAACGAGGCTGCGTTGGTGTACTGGGGAGGTCTCTTCCGCCCATTGGAAGTGAAGAGAACCTCCCTGCGTGCTGTGACTCCCTCCATATGGAGAGAGTCATGTGAGAGCCTGGGTGCAGCCGTGTACCTTTGTGCAGTGCTTGTCGGTGTTTGCAGCACCTCAATGCTGTAGAACACTGACAGCACAACTGTCAAAATGAATGTGGGCATGGTCCCTTTAAGGAAATCGGCTGATGACGCACCATCAAATGACGTCATCAGACCCGCTTCCTTTTAATTGGCCGGGAACCCCGCAGGGTGGGCTTAACAAGCCCTATTAACAGAAAATCCTTTTTACAGAGCGGCTGCAGCCGGGAGCGGGACCTGAACCCGCCAACCACCTCTCCCGCTGCGATCCCGCCTCCGCTGGCAAAATCGCGGCCCAAGTCTTTCTTTCTTTTGCAATTTACAATTACACTGGGAGTGTGTGTTTGTAGAGGTATTGAGATGCGATTGTCATTTTAGTATCTGTTGGTACAAATTAAGCAGTAGGATTTGTTGCTGCGTATTTGCTTGTATTACGGTACGGGCTGCCCCTCCTTAGATAATACGTGATGCGTGCAGCGGGCAGAGAGAGGAGACCCTTGCCACATTAGGCTGAGCAAGAACCAAACTCAGGTCCTGGAGAGGAAAGGACAGCAGCAGTTCTTGTCCAAGGCGGTAGTCCCACTGCAGAGCTCCATCTCACGGAGAGTGCGGTGGAGGAGTTGTAGCCTGATTTTCCAACCTGCACCGGCCACTTGTGGAGCTCCATACGGAGACCAGAACCTCACAGAATCACACCCAATGTCTAACTAACTGCACCACCCAGTCCCACGATCCGATATCCTTAACTGCAAAAGAAAAGAAAGACTTGCATTTATATAGCACCTTTCACGACCACCGGACATCCCAAAGCACTTTACAGTCAATGAAGTACTTTTTGAAGTGTAGTCACTGTTGTAATGTGGGAAACGTGGCAGCCAATTTGCGTACAGCAAGATCCCACAAACAGCATTGTGATAATGACCAGATAATCTGTTTTTTGTGATGTTGATTGTGGGATAAATATTGGCCAGGACACCTGGGAGAACTCCCCTGCTCTTCTTCAAAATAGTGCCATGGGATCTTTTACATCCGCCCGACAGAGTAGACAAGGCCTCGGTTTAACATCTCATCCGAAAGATGACACCTCCGACAATGCAGCACTCCCCCAGTACTGCACTGGAGTGTCAGCCTAGATTTTTCGTGCTCCAGTCTCATGGAGTGGGGGCTTGAACCCACAACCTTCTGACTCAGAAGGACAAGAGTGCTGCCCACTGAGCCACGGCTGACACAACTGCAGTTATCCTATACATTGTAAACACTGACACCTGTCTTTATGAAGGATTTACCATGATGCAGATGTCCATCGTTGTCCAAATTTTGTTTTTATTTAGAAAGCACAATCTTTGGCAGTAAGGGTGCATAAACAACATGCATGGCGCATAACCCCAGAGATAGGTCGGCATAGGATAGCATCTCTGTGACATAGACTTGGATGTGTGTCCTCACTGTATAAATCACCCACCTGTTCCGAGGAATCAGTCACCCCTCCCCCACCTCGTTTAGTTCTGATGTTAACACACATTAGCCTTATTTGGATAAACTCTTGCAGCACAGAGCCGTTGCGTGTAGAGAGTGTTCAAGCTGTATTTAAATAGTTACAGTTTCTTTCACTGATCCATTCACCCATGTGTTAAACACTTTGATAGATCTGTACAGGGTAGCTATAAGCCCACAGTTCAGTTTTCACAGGTAGTTTCATAGGAACAACAACAACTTGTATTTATATAGCGCCTTTAACGTAGTAAAACGTCCCAAAGTGCTTCACAGGAGCGTTATCGAGCAAAGTTTGACACCGAGCCACATAAGGAGATTATCAGGACAGGTGACCAAAAGCTTGGCCAAAGAGGTGGGTTTTAAGGAGCATCTTGAAGGAGGAACGAGAGGTAGCGAGGCTGAGAGGTTTAGGCAAGGAATTCCAGAGCTTAGGCCCCAGGCAGCTGAAGGCACGGCTGCCAATGGTGCAGCGATTAAAATTGGGGATGCTCAAGAGGCCAGAACTGGAGGAGCGCAGAGATCTCGGGGGGTTGTGGGGCTGGAGGAGATTGCAGAGATAGGGAGGGGGCGAGGCCATGGAGGGATTCGAAAACAAGGATGAGAATTTTGAAATCGAGGTGTTGCCAAACCGGGAGCCAATGTAGGTCAGCGAGCACAGGGGTAATGGGAGAAAGGGATTTGGATCAAACAGGAGGAGGCCATTCAGCCCCTCGAGTCTGTTCCGCCATTCAATTAGATCATGGCTGATTTGTGTCTTACCTTGGCTCCATATCCCTTGATAGATACCCTTGGCTGCAAAAATCTATGGATCTCAGGTTTAAGATCTGTCTTCACACAAACAGCACGAACACAGTGATAGAATATTCTGGAAACACTCAACAGGCCAGCCAGCAACTGTGGAGAGAGAAGAGACAAGTCGATGTTTCGAGCGTGGATACAAATTTAAAACTGGATCATAAGAGGTGGATAGGTTTATTAATACAATCAGAGAAAGGGAAGGGCGGAGGGAAGCACAGGCCAACCCAGAGAGATAACAACAACTTGCATTTATGTAGAGACTTTAATGTTGAAAAATGTCCCACGGTGATGTAAAAGATCGCGTGGCATTATTTGGAAGAAGAGCAGGGGAGTTCTCCCCGATGTCCTGGGCTAACGTTTATCCCTCAACCGAAGTCATTAAAAAAACAGTTTATTCGGTCATTTATCTCATTACTGTTTGTGGGAGCTTGCTGTGTGCAGATTGGTTGCCGCGTTTCCTACATTACAGCAGTGACTGCACCTCTAAAAAAACAAGTACTTCATTGGCTGTAAAGCGCTTTGGAACGTCCCGAAGTTGTGAAAGGCGCTGGAGAAATGCAAGTCTTTCATTCTTTAATTGCCCACCCCCCCCCACCCACCACGCACCCCCTGTCCAGTGTCTGCCAGGTGGGGTCAGTTAAAATCAGGCCTGCAGTGTCCATCGCAGCCCCCAACACTCAATCATTACCAAATGGAAATAACTTGTTGTTCGCAAACGATACTGTTTACAAATTGCTGGCGACAGATGGACGAGAAGAATTAACTCCATTGGTCCCCTGGTGCAATTAAATCTGTACGGTTTAAAAGAAAAGGCAATCTATATTTATACCAAAATCATGCTGCTTGTGAAATGTAAGCCTCCAGATAACGTCACAGTCGTGCTGTCTGTACTTTCTTCATCAGAATTTATTAAATAAATTACAACCTCCTATTTATAGATAAATGCAGTGCGGAGCTTGGCCCGATATTGAGATGTTGGCTGAGAATGACTTTAGCTTTTCCATCCTGACTTGGATATATATTGTTCCCTCGTCGTCGCTGGGTCACAATCCTGGAACTCCCGACCTAACGGAGATTGTGGGAGCACCTTCACCACACGGACAGCAGCGGTTCAAGCAGAAGAAGGCGCGCCCCGCCAATGCTTCCTCTAAGCTCCGCGGCTGTGTGGAAAAGGTCCCGCGCAGGCCGCTCACCGGCTTCCCCGTTGTAAATACCGCACACGCGCGGAAATTTAAAGGGACCGCGCACTAAGGGAAACAGGCCACGCAGAACAAAGCGCCGCTTACAGCGAACATTGCCCACCGCTACCTTCTCAAGGGGCAACTCGTGATGGGCAATAAATGCCGGCCTTGCCAGCGACGCCCACATCCCGAGAGTAATTGTGGAGCGAGAAACAGAGTTAATGTTTCAGGTCGATGACCCTTCGTCAGAACTCTGTTTCTCTCTCCACAGATGCGGCCTGACCTGCTGAGTATTTCCAGCATTTTCTGTTTTTATTTCAGATTTCCAGCATCCGCAGTATTTTGCTTCTGTCCCGAGAGTAATTTTTTTTTTGAAACAGTGAAAGCAGCTGAACCCAGGGTTTTCCTGCTTTCAGTGCATGGGATCCTAACTTTGACATGGTTGTATCAAATATCTGCATAATCAGCCACCAACCTGCAGCCAGGTGTCGTTTGAACTGCATGAGGGTCATTTTAGCTTTTACCGATTGTGTCCAACTGTGAAGGAATACGCCATATTCAGAAAAATACACCATCCCATGAAAGAATTTTGACTTTATTAAAACATGACAAACTGGGCTTGAAAATCTGGAAGCCTCAACAATCAAAAGCTGTAAACAGCATACAGGCTTTTGAGATTAGATAAGTTGTTGACACTGAAACAATAGCCTTGTTGGAACAGGAGGTTGGAGGTTCCCAAAAGTCTGCAGCTTAGAAAGAACACAATGGTATACCCTGTTAAAGTGTCTTAAACCAACACTTTGAAATGAATCACAGAAAATTAAAGAAACACATGCCTTCGTAAATATGAAACACAGAGACACAATTATGTGTTGCAACCAACTGAGGTAACTAAGAAGACAATGGTGCATCCGATTGAGGTGTTCTGAATGCAAAAGATACAAACAGAAGACCTTGGTAAGAATGGCATCAAGTGGGGGAGGCACCACCCATCACACTGTTTTTGTGTTGAACTTGAAACACCTAAAGGAGAGACACGAGTCTGCATGCTACAAGCTGATCTAACTGTAAGAATAGAAGGGGTCAGCAGAAAAATGACTAGAGATAATTAGCTTACTTCAGCAGAAAACTTCAAAGGAAATACCACTGAGAAAGGGTATAAAAATTGGACTTTCAAATGGGAAGATAGATTCGCTGTAAAGGGGCAAAGCAATTCTCAGGCTTCAGAGGCAAGCTCTGTAAGTCTTCAACTCTTTGTATCTCGGGGATCAAGGTACTTGTATTTGATTTTGGTGGATATCCTGGAATAAGACTAAGAAATGTAAAAAAATAGCGAAGTTAAGATTTGAGAATAAGGATCTCTGATAATAGAACTGTAAGTTTTTTGTATTTGGAACTGTTAATGTTGCAATTGAAACACCAACTGAAATTACATGTCGGTTCTTTAATAAATCTATATATTTTTAGAATTGTCTCAAATACTACTTCTGTATCAAACTCGCAAACTCAATCTCTGTACATTCTTTGGTGATGGGTTGCAGAATTCTGGGGGAGTTTTCCAGACCCTCATAATATCCGGAAGGTTACAGTCTAGCTAAACTTATTAAAAGTGCTATCTGGAGGACGGTAACATCTTCAGGCTGTTCCTTTCCTTTAGGGAGAGATAGTCTGGACCTTTAGACCCAATTAAGCGTCTTTAGGATTCATCTACCTCTAACTTTAGTTGAAAGTGAACGTCTGGGGAATACGCCTGATCCGGGGTAGCCCAAAAGGGGCTAGGACTAGTAATTATCCCTTTATAACAGGGCGATATCAGGTCGGCCCGCACCCGTCCCATCCCGCACTCCTCTCCCCCCCCGACCCCGTCATCCCCCCACCCGTGACAATCGAGGCCTGGTTCTGTCCTCTCCCAGCAACACATTGCGATATGTTCCTCCGTGGAAGTCACTGGAAAGAATAAATTGGGCAGGATGTCTAACGGCGGGCCGATCCGCTACCTGAGGGTGCAGAGGAGATTTCCGAGGACGTTGCCAGGATGTTGCCAGGACTGGAGAATTTTAACTCTGAGGGAAGATTGGATAGGCTGGGGTTGTTTTCTTTGGCACAGAGGAGGCTGAGGGGAGATTTATTTGTGGGGTATAAAATTATGAAGGGGCCTAGATAGAGTGGATAGGAAGGACCTATTTCCCTTAGCATCCTTGTTTTTAAATCCCTCCATGGCCTCGCCCCTCCCTATCTCTGTAACCTCCTCCAGCCCTACAACCCTCTGAGATATCTGCGCTTCGCCAATTCTGGCCTCTTGAGCATCCCCGATTTTAATCGCTCCACCATTGGCGGCCGTGCCTTCAGCTGCCTGGGCCCTAAGCTCTGGAACTCCCTCCCTAAACCTCTCTGCCTCTCTACCTTTCTCTCCTCCTTTAAGACACTCCTTAAATTGGCTAGGATGGATTGGGGAGCATTAATTAAAGGGTTGACAGTGGATAGGCAATGGCAAACATTTAAAGATCGCATAGATGAACTACAGAATTTGTTCATCCCTGTTTGGCATAAAAATAAAACAAAAAAGGTGACTTAACCATGGCTAACAAGGGAAATTAGGGATAGCATAAGATCCAAGGAGAGGACATATAAATTGGCCAGAAAAAGCAGCAAACCTGAGGATTGGGAACAATTTAGGATTCAACAAAGGAGGACAAAGGGATTAATTAAGAGGGGGAAAATAGAATATGAGAGTAAGCTTGCAGGGAACATAAAAACTGACTGTAAAAGATTCTATAGATATGTGAAGAGAAAAAGATTGGTGAAGTCAAGCGTAGGTCCCTTGCAGTCAGAATCAGGGGAATTTATAATGGGGGACAAAGAAATGGCAGACCAATTAAATACATACTTTGGTTCTGTCTTCACAAAGGAGGACACAAATAAACTCCCAGAGATGTTGGGCAACATAGGGTCTAATGAGAGGGAGGAATTGAATGAAATCAGTATTTATAGGGAAATGGTGTTAGGGAAATTGACGGGATTGAAGGCCGATAAATCCCCAGGGCCTGATAATCTACATCCTAGGGTACTTAAGGAAGTGGCCCTAGAAATAGTAGATGCATTGCTGGTCATCTTCCAAAATTCTATAGACTCTGGAACAGTACCCATGGATTGCAGGGTAGCTAATGTAACCCCACTATTTAAAAAAGGTGGTAGAGAGAAAACGGGGAATTATAGACCGGTAAACCTGACATCGGTAGTGGGGAAAATGCAAGAGTCCATTATAAAAGATATAATAGCAGAGCACTTGGAAAACAGTGACAGGATCGGACAAAGTCAACATGGATTTACAAAAGGTAAATCATGCTTGACTAATCTAATTTTTGAGGATGTAACTGGTAGAATAGATAAGGGAGAACCAGTGGATGTGGTGTATTTGGACTTTCAGAAGGCTTTCGATAAGGTCCCACATAAGAGATTAGCGTGCAAAGTTAAAGCACATGGGATTGGGGGTAAGGTACTGACTTGGATAGAGAACTGGTTGGCAGACAGGAAGCAAAGAGTTAGGATCCCAGCTATTCACAATATATATAAATGATCTAGACGAGGGAACTAGATGTAATATCTCCAAGTTTGCAGACGACACAAAGCTGGGTGGGCGTGTGTGCTGTGAGGAGGATGCAGAGAAACTCCAGTATGATTTGGACAGGTTGGGTGATTGGGCAGATGCATGGCAGATGCAGTATAATGTGGATAAATGCGAGGTTATCCACTTCGGTGGCAAAAACAGGAAGACAGATTATTATCTGAACGGCAATAGATTGGGAAAAGGGGAAGTGCAACGAGACCTGGGTGTCCTTGTGCACCAGTCGCTGAAGGTAAGCATGCAGGTGCAGCAGGTGGTTAAGAAGGCAAATGGTATGTTGGCCTTCATAGCGAGAGGGTTTGAGTACAGGAGCAAGGATGTCTTGCTGCAGTTGTACAGGGCCTTGGTGAGACCACACCTTGAGTATTGTGTGCAGCTTTGGTCACCTTATCTGAGGAAGGATGTTCTTGCCATGGAGGGAGTGCAGCGAAGATTCACCAGACTGATACCTGGGATGGCAGGAATGACGTATGAAGAGAGATTGGGTCGATTAGGCTTATATTCGCTAGAGTTTAGAAGAATGAGAGGGGATCTCATTGAAACTTATAAAATTCTAACAGGACTAGACAGACTAGATGCAGGAAGGATGTTCCCGATGGTGGGGGAGTCCAGAACCAGGGGTCACAGTCTAAGGATAAGGGGTAAGCCATTTAGGACTGAGATGAGGAGGAATTTCTTCACCCAGAGAGTGGTGAACCTGTGGAATTTTCTACCACAGAAGGCAGTTGAGGCCAATTCATTAAATATATTCCAGAAGGAGTTAGATATATTTCTTAAGGCTAAAGGGATCAAGGGATATGGGGAGAAAGCAGGGACAGGGTTCTGAATTTGGATGATCAGCCATGATCTCATTAAATGGCAGAACAGGCTCGAGGGGCCGAATGGCCTACTCCTGCTCCTATCTTCTATGTTTCTATGTTTAAAACCTACCTTTTTGACCAAGCAATTGCTCATCTGTCCTAATATCCCTTTATGTGGCTCGGCGTCAACTTTTGTTTGATGAAGCGTCTTGGGACGTTTTACTACGTTAAAGGCGCTATAGAAATACAAGTTGTTGTTGTTGTTCTGGCAGCAAAATCTGGTGAAGTCGGTGCCCCTTTAAGGTTAGACAAGCCCATTGTTACATTTCTGGACATGCTGTCAGCAGGTATGACACTGTTTACATGGAACGAGCTGAATGAAGCATGTGACTGACAAGAGACAGCAGTGTATGTAATCTAGTGTCGTGGATTAGTGGAACATAACACAGGAGACAGCACGCAGACTGCATCCGCACAGAAATAACACACAGGTCACTCTGAAGTCATTTTCCTCTCTATTATGCCCCATTGCCTCATCGCACAAGTACTCCCATTGAGCATTCTGTATGTTGCGGTCTCCACCACTTACACTGATCACAGGCAGCTGCCTCGGATCGGCCAAACAGCGCCGACCGCTCGCCTCTTCCACTGAAGGCAATAACGAAGGCACCGCTGGTGACGCATTAAGGGCAGCGACGGATCAGAACTTGTCGTACTGCGTACGCCCATCAAATAACACACCTGGACCATGAGTCTGAGAACAGTCATCCCGTAAAAGGTTTTGGACGACACCCTACTGCTCGTGATACCGCTAGAGCCCTTTGGTGGATTAAAAGAAAGAATTGCATTTATATCGCAGCTTTCATGACCTCAGGATGTCCCAAAGCGCTTTGCAGCCAATTAAGTCCTTTTGAAGTGTAGTCGCTGTTGTAATGTGGGAAACGCAGCGTCCCATTGGCACACAGCAAGCTCCCACAAACAGCAATGTGATAATGACCAGATAATCTGTTTTAGTGATGTTGGTTCAGTGGCCGTGGGATCTTTTACGTCCACCTGAGAGAGCAGTCGGTTTAACGTCTCATCCGAAAGACGGCACCTCCGACAGTGCGGCACTCCCTCGGTACTGCCCTGGGAGTGTCAGCCCAGATTGTGGGCTCAAGTCTCTGTAGCGGGATTTGAAGCAACAACTGTTCTGACTTAGAAGGGTGAGAGTGCTGCCCACTGAGCCACGGCTGACACCTTACTGTCACCAGACACGTTGGCCCTGATCTTTACTGGGGCGGGGTTTCCAAGCTGGGGTAAGACGGGGGAACGCGCTAACGCCAACAGGCCCGCTACAACTCACACAGGCTACAAGAAACAGCTGCAGCCCTCGCCTTGGCTCAGTTGGTATTAGTTTTTCCTCTGGGTCAGAAAATTGTGGATTTGAGTCTCATCTTTCCACGTGAAGGTTTAGCGGAGAGTTTTTTAACTCTCGCCCCGCAAAAGGCTGTGGATTCTGGGAGGGTCACTTGAAATTTTCGAGGCTGAGATCGATAGATTTTTGATCGGTAATCCAGGGCAATGCCTTGTCTTTACTAGTGGTTCAGGTGCACATTAAAGATCCCAATCTGCTATTCGGAGCGGAGCTGCAATTTCTCCCAGAGCCCTGGTCAACACTCCTCCTCTCAAACAATACCTACATAAGAACATAAGAAATAGGAGCAGGAATAGGCCACTTGGCCCCTCGAGCCTGCTCCGTCATTCAATAAGATCATGGCTGATCTTGGGCTCAAAGCCACTTCCCTGCCCGCTCCCCATAACCCTTCACTCCCTTATCTTCTATCAAAAATCTGTCTATCTCCACTTTAAATGTATTTAATGACCCAGCCTCCACGGCTCTCTGGGGCAGAGAATTCCACAGATTTACGACCCTCTGAGAGAAGTTCCTCCTCATCTCAGTTCTAAAAGGGCAACCCTTTATTCTGAAACTATGCCCCCGAGTTCTAGATTTCGCCACGAGGGGAAACATCCTCTCTGCATCTACCTTGTCGAGCCCCCTCAGTATCTTATATGTTTCAATAAGATCACCTCTCATTCTTCTAAATTCCAATGAGTATAGGCCCAACCTGCTCAACCTTTCCTCATAAGTCAAACCCCTCATCTCAGGAATCAACCATGTGAATTGTCTCTGAACTGCCTCCAATGCAAGTATATCCTTCCTTAAATAAGGAGACCAAAGCTGTACGCAGTACTCAAGGTGTGGTCTCACCAATACCCTGTACAGTTGTAGCAGGACTTCCCTGCTTTTATACTCCAACCCCCTTGCAATACCGACCATGGGAACCATCAATGCCACGTGTCTATCTGTTGTGCATTAAACTGAATGGGTAGTTTGGTCCATATTAGTTTTTAAATTATTTTAAATAACAACAACTTGTATTTATACAGCACCTTTAACATAGTAAAATGTCCCAAGACGCTTCACAGGAGCGATTATCAGACAAAATTTGACACTGAGCCACACAAGGAGATATTAGGACCAATGTTCCCCCTGAGGCGCGCAGCCGTGCATCAATCGGGAGTTCCCGCGCAGGCTGCTTACAAGCTGTTGCCGCGGGAAGATACCGCGCGGCAAATTTAAAGGGACCGCGCACGAAAAATAAACTAGAGGGAACATTGATTGGGACAGGTGACCAAAAGCTTGGTCAAAGAGGTAGGTTTTAAGGAGCGTCTTAAAGGAGGAGAGAGAGAGAAGCGGAGAGGTTTTGGCAGGGAACTCCAGAGCTTAGACAGGGGATGCCTGTTGCTGGAGGAAGAGAAGAGATGAGCAGCCAAGTGTCATTTTAGCCACACTGACCATTGACATCAGCAGAGCCAAGACACCGTCTGATCGTGAATTGAAGCGTTGCGTCGGGTGTTTGCAAACAAAAAAAAAAGGGCTTCTCAAGCAGTTGTTTCAAAATAAAAACAGAGCCCCTTTAAGTTTAGCACTCGAAACTTTAACTGGTCTGATCTCTCCAGTTGCCCTGCTGAGAGTGTGCAGCATTTTCTGTCCTTGTTCCAGATTTCCGGCTATCTGCAATATCTTGCTTTTTTCCTTCTACAGTCAGGGGGTGTGTTTCACACCGAGCACTTCATCTGTCCATAAACCCCCCTACTCCCCCCCCGTTATCTGTTTCATTTAACAGCCTCACCTAAATGCAGCTATATTAAGACAACACAGATCTGTGAGAAGAGCAGAAAATGCTGGCGAAACGCTCAGCAGGTCAGGCAGCTTCTGCGAAGAGAAAAACCCAGCTTAGCAAATTTCTGCTAATTCTCACCGGCGATCTCTCGCGGGGTTTTTTTTTTAATCCGCTTACACATTTTCAGTCATTTACCTGACGGTTTACATATTGAAGGTCGATCACCTTTCATTGGAACTGCGAGCTTTCTGACTCTGTGTCTGGCAAGGACTGATTAGCCTGAGGGTCACCAGCACCTCTCCAAGCGAATGGTTTAAATATCCGAAGGCAATAAGCCATGTCCTTTCCCTGCTGTGTTTACGGATCGAATAACAACTCTAAGCACAGCTGGCCGTACATTGAAAGCAGACATGGCCGAGTAAGATATTAATTAACAGTGCCCGTGAGAATCTGATAAAATATCGATTAAAATACAACCTCAGCGTTAGCAAAGACCGAACAAATTGTTATACTAGTAAAAGAAACAAATAGAAGAGGAAGGAAAAAAAGACAGAAAGTTCAGAAAAAAAGTGGGGGAGACCAAATCTAAGGGCCATAAATATAAGATAGTCGCTAATAAATCCAATAGGGAATTCAGGAGAAACTTCTTGTCCTGGGGCCAATATTTATCCCTCAACCAACATAACAAAAACAGATTATCTGGTCATTATCACATTGCTGTTTGTGGGAGCTTGCTGTGCGCAAATTGGCTGCTGCGTTTCCTACATTACAACAGTGACTCCACTCCAAAAGTATTTCATTGGCTGTAAAGCACTTTGAGACGTCCGGTGGTCGTGAAAGGCGCTATATAAATGCAAGTCTTTCTTTCTTCTTTCTTTACCCAGAGAGTGGTGAGAATGTGGAACTCGCTACCACAGGGAGTGGTTGAGGCGAATAGCAAAGATACATTTAAGGGGAAGCTGGATAAACACATGAGGGAGAAAGGAATAGAAGGATATGCTGATATGGTGAGATGAAGAGGGGTGGGAGGAGGCGGGTGTGGAGCATAAACACCGGCACGGACCAGTTGGGCCGAATGGCCTGTTTCTGGGCTGTAGACTCGATGTAAATAATATATAATTCTATGAAATCAGTCATGACATCTGCTGAGTCAGTGTGAGTGACAGTTGCAGGCAAAATATTATTTAAATGGAGAGAGATTACAAAATGCTGCAGTACAGAAGGATCTGGGGGTCCTTGTACATGAAACACAAAAGGTTAGCATGCAGGTACAGCAAGTAATCAGGAAGGCAAATGAAATGTTGGCCTTTATTGCAAGGGGGATGGAGTATAAAAGTAGGGAAGTCTTGCTACAACTGTACAGGGTGTTGGTGAGACCACACCTGGAGTACTGCATACAGTTTTGGTCACCTTATTTAAGGAGAGATATACTTGCATTGGAGGCAGTTCAGAGAAGGTTCACTAGGTTGATTCCTGGGATGGAGGGGTTGTCTTATGAAGAAAGGTTGAGCAGGTTGGGCCTATACTCATTGGAGTTTAGAAGAATGAGAGGTGATTTTATTGAAACATATAAGATTCTGAGGGGGCTTGACAGGGTAGATGCTGAGAGGATGTTTCCCCTCGTGGGGGAATCTAGAACTAGGGGGCACAGTCTCAGGATAAGGGGTCGCCCATTTAAGACGGAGATGAGGAGGAATTTCTTCTCTCAGAGGGTCGTGAATCTTTGGAATTCTCTACCCCAGAGAGCTGTGGAGGCTGGGTCATTGAATATATTCAAGGCGGAGATAGACAGATATTTGAGCTACAGGGGAATCAAGGGTTATGGGGAGCGGGCGGGAAAGTGGAGTTGAGGCCAAGATCAGATCAGCCATGATCTTATTGAATGGCAGACAGGCTCGAGGGGCCGAATGGCCTACTCCTGCTCCTATTTCTTATGTTCTTATGTTGATGGGGTGGGAGCATAAACACCGGCATGGACTGAATGGCCTGTTTCTGTGCTTTAAGACAATGTAAGAGGTCTATCATTGCGAGCCACAACATCACCACCGTGACCACAAGATCAGAATGGGAAGAGGAGGCTGGGCTGGGATTCAGTGACAATCCCGGAGAGCCTGAAATCCTGAGGATGGATCCAGTTGCGTACCTCTCCATTACATTGAGTGCGTGCAAGAGTCATTCGTTCTTGGGATGTGGGCATCACTGCCAAGGCTGGCATTTATTGCCTGTCACTAGTTACCCTCTACTGAGGGGTTTGCTAGGCCACTTCAGAGGGCAGTTAAGAGTCAACCTCGTTGGCATGGGACTGGAGTCACATATAGGCCCAGACCGGGTGAGGACGGTAGTTAAAGGACATTAGTGAACCCATTGGGTTTTTACAGCAATCTATTTTACAACGAATTCGTCGTCACGTTTTCTGATCGCAGTTTTGTATTTCCATATTTCTTTTTTAAATGAATTTAAATTCTCAACCCGCCATGGTGGGATTTGAACTCACGTTCGATGAGTTAGTCTAAACCTCAGGATTACTGGTCCAGTAACATAATCACTAGACTGCCATACTATATTAGCCCCACATGTTTTATTCCACTGTTGTAGTGTCGTTTTACTCCAGACAACAGCGCTTTCATTTTGAGATAGACTTTAGCTGGCCTTGAATTGATTAGATCAGATAGTCTGCACTATTCAGGCGCCCCTCCACCTGTCACTTCAATACAGAATGTAAGACGGTAGCTTGGCATACTCACGTAGAGTCTGGAGCACAGCCAAGTCCTGAGAGTGAAAGCCCATCTGGGAGTGTGATGGGTACATTTCCATGTGTGGGAGCTGGACGGAACCAGGGGCTTGTCCTGAAACTGAAATACCACTCATGCTTTAGAAATACCTTCCAGTCAATGCTCTATATAAAGCGCGCAAAAGCACTCCCGGGCAGCACTGGGTCAAGGCTCGACAAGGCTGAGCTTTCAGTCACTCGCTCTCTGTGTTCCTCGAAGATTCCTCCCCTCACCAATGATGAACACCGAGCCCAGGTCTCCGAGACCAGTCAGCAAAGCCGTCAGGAAGTTCAGGTGTGTCTCCATGGTGAACAGTTTGACCAGAAACTGGCAGAAATGGGCAAACGAGCATTCACACAAACAGAAAGCAGAGCCTGCAGGGTGGTTACCCAGCAGTCTTGAAGAGGAAGATGCTGAGAAGCAGAACCCAAGCAGGGTCATCAAGCAGCCAGTGGAAGTGCCCCAATCCAAATCAAAAAGCACCTTCAACGGTGGAAATGAGGCTTCCAGCGAGGAGCCGAAAGGATCTCAAGGAACTGAATCGACCATCAGAACCATTCCGGTCATTAAAACAGTTGGCATCAGATCCACATCAGGGAGCAATGAGCTGGTAAGTTTGATGTCCAGCCGGTTCAATCAGATGGTACCAGACGTGGCACCGAAACCATTTTTGGGCAACAGGTCGCCGACCAGAAGGCGGTTGTGTCAGAACAAGGCGTCAGAGTCAGAGCTCTCGCAATCGTTGGAGGTGGCAGAGAAGGAAGGGAAAGATCTGTTCAAGTTCAACAGCAGCACGGCCAGCGAAGGCGGCATCAACGGGCCAGAGAAAAGGAAAGAGGGGAACGAGGAAAAGTCCATGGAGAAGGATGGGGCAGCCGACAGATTGAAGAGGAAGAGGCTGGTCCCAAGCATCCAGGTGCGCACGATGGGAGACCTGAGGAAGGCCTGGCTGAGATGGGCTGAGGAGCACATCGAGCAGCAAAAGGTCAACCCTTTCAGCGAAGACTTTGACTACGATTACGCCAAGGGTCTCCGCTTAAAGAAGGGGGATCGGGGTTATGGGAACCCGAAGGAGGGCACCAAGTCGGCAGAGAGAGCCGAGCGAGCTCAGCGACACATCCACAAAGAAATGGAAGAGATGTGCTTCATCATCGGGGACTTGGGGGTACAGGGAGGGGACGGGAAGACCTGGGTTACCTTTGGCAGACTGTTTGACAGATATGTCACGGTTTCAGATAAAGTAGTTGGGATTTTGATGAGGGCGAGGAAACATGGACTGTTGGATTTCCAAGGTGAAATGTTATGGAAGGGAGAGCATGATGATGTCATTATTACTCTGACTGATTAACGATGGTCCAGAGCTTTCGAATCGAATGCATTGCACTTTATAATGAAATGCGGCAGATTCATTGGCTCTTATTTAATTTCTTTCAAAATGAAAGCGCGCTTACCTCCTTGGAGTAGCTTGATTGGGTTTGAGGCTTCATACTGTTTTGTAATTTCTTTCTCTCAATGTTTGCATTTCTGAATTCCTGTTTTTATTGAAATAAAAACACGTTGTGTTGAAGATTTGAATTAATACAATGTCTATCACGTCTCACAAATGAATTACTCTCAAGTGCCGTGACCATTGCCTGTTTACATGTTTTTATATTTAAAGACCGCCGCGTTCCTTCAAATATATAAAACAACAACAACAACTTGTATTTATATAGCGCCATTAACGTAGTAAAGCGTCCCAAGACGCTTAACAGGAGCGTTATCAAAGAAAAATTGACACCGAGCCACATCAGGACAGGTGACCAAAAGCTTGGTTAAAGAGGTAGGTTTTAAGGAGCATCTTAAAGGAGGAGAGAGAGGCGGAGAGGTTTAGGGAGGGAATTCCAGAGCTTAGGGCCCAGGTGGCTGAAGGCACGGCCGCCAATGGTGGAGCGATTAAAATCGGGAATGCGCAAGAGGCCAGAATTGTCGGAGGGTTGTCGGGCTGGAGGAGGTTACAGAGGTAGGGAGGGGGCAAGGACATGGAAGGATTTGAAAATAGTACAAAACAAACCCCACCCCCACTCTCCCCAGAAAAGAGAAGAGTCACATTATCCGATATTTGTAAGTTGCTGGGGCCGAGATAGACATGGATTGGGGAGCGAGTATGACTCAAATCAAGGCAGGAACAAACTAGTCAATGGTGGGTCATTTTTCGCATGTGGATAGAGTTCTGTGAACGAATAGGTCTATAAACCCACTAATCGGAATAAACATCATCAACTTTTTTCAACAAGTAAATTAAAATTAACTTTCCTGCAGGTCGATGTACTTTTCACATGGGTCATAGAGTCATAGAGTTATACAGCACAGAAAGAGGCCCTTTGGCCCATCGTGTCCACGCCGGCCATCAAGCCCTGTCTATTCTAATCCCATTTTCCAGCACTTGGTCCGTAGCCTTGTATGCTATGGCGTTTCAAGTGCTCATCTAAATGCTTCTTGAATGTTGTGAGGGTTCCTGCCTCTACCACCCTTTCAGGCAGTGAGTTCCAGATTCCAACCACCCTCTGGGTGAAAAAGTTTTTCCTCAAATCCCCTCTAAACCTCCTGCCCCTTACCTTGAAATTATGCCCCCTGGTTATACTAAGGGGAAAAGTTACTTTCTATCTACCCTATCTATGCCCCTCATAATTTTATACACCTCAATCAGGTCCCCCCTCAGCCTTCTCTGCTCTAAGGAAAACAACCCCAGTCTGTCCAGTCTCTCTTCATAGCTGAAACGCTCCAGCCCAGGTAACATCCTGGTGAATCTCCTCTGCACCCTCTCCAATGCAATCAATGGGTCGCTTATGTTGCCACTACTGTGGATGTTGGATGAATGCTGTCGCCTGCGTGAAGCAAGCAGACCAACAGAAAGACATACTTCTATTTCTACAGCGCCTTTAACAACTTCAGGACGTTCCAAAGTGCTTTACAGCCAATGAAGTACTTTTGAAGTGTAGTCACTGTTGTAATGTAGGAAATTTGCGCAAACAGCGATGTGATAATGACCAAATAATCTGTTTTTAGTGATGTTGGTTGAGGGATAAATATTGGCCTCAGGACACTGGGGAGAACTCCCCTGCTCTTCCACAAATAGTTCCATCGGATCTTTTATGTCCACCTGGGAGGGCAGACAGGGCCTCGGTTTAACGTCTCAGCTGAAAGACGGCACCTCCAACAGTGCAGCGTTCCCTCAGTACTACCCCTCCGACAGTGCGGGGCTCCCTCAGTACTGCCCCTCCGACAGTGCGGGGCTCCCTCAGTACTGCCCCTCCGACAGTGCAACACTCCCTCAGTACTGCCCCTCCGACAGTGCAACGCTCCCTCAGTACTGCCCCTCCGACAGTGCGGCGCTCCCTCAGCGCTGCCCCTCCGACAGTGCGGCGCTCCCTCAGTACTGCCCCTCCGACAGTGCGGCACTCCCTCAGTACCGCCCCTCCAACAGTGCGGCGCTCCATCAGTACTGACCCTCCGACAGTGCGGCGCTCCCTCAGTACTGCCCCTCCGACAGTGCGGCGCTCCCTCAGGAGTGCCCCTCCGACAGTGCGGCACTCCCTCAGTACTGCCCCTCCAACAGTGCATGCTCCCTCAGTAATGACCCTCCGACAGTGCGGCGCTCCCTCAGTACTGCCCCTCCGACAGTGCGGCGCTCCCTCAGTACTGACCCTCCAACAGTGCATTGCTCCCTCAGTACTGACCCTCCGACAGTGCGGCTCTCCCTCAGTACTGCCCCTCCGACAGTGCGGCGCTCCCTCAGTACTGACCCTCCGACAGTGCGGTGCTCCTTCAGGACTGACCCTCCGACAGTGCGGCGCTCCCTCAGTACTGCCCCTCCGACAGTGCGGCGCTCCCTCAGTACTGCCCCTCCGACAGTGCGGCACTCCCTCAGTACTGCCCCTCCGACAGTGCGGCACTCCCACAGTACTGCCCCTCCGACAGTGCAGCGCTCCCTCAGTACTGCCCCTCCGACAGTGCGGCGCTCCCTCAGTACCGCCCCTCCTACAGTGCGGCGCTCCCTCAGTACTGCCCCTCCGATAGTGCGGCGCTCCCTCAGGACTGCCCCTCCGACAGTGCGGCACTCCCTCAGTACTGCCCCTCTGAGAGTGCAGTGCTCCCTCAGTACTGACCCTCCAACAGTGCAGCGCTCCCTCAGTACTGCCCCTCCGACAGCGCGGCGCTCCCTCAGTACTGCCCCTCTGACAGTGCAGTGCTCCCTCAGTACTGACCCTCCAACAGTGCAGCGCTCCCTCAGTACTGCCCCTCCGACAGTGCGGCGCTCCCTCAGCGCTGCACTGGGAAGTGTCAGCCTGGATTTGTGCTCAAGTCTCTGGAGTGGGGACTTGAACCCACGACCTTCTGACGCAGAGGCGAGAGTGCTGCCCACTGAGCCACGGCTGACACCTACAGGGCATGAGTGCAGCCTCTTCATTCATATCTCAGCCTTCACATTCTATCCTAGCTTTGGAAAGGGTGCTGAGGTGGAGCCACTAGACTAATTCCCAGTCTAAAGCATCTTAGTTATCAAGATAGGCTAAAAGAGTTGGGACTCTACACTTTAGAGAAGCGAAGACTTGGAGGTGATCTGATTGAGGTTTATAAGATAATGAAGGGAAAAGATTGTGTTCTAGTTGACAGTTTGTTTCAATTAAATAGGGAGGACCAGGGGTCACAATTTTAAGTTGTACAAGGCCAGATCGAGGTTAGATGTCAGGAGGTGGTTCTTTTCCCAGAGAATAGTGGACCTCTGGAACAGGCTGCCGTCTCGTGTGGTGGACGCCGACTCGCTGAATTCCTTCGAGCGAGAGCTGAACCTGTTTCTGGCAGGGGCGGAGATCACCTCTTACAGAAGGTGGGCACTGCAGGGAATTCAGGGCCAGAGTGATCTCCTGGACTAGTTTCCATCGCCTGGATGGGTCGGAGAGGAAATTCCCAGATTTTTCTCCCCCAAGTTGGCCTGTGTTGTTTATCTGTTGTTTTTGCCTCTCCCAGGAGATCCCATGGTTTGGGGTGGGGTGGAGAGTGTATATGTTGTGATACACAAGGTATCGCCATTGTGTGAGACAGGCTGGATAGACCAGAGGGTCTTTACCTGTCCGTCATTGTTCGTATCCCTACAGCAGGCCGCAGGGGCTGGAAACAGATGCTGGAAAACAGGGGCAGCCAGAGTGACAGGCAGGCAATGGGAACCTGGGAAAAGGGTGGTAGGCGCATGAGCATTTAAAAACCTACCAGCACCATAGGCAGACGGCCTCAGATTACCCTTTCGTTAATACTATTTAGACTGCCCAATGGCTCAGTTGGTAAAGTCAGTGTGTAAGTGCAAAGCCAGAAGATCCCAGATTTCATCCCTAGTCACCACTGAGTTAGCTTAGGTCAGTCAGTGTCGCAGTTTAGAAGGGCAGATGGTCATTGGCTAGGGAAGGGACAATCTGCTGAGACTCCTGCTCACCAACGAATCTCGCTAGAAAATGAGGGCGTGTGGCTAGAAAATGGGGCGTGTTGCTATTAGGTGAGGATAGGACCAGTTATGATGCCCTCACAGTCAAATAGTTGGTCAAACCACGTATGAAGAATTGTTTGGAACCAGCTCTAAGTTCTTCAAGCTCATAAAATCAACACACTGGTTTTAATAAAGCCTCTCCTCTCCCTCTTCTATATGCCCCATTCTTCTTTTCCCCCCTTTCCAAACCCTCACTCCTCCCCTCTCCCTCTTGTTCTTTACTTCCCTCACTCTTAGAATCATAGAAGCATAGAATCATACAGCACAGAAGGAGGCCATTCGGCCCATCGTGCCTGTGCTGGCTCTTTGTAAGAGCTCTCTAATAGTCCCACTCCCCCGCTCTTTTTCCATAGCCATGAAAAATTTTCCCCTTCAAGTATTTATCCAATTCTCTTTTGAAAGTTACTATTGAATCTGCTTCCACCGCACTTTCAGGCAGCGCATTCCAGATCATAACAACTCGCTGCGTAAAAAAAATTCTCCTCATCTCCCCTCTGGTTCTTTTGCCAATCACCTTAAATCTGTGACCTCTGGTTACCAACCCTCCTGCCACTGGAAAGTTTCTCCTTATTTACTCTATCAAAACCCCTGATGATTTTGAACAACTCTATCAAATCTCCCCTAAACCTTCTCTGCTGTAAAGGAGAACAACCCCAGCTTCTCCACATAACTGAAGTCCCTCATCCCTGGTTCCATCTAGTAAATCTCCTCTGCACCGTCTCTAAGGCCTTGACATCCTTCCTAAAGTGTGGTGCCCAGAATTGGACTCAATATAGTGTTTTGTGTCGTATCTTGTCCCCCTCACTCCTCTTGTCCATATGGGCGAGACGGTGAAGGGCTGTTGATACTATGGAGTCTACCTCAGCAAGGGTCACTACCCTGAGGAGGGGGGCGGACAATATTTGAAGGATAAAACATTATGGGGTAAATTTTATGAGCCCAGGATACATCTGGGGCATTTAGTTAGCCCAACAACACCGATTTTCAGATAATATTTATATTCCATGTTTATTTTTAAACCGACACGTGTGTGTGTGTGTGTGTGTGTGAGTGAGAGGAAACGGATCCATTTCAAAAATGACAGACTGTACTGACCACACTGCTGTGGCTATTTCTCCTCTGCCCCTTTCACCCTTCCACACTTCCTATCCCCAATCACTGTCACCCCTTCTCACCTTTCCCTTCCCGACCCACTGCTCCTACCTCCTCACCCCTCCAGTTCCCCATTCAATGCATCTCGCCCTCCAGTACCCACCTCTCCTGCCCCCTCACACCCTCCTTTCCCCCTCTCTCCCCTCCTTCCCCCTTTTCCCCTCACTCCCTCCTACCCCCTCACTCCCTCCTATCCCCTTTTCCCCTCACTCCCTCCTACCCCCTTTTCCCCTCCTTTCACTCTTACTCCCCTCCTTCCATCTCACTCCTTCCTCCCCCACCTCTGCCCGTGGAGGCAGTGCGCATGCGCGGACAGCAATCCCAGGAAAGACTACAACTCCCATGATGCCGCTGTCCTCCGCGCTTGCGCAGTACCGCGGGCCTGCCGGCGGAGGTCAGTCGGTGTCGGGCGCTTGGCGGGCGAGAGTGCGGCGGCTCTGCGGCACTGAATGGCGGCCAGTGGCTCCAAACCACAGCCGGGTCTGAGGTGATTGTCGCTCGGGAGCGGAGCGCTCGACCCCCGGGCCGCCGTGTCCACATCCCGGGCCGGCCCAAAGCGCTTCACCCTGTGGTCACTTGGCCCAGGACAATAGTGCGGTGGGATCTTTTACAACCACCTGAGAGAGCAGACGGCCCCTCCGACAGTGCAGCGTTCCCTCAGTACTGCCCCTCCGACAGTGCAGCACTCCCTCAGCACTGCCCCTCCGACAGTGCGGCCCTCCCTCAGTACCGCCCCTCCGACAGTGCAGCGCTCCCTCAGCACTGCCCCTCCGACAGTGCGGCGCTCCCTCAGCACTGCCCCTCCGACAGTGCGGCGCTCCCTCAGTACTGACCCTCCGACAGTGCAGAGCTCCCTCAGTACTGCCCCTCCGACAGTGCGGCGCTCCCTCAGTACTGACCCTCCGACAGTGCAGAGCTCCCTCAGTACTGCCCCTCCGACAGTGCGGCGCTCCCTCAGTACTGCCCCTCCGACAGTGCGGCGCTCCCTCAGTACTGACCCTCCGACAGTGCAGCGCTCCCTCAGTACTGACCCTCCGACAGTGCAGCGCTCCCTCAGTACTGCCCCTCCGACAGTGCGGAGCTCCCTCAGTCCTGCTCCTCCGACAGTGCGGCGCTCCCTCAGTCCTGCTCCTCCGACAGTGCGGCGCTCCCTCAGTCCTGCTCCTCCGACAGTGCAGCGCTCCCTCAGTCCTGCTCCTCCGACAGTGCGGCGCTCCCTCAGTCCTGCTCCTCCGACAGTGCGGCGCTCCCTCAGTCCTGCTCCTCCGACAGTGCGGCGCTCCCTCAGTACTGACCCTCCGACAGTGCGGCGCTCCCTCAGTACTGCCCCTCCGACAGTGCGGCGCTCCCTCAGTCCTGCTCCTCCGACAGTGCGGCGCTCCCTCAGTCCTGCTCCTCCGACAGTGCGGCGCTCCCTCAGTAATGGCACTGGACGTGTGAGCCTAGATTACGTGCTCAAGATTCTGAGGGGGCTTGACAGGGTAAATGCTGAGAGGTTGTTTCCCCTGGCTGGAGAGTCTAGAACTAGGGGTCACAGTATCAGGATAAGGGGTCAGCCATTTAAGACTGAGATGAGGAGGAATTTCTTCACTCAGGGTTGTGAATGTTTGGAATTCTCTATCCGAAAGGGCTGTGGATGCTGAGTCGTTGCGTATATTCAAGACAGAGATCAATAGATTCTTAGACTCTCGGACTTCAATAAGATCATGGCTGATCTTCTACCTCAACTCCACCTTCCCGCTCTCTCCCCATATCCCTTGATTCCCTGAGTATCCAAAAATCTGTCGATCTCTGTCTTGAATATACTGAACAACGGTGCATCCACAGCTCTCAAGTAGAGAATTCCAAAGATTCACAACCCTTTGAAGAAATTTCCCTGCACGTTATTAAATATTGGCATAGTCTCCACTTTAATCATGAACTGGATTCCACAGCCTCACAACTCTGTAAAAATATTTATTTTACTCTACACTTTAAATCTCTTGTATTTAATCTTGCATAAATGTCCCCTCGTTCTAGACTCCTCAATCACTGGAAACGACCTAGAGGTACTACAGGAAGTTATATAGTCCCAACCAGCTCAGGTTGAGATCAGTAAATTTGTTAATTGAAAACCAGACAGCAAAAGTCTAGATATTGATGCATCAGAAGAATCTGTCTACGTATGTGAGTGGAACTAACACTGCAGTGATTATTACAAGAGGATTCGAGTATAAGCGTAAAGACGTCATGCTGCAATTATATAGACCACACCTAGAGTATTGTGTACAGTTTTGGTCTCCATACCTAAGGAAGGATATACCTGCCATAGAGGGAGTGCAATGAAGGTTCACCAGACTGGTTCCTGGGATGGGACGGGGGGGGGGGGGGGCTTATCCTATGAGGAGAGATTGAGTAGACTAGGTCTATATTCTCTAGAGTTTAGAAGAATGAGAGGTGATCTCATTGAAACATACAAAATTCTTACAGGGCTTGACAGGGTAGATGCAGGGAGGATGTTTCCCCTGGCTGGGGAGTCTAGAACCAGTGGTCACAGTCTTAGAATAAGGGGTCGGCTATTTAGGACTGAGATGAGGAGAAATTTCTTCACTCAGAGGGTGATGAATCTTTGGAATTCTCTACCCCAGAGGGCTGTGGAGGCTCGGTTGTTGAGTATATGCGCGACAGTGATCGATAGATTTTTGAATATTAAGGGAATCAAAGGATATGGGGATAGTGCAGGAAAGTGGAGATGAGGTAGAAGATCAGCCATGATCTTATTGAATGGCGGAGCAGGCTCGAAGGGCCAAATGGCCTACTCCTGCTCCTATTTCTTATGTTCTTATAATAAAGGATGGGATAAAGACAGTAGAAAGAAAGGATCTTAGCTCTGAAAATCAAGTAGTAGAATCAGTTTGGGTGGAGCTAAGAAACAGCAAGGGGCAGAAAATATTAGTGGGAGTTGTTTATAGGCCCCCAAACAGTAGTTGTAATGTAGGGCAGAGTATAAATCAGGAAATTAGAGGCGCATGTAACAAGGGTAATACAGTAATCATGGGGGACTTTAATCTACATATAGACTGGGCAAACCAAATTTGCAGTAATAGTGTGGAGGATGAATTCATGGAATGTATACAAGATAGTTTTCTAGATCAGTATGTTGAGGAACTAACTAGGGAACAGACTATTTTAGATCTGGTATTGTGCAATGAGAAAGGATTAAATAATAACCTTGTAGTAAAGGGGCCTTTAGGGAAGAGTGACCATAATATGATAGAATTTTATATTGAGTTTGAAAGTGATTTAGTTAAATCTGAAACTAGGGTCTTAAATCTAAACAAAGAAAATTATGTAGGTATGAGGGGCGAGTTGGCTAAGGTAGATTCGGAAACTACATTAAAAGGTATGACAGTAGACAAGCAATAGCTAGCTTTTAAAGAATTAATACATAATTTACAACAAATATACATTCCTTTAAGGCACAAAAACCCCACAGGAAAAGTGGTCCAACCGTGGCTAACGAGAAGTTAAAGATAGTATTAGATCAAAGGAAGAGGCTTATAATGTTGCCAAAAAGAGTAGTAAGCCTGAGGATGGGAGGATTTTAGAATTCAGCAAAGGAGACCAAGAAATTGATAAAGAAAGGGAAAATAGAATGAGAGTAAACTAGCGAGAGACAAAAAACAGACTAAAAGCTTCTGTAGGTATGTAAAAAGGAAAAGATTAGCGAAAGTAAATGTGGGTCCCTTACAGGCTGAGACAGGAGAAATTATAATGGGGAATAAGGAAATGGCAGAGAAATTAAACAAATACTTTGTGTCTGTCTTCACAGACGAAGACGCAAAGATCCTCCTGGAAATAGTGGAGAAGCAAGGGTCTAGTGAGAATGAGGAACTGAAAGAAATTAGTATTAGTAAAAAAAAATAGTACTGGAGAAATTAATGGGTCTGAAAGCCGATAAATCCCCTGGTCCTGATGGCCGACATCCTAGGGTTTTGAAAGAGTGGCTAGAGAGGTAGTGGATGCATTGGTTGTCATCTTCCAAAATTCCATAGATTCTAGAATGGTTTCCGCGGATTGGAAGGTAGCAAATGTAACCCCACTATTTAAGAAAGAAGGGTGAGAGAAAATGGGGAACTACAGACCAGTTAGTCTGACATCAGTAGTAGGGAAAATGCTAGAACCTGTTATTAAGGACGTGGTAATAATAATAGGATTGGGCAGAGCCAACATGGCTTTATGAAAGGGAAATCGTGTTTGATGAATCTGTTAGAGCTTTTTGAGGTTGTAACTAGCAGAATAGATAAGGGGGAACCAGTGGATGTGGTGTATTTGAATTTTCAGAAGGCATTCGATAAGGTGCCACACAAGAGGTTATTAAACAAAATTAGGGCTCATGGGATTGGGGGTAATATACTAGCATGGATTGAGGATTGGTTAATGGACAGAAAACAGAGAGTAGGAATAAATGGGTCATTTTCGGGTTGGCAGGCTGTAGCTAGTGGGGCACCGCAAGGATCAGTGTTTGGGCCTCAGCTATTCACAATCTATATCAATGATTTGGATGAGGGAACCAAATGTAATATTTCCAAGTTTGCTGATGATACAAAGCTGGGTGGGAATGTCAGTTGTGAGGAGGATGCAAGGAGGCTTCAAGGGGATATAGACAAGCTAAGTGAATGGGCAAGAACATGGCAAATGGAATATAATGTGGAGAAATGTGAAGTTATCCACTTTGGTAGGAAAAATAGAAAAGCAGAGTATTTTTTAAATGGTGAGAAATTGGGAAATGTTAGGAAGGACGTCAAGGCCTTGGAGAGAGTGCAGAGGAGATTTACTAGAATGGTACCAGGGATGAAAGACTTCAGTTCTGTGGAGAGACTAGAAAGCTGGGATTGTTCTCCTTAGAGCAGAGAAGATTAAGAGGAGATTTAATAGAGGCCTTCAAAATTATGAGGGGTTTTTATAGGGTAAATAGGGAGAAACTATTTCCAGTGGCAGGAGGGTCGGTAACCAGAGGACACAGATTTAAGATCATTGGCAAAAGAACCAGAGGGGAGATGAGGAGACATTTTGTTTACGCAGCGAGTTGTTGTGATCTGGAATGTGCTGCCTGAAAGATTCAATAGTAACTTTCAAAAGGGAATTGGATAAATAGTTGAAGGGGAGAAAATTGCTGGTCTATGGGGAAAGAGCAGGGGGGAGTGGGACTAATTGGAGAGCTCTTTCAAAGAGCCGGCACAGGCACGATGGGCCGAATGGCCGTCTCCTGTCGCTGTAAGATTCTATGCGTGTGCACACTTTTTGGCATCATGTAATTGAAGGTATACCGAATGTACCTACTTTTTATTTTGAAGGTGAAGGATTAAACAACTTGCAACATACCTTCCATATATGGTTATCATGTTTAATTTCCTGTGTTCATACCTGATGCACATTATCCAAAGCAGTACCTTAGATCATGGCTCTAAAAGCACACGATAGCAAATTACACGAGGTTAAGGCAATAAGGAGAACCATCTTCTAATGAAGATCATAAGGCACTATGTGAAGAGCTTTTTTTTATAATATACTACTGTTTGATTTAGAAACTTAATATTGGTAGTATGAGCAGACTAATGCGTAGTGCGTTATGTGAGCATTTCCTTGTCCGCTATTTTAACAGAAATGCTAGTCTGTTTAAACAGGCGTTAATCCATTTACTTTAAAGTAGCAGACAGAGGAATATCATTAATATCGCCAGCTCCAATTTATAGGCTGCATGTTTTGTACGTACATCTCTTTTACTCAGCTGCTGTCTCACACAACTAGTCTCCGGCGACAGGCCGGGGCAGATTTTTCCACAACCAATGTGCTGGTGTGTGATCGGTCTGCAGAAAGAGGGGTGTTTGTAATGGTTTTCTACCAGTTAAAAGAGCTGCATGCTATGTGACTGATCAACCCTGGAACACCTATAGCTGGAATACTCAAGTAGTGGCCTGCTCTTGTATTTCTGTTTGTCAATGCCGTGTTTCCTCTGTTACCCTTCTAAGTTGCCGAACTCCAAGGTTTAAATCTTTTCATTCACCAATTTGACAAGGATTTCGGGGCTGGGCGTTGAAACATAGAAACATAGAAGATAGGAGCAGGAGTAGGCCATTCGGCCCCTCGAGCCTGCTCCGCCATTCAATGCGATCATGGCTGATCAACCAAACTCAGTACCCTGTCCCTGCTTTCTCCCCATATCCCTTGATCCCCTTAGCCTTAAGAAATATATCTAACTCCTTCTTGAATATATTAAATGAATTGGACTCAACTGTCTTCTGTGGTAGAGAATTCCACAGGTTCACCACTCTCTGGGTGAAGAAATTCCTCATCTCAGTCCTAAATGGCTTACCCCTTATTCTTAGACTGTGACCTCTGGTTCTGGACTCCCCCGGCCATCGGGAACAGCCTTCCTGCATCTAGTCTGTCTAGTCCTGTTAGAATTTTATAAGTTTCAATGAGATCCCCTCTCATTCTTCTAAACTCTAGCGAATACAAGCCCAATCGACCCAATTGAGCAAAATATATAGGGGGCAAAATTTGACTCCTTTGCGCCCGTCGTTAGCGCATCGGGGGGGGGGGGGGGTGCTAATGGGGCAAAAAGGGCTTATCGCCCGAGTGGGGTGCTAATAGCGCCTGCTGAGAAATTGGGCGGGGCGCTACTGAGGCCAAATTTTGCCCCCATAGTCTTTTTTTTTCCTCTCTACTTTTGATGCCACAACAACCTCCAGCAGGTGATCTGTGACTACTCCCTAACCTTTACTGCTGCTGCTCTCGTCAAGTTATTGGAAATGGACAAAAGTGTTCTCGGATGACTTGACTGCTGATTCTACCCACCCCCATTCAGGAAGAGAGGTGATTTGTAATAGAGAACAGCAGTTCTTCCTAATGACACATGGCTCCGATTGCAATCCTTTGGATGAGGCACTGCAACAGTGAATTAGCAACCTTGCAATCTATGGTGCAGTGTGTTGGAGCACCCCTGCTCTTCTGCTGCAGACCTATGCAGCAGAGCATTCCAAAAAGTGTTTACATTTGTGATTATTGCTTCTGATTTCTCACAACCTATTTTTGTAGTTACTATCTCCCCACCATGCACCTCTCACCGATTTAGGGGTGAGTGAGTGATCTGTTCCCATAACGTTACCCAGCGGCCCCTCTAAAGAAGGTGTCACCTGTAGAACCTGGGTGTGGGGGGTGGTATAAATCGGCTGTTCGGTGATAAGATTTAGCTAATTCCTGTGTTGTTGATTTGTAGTGAGTCGTTGCACATGGAGATGAAAGAGGAATGGGGGGCGACTAACGATACATCAGACCGCAAACTTGCACCTACCTCACAGAGTAGTCAGGTAACGGGCATTCTACAGATCTATCAGAACTGCTATTTCAGAAAAATGTTCTGCTTTCCTCGAGTACATGCAGCAGAAGACTTGGGAAGGCAGGCTGAGAAGCTGCCAAAATTTATCGGCAATCCCGAAGTCCCAGAAACTGGATGGGACAGAATCCGGGAGCTGTTTGATCGAGAGTGAGTATGAATCCAACTAGTTTCTGTGGATTAAGCCAGACAAAATGTAATTTTTAAAAAATAAAAGTCTCCTTGGAAAGGTAAGTGACAAGGAGGCAAGAATTGTAGAGAGAATATTGTGGGGGTGGTACAAGGAGCATTTGAAAACACCTGGGCAGTCTCAACCTTTTTGAGCATTGCACAAAATGCCGTTTCCTCTTCCAGGGTCGTCCTTGTGAGGTTTGCTGCCCTTGTACATTGCCTGCCTTGTGCAGTGCTAGTCTGTGCCTTGTATCGTGCAGTTGCCTTTCCTTACACTTCCTCTTGGTCCTTGTCCTTTCATTTCTCCCAGTACGATCGTCTTGCCTTGTGGTTTCATTCCACTCTGGCTCTTTTCCTAAATGTTGCAATTCCTTTTTTTGATTATTGTTGTCCTTCCAATCGAGTTACATCGAGTCTACAGCACAGAAACAGGCCCAACTGGTCCATGCCGGCATTTATGCTCCACACGAGCCTCCTCCCACTCTATCAGCACATCATTCTATTCCTTTCTCCATCATGTGTTTTTCTAGCTTCTCATTAAATCCATCTATGCTATCTGCCTCAACTACTCCCTGTGGTAGCGAGTTCCTCATTCTCACCACTCTCTGGGTAAAGAAGTTTCCCCTGAATTAATCACCCATTCTTTACTACTGTTTCAGTCCTTGAGCCTGTGGGGGTTTTCTGTACCCCCCAAATCTCAAAGCCTCGCACCATTTTTGTGCCCTTTTTCATTGCCTGTGCTTTGCATCTTTAGAGAGCGACTGGCTGTATTGTACAGCAGTCTCTTTGTTCTGGGCAATACGCCTCTATCCTTGCAATCTTGTTCAATGTTTCCACTGCCCTTCTCACTGGGATCTAGTTCTTGTTTCGAATGGTTGTACCCTGACCTAGGATGTTCATTAATTCGGCGAGACTTGCCAACAAATTGGCTATCCCAATCAGAGAGGCCACAGGATGGCTGGAGTGGGGAAAGTGTCACCTTGATGCATTAGGGATGTTTTTCTGAAGTACATTGTCTGGACAGTGTAGAGGGAGGTTTATTCTGTATCTAATCATGCTATACCTGACCTGGTGAGATTGAAATATAAAGTGTTTAATTTCCCGACGATAGCCTCCTTCAGTTTGACAACACACAGTTTCTTTTTAAAATAGAAATGCAGTTGCCCGAGCAATGGGTCGGTGTTGTGAAATGACTGTGTGTAATTGAATATCTGTACTACGCACACAGTGAGATGAAGAGGTATCCCGAGGAAATAACTAACATCTGGAAGAGTGCCATTGTAGCCGCATGTGTTGGGATGGTGTATGGTGGCATTCCCGCTGCCCAACATGCTAAAATCCGCTACATCGAGCAGAGCCAAGCCGAGATGTACAAAAATCGCATGGAGGCTGTGGTGAGTTTGTTGGGTTTGAAACTCCAGAGTTGTGCAAGAAATCCGGAGGTGCCTTTTTTTTTTAAAAGGAATTGTCCTGGTGAGGAGAGGAGGGACAGTGATAACAGCAGAAAATACCTTCAGTGCACCTGTGAGTCTTATTTTCTGCTGTGCGATTTGGCAGAGATCAGGCACAGAGTGAATGGAAGTAGGAGAATCAGCCAATCACAGGCTGCACACCTGCATTCCGAGCAGCCAACTTGGTGTCATTGCACAGGCTTCTGAAGAAGATGCAGTCTTTCTCCTCGCCGTTGAGGAATAGTGAATGACAGGGATGCCTTCATGAGGCCCATACGCCTGTGGCGGCTCTCTAAAAAAAAAAATAAGCTGTCTGCTTAGTCCTTTCCCTGCCCTTTTCCCCATATCCTTTTCTTTCAAATATTTATCTACTTCCCTTTTATAAGTATTATGGATTCAGTTTCCACCACTGCAATACAGTGGGCCACTGGGTCAAAATCCTGGAACTCCCTCCCTAACAGCACTGTGGGAGCACCTTCACCACACGGACTGCAGCGGTTCAAGAAGGCGGCTCACCACCACCTTCTCGAGGGCAATTAGGGATGGGCAATAAATGCTGGCCTTGCAGTGACAACTACATCCCGTGAATGAATAAATAAAGCATTTTTTTTAAATGGGCATGTCCTGCGAATGCTCTGCATTTTTTTTTTTAATTTTAAATTCTCCCAACCTCTGAGTTAAAATCTACCCAGCCCCATTATTACATACATAGAATCAGAATGTTACAGTGTAGAAACGGACCATTCAGCCCAGCAAATTTGCACTGGTGTTCTCCACAAGCCACCTAGTCTAATCCTGCTCTCCTGCTCACTCACATATACCCTTTAATATTCATTCCTCTTTTTCACGCAATCAATTCTCTTTCAATAGAATTTATGTACCTTGCTTCAATAATGGGCAATTTCACATCCTAATCATCCTCTGTGTAATTACATTTTTTCTAACCTCCCCGTTAATTCTTTCTTTGATTATTGTGGTGCGCACACACAGTAGATGTAGTTTCCGCCTGATCAAGAAGTGGAAACTATTGTATGTATAAGAACATAAGAAATAGGAGCAGGAATACCCAACTTGGCCCCTCGAGCCTGCTCCGCCATTCAATAAGATCGTGGCTGATCTTGGGCTCAAAGCCACTTCCCCGCCCGCTCCCCATAACCCTTCACTCCCTTATCTTGCAAAAAATTGTCTATCTCCACCTTAAATGTATTTAATGACCCAGCCTCCACAGCTCTCTGGGGCAGAGAATTCCACAGATTTACGACCCTCTGAGAGAAGAAATTCCTCCTCATCTGGACCTGATGGCTTACATCCTAGAGTCTTGAAGGAAGTGGCGGTAGGGATTGTAGATGCATTGGTAATAATTTTTCAAAACTCCCTGGATTCCGCTAAGGTCCCGGCAGACTGGAAAACTGCTATTTAAAAAGGGCAGTAGACAGAAGGCTGGTAACTATAGACCGGTTAGCCTAACATCTGTGGTAGGTAAAATTTTGGAGTCCATTATTAAGGAAACAGTAACAGGACATTTGGATAATCATAATTTAATAGGACAAAGTCAGCATGGTTTTACGAAGGGGAAGTCATGTTTGACAAATTTGCTGGAGTTCTTTGAGGAAGTAACATATAGAGTGGATAAAGGGGAACCAGTGGACGTAGTGTATTTAGACTTCCAAAAGGCATTTGACAAGGTGCCACACAAAAGATTATTGCTTAAGGTAAAAAATCACGGGATTGGGGGTAATATTCTGGCATGGATAGAGGATTGGCTATCCAACAGAAAGCAAAGAGTTGGGATAAATGGTTCATTCTCAGACTGGCAATCAGTAACTAGTGGTGTTCCACAGGGGTCAGTGCTGGGTCCCCAACTCTTTACAATCTATATTAACGATTTGGAGGAAGGGACCAAGTGTAACATATCAAAATTTGCAGATGATACAAAGATGGGAGGGAAAGTAGTGAGTGAGGAGGACATAAAAAACCTGCAAGGGGACATAGACAGGCTAAGTAAGTGGGCAGAGATTTGGCAGATGGAATACAACACTGGAAAGTGTGAGGTGATGCACTTTGGCAGGAAAAATCCTAGAGCAATTTATTATCTTAATGGCAAGAAACTGGAGAGTACTGAAGTGCAAAGGGATCTGGGGGTCCTGGTGCACGAAACTCAAAAGGTTAGTATGCAGGTGCAGCAAGTGATTAAGAAGGCAAATGGAATGTTGGCTTTCATTGCTAGGGGGATAGAATATAAAAATAGGGAGGTATTGCTTCAGTTGTACAAGGTATTGGTGAGACCGCACCTGGAATACTGCATACAGTTTTGGTGTCCTTACTTAAGGAAAGACATCCTTGCTCTCGAGGCAGTGCAAAAAAGGTTCACTCGGTTAATCCCAGGGATGAGGGGGTGGTCATATGAGGAGAGGTTGGGTAGATTGGGACTCTACTCATTGGAGTTCAGAAGAATGAGAGGCGATCTTATTGAAACATATAAGATTGTGAAGGGGTTGGATCGGGTGGATGCGGGGAGGATGTTCCCGATGACGGGTGAGACTAGAACTAGGGGACATAGTCTTAGAATAAGGGGCTGCTCTTTCAAAACTGAGATGAGGAGGAACTACTTCACTCAGAGGGTGGTAGGTCCATGGAATATGCTGCCACAAAAAGCTGTAGAAGCTACATCATTAAATAAATTTAAAACAGAAATAGACAGTTTCCTAGAAGTAAAGGGCATTAAGGGTTACGGGGGTAGGGTGGGATATGTGTACTGTGGGGATTAAAGCAGGGACAGGGTACTGGATTTGGATGATCAGCCATGATCGTATTGAATGGCGGAGCAGGCTCGATGGGCCGAATGGCCTACTCCTGCTCCTAGATTCTATGTTTCTATGTTTCTATGTTTCTATGTTTCTATGTTTCTATGTTTCTATGTTTCTATGTTTCTATGTTACGGGGAGCGGGCAGGAATTTGGACATGAGTCTAGGTTCGGATCGGTCATGGCCCTGTGGGTAGTGGAGCGGGCCCAGGGACCGTGTAGCCTGATTCTGCTCCTATTTCGTGTGTGCAATTCTGTTAGATGCAGGAGATGGTTCTGTGATAGATAGTAGATTGGCGGTTAGGATCAGATCAGCCATGATCTTATTGAATGGCGGAGCAGGCTCGAGGGGCCGATTGGCCTACTCCTGCTCCTATTTCTTATGTTCTTATGTTCTCAGTTCTAAAAGGGCGACCCTTTATTCTAAAACTGCCCCCGCGTTCTAGATTTCCCCACAAGTGGAAACATCCTCTCTGCATCTACCTTGTCGAGCCCCCTCAGTATCTTATATGTTTCAATAAGATCACCTCTCATTCTTCTAAATTTCAATGAGTATAGGCCCAGCCTGCTCAACCTTTCCTCACAAGTCAACTCCCTCATCTCTGGAATTAACCTAGTGAATCATCTCTGAATTGCCTCCAATGCAAGTATATCCTTCCTTAAATAAGGAGACCAAAACTGTACGCAGTACTCAAGGTGTGGTCTCACCAATACCCTGAACAGTTGTAGCAGGACTTCCCTGCTTTTATACTCCAACCCCTTTGAAATAAAGGCCAACATTCCATTTGCCTTTTTGATTACTTGCTGTACCTGCATGCTAACTTTTTGTGTTTCATGCACAAGGACCCCCAGGTCCCTCTGAACTGTAGCATTTTGTAATCTCTCTCCATTTAAATAATAATTTGCTTTGTTATTTTTCCTGCCAAAGTGTATAACCTCGCACTTTCCCACATTATACTCCATCTGCCAAATGTTTGCCCACTCACTTAGCCTGTCTCTATCCCTTTGCAGGTTCGTTGAGTCCTCTGCACAACTTGCTTTCCCACCCATCTTTGTATCATCCGCAAACTTGGCTACATTACACTCGGTCCCTTCATCCAAGTCATTAATGTAGATTGTAAATTGTTGAGGCCCCAGCACCGATCCCTTTGGCACCCCACTAGTTACTGTTTGCCAACCGGAAAATGACCCATTTATCCCGACTCTCTGCTTTCTGTTAGTTAGCCAATCCTCTATCCATGCTAATATATTACCCCCAACCCCGTGAGCTCTTATCTTATGCAGTAACTTTTTATGTGGCACCTTATCGAATGCCTTCTGGAAATCCAAATACACTATATCCACTGGTTCACCTTTGTTCACCCTACTCCTTACCTCCTCAAAGAACTCCAGCAAGTTTGTTAAACATGATTTCCCTTTCATAAAACCATGCTGACTCTGCTTGACTGCATTATGTATGTACAAATGCTGTTGGAAGGCATTTATCCAAGTGGAATGGGAATTCCTGTTCCTTATACTCGGGCAAGTGGATTAAAATCCTATCCTTGAACGCCTCATCCACTGTGCACCAGTGGTATCCGTTCCCTCCCTTTCCCCCTACAGTGGAGGCTCCAGGCAAGAGTTACCCCTTAACTCCCCTCCTCTTTGCCTTAGTGAAAGAACCCCTGATAGCAAGCATCAGTGCAAGCCTAGGCATTCATGGAGTTGGAGCTTGATGAGCCCGAGCACAGAATATCAGGTGAGATCCTACTCCAGGGGGGAAAAAATCACCACATCATTCCCCAACAACTTCCAAACTATCAAGGAATCAGGCCAACTCTCGGATGCAAGCTTAACTACTCCCAACATGGAGGGAATTCCCCTCACTAAGGATGTCCCCACGCATTTCTATGAGTCCCAAACCCCTTTGTGAGTCAGACTTGGGCTTCAAATTCATAGGGGCAATTGTAACCCCAAACTCATTGAGCTGCACAGAAGAAACTTCTCCTCCAAACCCCCTCCGCCCATCCTGGCAAGCAGATGGAACAATCCGCCCATTTCGCTCCTGGGGAGGGCAAGCACCATAGGAACCAGGAGTAGGCCATTTAGCCCCTCGAGCCTGTTCCTCCATTCAATGAGATCATGGCTGATCTGCGACCTGTCTAACCTAACTCCGTAGAAATGAATGTACTCCCTTCTCCACTCTATATTCAACGCCATATATAATATATTGAGAGAGAGAAAGAAACCCAGTTGCATTTTTAAAGCCTTTTTTACCCGCACTCCTACCTTTTTAAGATCTATGTATCTGCTCCTTCACTCTGTTGAGCCTTGCTGTTTAGGCTACACTTCCTTTCACTCTTTCTCCCCACAATGTACAACTCCACATTGATCTGACCAGTCTGCTCACCTGCCAGATGTCCTGTATTCTTCCACACAGTTTGCCAGGCGCCATAATTTGGTATCAGCAGCAATTTTTTAGTATCAGTCCTTTTGTGTCTGCACCTAAATCATTTGTATAAATGGAAAACCAAAGGGGTCCCAGGCAGCACCGATCCCTGTGGCACACCGCTACTTGCATCTCCCCAATCCAAGGAAACATCCATTTTCGCTGCCTTTTTTCCCGCTAGCCCTCTTCCTAGCTACAGTTACACTCCCTTTAAATGTAGTCACTGCTGGCAGATTATAAACCTGGCACAGAGATCTGTTTATGAAAATTATGGAGACGTGTGTAGATATAATCAGCTACACCACTGAAAGCTATTTCAGGCTTGTTGGCATCATGAGAATATCACAGGTTAAATACTTTTGACTTATGGAGCAGTAATAATGTACGGAATAATCTTAGACTGAGATTCTGTAGTTTCCACTCAATTCAAAGAACAGCATTATTATTGTTTAATCCCAGAAGTTTTCCATGTGGCTTTTTAGTGCCCATGGTTTGGGAGAGTTCAAATCACACATGGTCTGTTGGACGGAGTGTATTGGCTGAAGGGCCTTTACTTTTGTAATTTGCGCTGTTCCAAGTGCTGGGTCGTACTAGAGCGGGCACTGTGATTGCTTTTCATTGAGCCACTCATGGTAGAGCGTGGAATCCAGCAATATGTGTGAGTGTAATGGGAATCCCCCTGTTTTGTAACGTTAAACTAAGTAACAGGATGCAAAGGAAAAGCTTTGCATAAGATCGATTTGCAAAAGAATAATTGTTAGTTACGTTTGCCGTCCTGCTAGTCCTGTCTGTGGCATTGGTCCCAATACTGCCCTGGGTTTCAGAAAGACACCAGGTGGTATTGACATTACCGCTGGCCAAAGTAGCTGCAGGTTTAGCAAGTGATCTCATGCAGTGTGCAGCAAATTAGTTTAGAATACATTCGCTCTATGGGAACCTGGGGAATAGTTTGTGTAACCTATGTGACTCAGCACCATCTCTGATTCCTTGCATCAATGCTGTTTGTTTCTTCTTCTAGAGGTCAGCACAAAACGCTGCCGTCCGGGGCTTTGTGCGTTATGGCTGGCGGTGGAGCTGGAGAGTGACCGCATTTGTGGCGATATTCAAGTAAGCAAAATATTAAGTAAATATTACAGCACTTAATCTAAGGGTGGTTGTAGTACACAGGTAAAGCATGGGCAGTCTTGACACACCTGGCTTGTGCCTTGTAGATGGTGAAAAGGCTTTGGGGAGTCAGAAAGTGAGACACTCGCCGCAGAATACCCAGCCTCTGACCTGCTCTTGTAGCCACAGTATTTATGTGGCTGGTCCAGTTAAGTTTCTGGTCAATGGTGACCCCCCCCCCCCCCAGGATGTTGATGTTGAGGGATTCGGCGATGGTAATGCCGTTGAATGTCAAGAGGCGGTGGTTAGATGCTCTCTTGTTGGAGATAGTCATTGCCTGGCACTTGTACGGCACGAATGTTACTTGTCACTTATCAGCCCAGGCCTGAATATGTACATAGAAAAGAGCAATTACAGTGCCTTTGCTTGGCTGCTATATTCAATGTGAAAGGTATTTTAAAGAAAAGGATGGATCCGCACTTTCCGTTAAGTGTACTTTGCCCCGCATTGCCTCACCTCCTAATGTGTCTCTGTAGTGTTTTCTCTCTCTCTCTCGTATAACGCTGTTTAACAGCCTTCCAGGAAATATCTTCATTTTTGTGGTGGCCACGGTCATTTCTGGCCTTTGCGTCCCACCTCAGCTGCTTCCGGTGCGGTAGATGGTACCGGCAGCTCAGGTGGAGTCCATTGACTTTAATGTGTAACAGCACTTTGGATTGGTCTGTGGGCCAATCGAGGGGAAAATCGCTACCGATTGCTGAAACTGCGGTGGTAGCCAGTGGGTTTTTTTTTCTTGGGTCAGGCAACTCCAGGCCAGTCCAAAGTGCTAATTACATATCGAGTTAATGGAGCAGCTCCAGAATGCACGTGGGCTACTCCTGTAGCCACTGTTATAGAGTGTAGGGGGGAGAGGGGAATCGGAGAACTACATTGTTGGTCTCCATACAGGCTGGAAAGTCAACATGTCCTCGAAGGTGGTAAATAGCATTGTATGTGTTCTTTCAAGATGTTCTTCTAAGATCTGGCAATCCTGGCGTCGCTGTTCTCAAGAGAATAACCGGATAACCGAGTAATCTCAGTGAGGTCAACTGACCTCATAAACTGTGTTCATTGGCAGCCGACCTTTAACAATTTTTAAACTTTAGGCTGCTATCTGCTTGTTTCAGAGGAGGCCGCTCCCCTGGGCCATCAGTGAAACAGCACTCGGAAGACACAGTGCTCCTTAATTTCACCTGGTTATTTTAGTTATGTGACTAGGTCAAACGTCAATAATTTGCGACTTGATTGTCTAAAGAGCTGGCCTTCGGATCAGTTTTCAGCCAATCCAGGGCCTTATTTCAATGATTTAGGTCTCAGCTCACAAATGGAGATTAGTTCTCCTGTGACACCAGAGAATAAGTTAAAATTAGGCCACAACTGGAGTATTGCGTCCAGTTCTGGTCACCACACTTTAGGAAGGATGTGAAGGCCCTTGAGAGGGTGCAGAGGAGATTTACCAGAATGGTTCTGGGGATGGGGGATCTTAGCTTCAAGGACAGGTTGGAGAAGCTGGATTTGTTTTCATTACAGCAAAGGAGGTTGGGGAGAGATTTGATGGAGGTGTACAAGATTATGACGGGTTTGGATAGGCTAGACGGGGAAAGGCTGCTCCCACTAGTTGATGGTACAAGGACTAGGGGACACAGATTTAAGGTTTTGGGCAAGAGATACAGGGGGGATGTGAGGGAAAACTTTTTTACACAGTGAGTGGTGATGACCTGGAATTCGTTGCCGACGGAAGTGGTGGAAGCGGAGACACTCAATGTTTTCAAGGGGAGACTGGATAGGCATTTGAGGGAAATAAACTTGCAGGGCTACGGGGATAGAGCAGGGGAATGGGCCTGACTGGATTGCTCTACAGAGAGCCGGCGCAGGCTCGATGGGCCGAATGGCCTCCTTCTGTGCCGTTATGACTCTATGGGGGAAAAATTCAGTTGCTAAGAGGGCGCTAACGGGGCGCAAAGCAACTAGTGCCCGGGCGCGGCGTCGCCAACACCTCCCACAAAATGCAGCGGGTGGTTAGTGGCGGCGCTGTGCCACCGGCGATGACGTCATCGTCGTGCGCAGCGATCTTCGGTAGCGTCCCCTGACTACCTGCGGCCGGGGCGGCGCTATTTAAAGGCGAGGTGCCGGGCAGCCATTTTTGTTGCTGGCCTCCTGCCAGCACCTGCCTCTGCTGTCGTCCCCGGCCTCCTGACCCGCCCCCCTCCCCCCCGTGAGCCCGGTACTTCTCTTGAGTGCCGGGCTCTTTTGCCGGCACTCCGATCCCTGGTTGCTCAGCTTGGCCCCGGGTCGCGCTGCGCAAGGACCCTCCCCTTTAAGAAGGGGAGGAAGGTCTGCAATACCGCAGCGCCACCACGATATTCCCTCGCAGCGCCCCAAGAGGGAGGCAGGGCGCTTCCAATAGCGCCCCGCTTCCCTCTTGGGGCGCTACCACTGAATTTTGGCCGCGGGGGCGCTAATTTTTCCGAGGCGCTAAAAGTAGCGCCCCGGCGAAGTTAGCGCCCCAAAGGGGGCGCGACTCAATTTTTCCCCCTATGACTTTAAATGTATATGAACTGAAGTAAAATAAGATGCAAAGGATACTGTAAAGAAGAAATAATATAAAATGAGATAGGAAATGTTGAGAGAATAGGGAAAAGAAATGAAAAGCATCATAGAATTAAAAGATTGTCATATAGTAATTATATATTATAGAACTTTAGTACTACTGAGAGGCTGTATCTGTGCTGCAGTCGTATAGTTATTATGGTATATTAGTGCAGCTTTGCTTTTTCTTGACGGGGTGCATAGATGTGATTACACATTTATTTATCGATTTAATTATTCTTAATTCCCTGTTGTTTTTCCAAACAGTACAGTTAGCACAGGTCTGTCTGTGTATCGTGATCAGAATCTACTGAGACACTACTCTGCAGCTGGAGGTGAGAGCCTACTTAGAAGTTACATTATTCTAACTGTGGGACTGCATACAGATTTTTATTCTTCAGAGTATTTACAGCACAGAAACAGGCCATTCGGCCCAACTGGTCCGTGCCGGTGTTTATGCTCCACACGAGCCTCCTCCCACCCCTCTTCATCTAACTCTATAAGTATAACCTTCTATTCTTTTCTCCCTCATGTACCTCTCTAGCTTCTCCCTAAATGCATCTACGCTATTCGCCTCAACTACTCTCCGTGGCAGCGAGTTCCACATTCTAACCACTCTCTGGGTAAAGATGTTTCTCCTGAATTCCCTTGGATTGGATTGATTAGTGACTATCTTATATTTACGGCCCCTAGTTCTGGCCTCGCCCGCAAGTGGAAACATCTCTGTGTTCTCTATCTTCCTCGCTCTTGATCGACTGGCTTTCTCTCCACTCCCCGAAGGAGCCTGCCCAAATGGCAATTCTTCATATGTGAGGCTAGACAGTGAGTGCCAGCTGAATATTCAACCATGGGCGTATCACAGCTCAAACCTGATCCTTTCCAGCACGCATGTCCGACCATGGACATCCATGCACCTTCCAACAGCGACCAGGAAATAGGAATCTTGGCTGAATTGGTTTCTTTTTAAATTCGGCCACTTTATCCTCCCATCGCCACCGATCAGCTACCTCGGCACAGACTGGGAATTGAACCTAGGACCCTGTGGTCTGTGTGGCTCAGCTGTAATGCCCGGTTTGGTTTTGAGACCTGGGTTCTTGTACAGTGAGAGAACTGGACCCAGCGAGCAGAGCAGAACAAACACAGTCACAAAAGCGGTGTTTGTTCACACTACACGTGCGCCTGGAATCACAGATTGAAGTTATGTTTTATCTATTGAAATGATCTGCTTTGTTACTGTGAGCTAATGTGAAAAGATTCTTGCATTTTTAGCAATCACAGGAGGAATATTCCGGATGAATCTTGGACTGGGTGGATTCTTAGCAGGGACAGCCATCGGCGCAGTGATGGGGTGAGTTCATAGATGTTTCATCAAGGTGATTGGAGGTTCATTATTATGTAATATCATTTAATATTTATGTGTTTTAAAAATACATAGGTCCTCATTATAAGCCTCATGTTCAAGAACATTAGGAACAGGAGGAGGCCATTCAGCCCCTCGAGCCTGTTCTGCCATTCAATTAGATCATGGCTGATCTGTATCTCAACTCCATTTACATGTCTTTGATCCATATCCCTTGATACCCTTGCTTAATAAAAAGCTGTCAGTCTCAGACTTGAAAATTTCAATTGTCCCCCAGAATCCACAGCCTTTTGGGAGGTGGGGAAAGAGTTCTAGATTTCTACTGCCCTTTATGTGGAAAAAGTCCTTCCAGATTTCACACGTGAACAGCCTAGCTCTAACTTTAAGATTGTGTCTCCTGGAAGAAAATAGCATAATTCAGGTTTCAATCAAAAAAAAATTACATTATTTGCTTAAGTAATTTTTACATAGGTGTCAGCAACCCCACCCCAGGAACTTGAGCACAAAATCTAGGCTGACACTCCAGTGCAGTGCTGAGGGAGTGCTGCACTGCCGGAGGTGCTGTCTTTCAGATGAGACGTTAAACCCCTTCAGGTGGACGTAAAAGATCCCGCAGCACTACTTCGAATAAGAGCAGGGGAGTTCTCCCTGGTGCCCTGGCCAACGTTTATCCCTCACCCAACATCATTAAAATAGATTATCTGGACATGTACTCATTGCTGTTTGTGGGATCTTGCTGTGTGCAAATTGGCTGCCACGTTTCTTACATTACAACAGTGACTACACATCAAAAGTGCTTCATTGGCTGTAAAGCGCTTTGGGACGTCCTGAGGTTGTTAAAGGTGCTGGAGAAATGCAAGTCTGTCTTACTTTATATACAAACTTCAGCTGACAGCCAACAGGTTGCTGTCAGCTGCAGGTTTGCTGACTTGCTTCGTTCTGGAAGCAGTGAGACCCACTGGGTAGGGGTGTAGGCTGGAGAGCGTGGCACTGGGAGCTGATGCGTCACTGCTCTCCCAAAGTCAGCACAGAAATATAAAAACACCTCCAGTCTTCCAGACTGGACTCTGTATTAATGAGCAACATCTGCATCTAGATAGTACGTGGTTGAAGGCACTTGCTTGTTTGCCTATTTTGACTACAAATCTTCTTCCCTTCACCTCGTTCTCTGCGACGACTGTTTCTGTCACTGTACAGATATCAACTTAAGAGGAGCATCTGGAGGCTGCTGAGGGTACAGAGTTCTGCTTTTGCCAAATTTGTAGTTCATCCTTTTTTTTTTTAAAAAGAGCTTGAAGATCGAGCCACCCAAAGACAAGAGAAAGGCCATCAAGCTATGACAGATTTAAAGCCTACTTTTAGAGTAAGGTTGCACTGTAACTTGGCACTGATTTGGATTGTGGGCTGTGAGTAATTTGTGCTGAATGCTGTCTATGAATCGCTCCGCTGGCTTGTCTTTCAGGGTTCCAGCTGGGGCGCTGATCCTGGCAGCGCAGAAAGTTGGCGGCGAGACCGTCCGAGAACGGAGACGTAGAGAACGGCGAGAGAGTTACCAACTTAAATTGGAAGAATGGTATGAATCTGTAACTTTGTGATCACAAAAATATCACTGAAATTTAATAGGATGGAGGAGACATTTTTGCAACGTATCTTACAAAATAATGTATTTTTAAAAATGTATTCTTCCTCTTCCCCCATATCGGTTAATATTTCAGGCTTTGATCCTTCGAACAGAAGGTTCCCACCTGAAACATATTAACCTCTCTTTCAGTTTGACCAGACTGGTATGCGTTTCCAGCATTTTTAGTTTTTAATTACCCATTTTGAACCTGAACAAATCATACAGTGTTTTCTTGTAAATCTGTTTATCACCAGTTTCTTAATGCCATGAAGTTTGTTTTTGCTGAGTGTTCTTAAGTTTATGTATCTTCTCCCCAGGAGAGCTAGACTCCATGTAACTGAAGGTTTAGTTCATGAAATTGCTGGAAAAGATTCAATGGAAAATGATTTGGAGAAATTAGAAGAGCTGTTGAATCAGCCCAGAAATTCAGGGTCATCGGTAGAAGAGAAAATCTGACTGAATTGGAGAATTAAGAAGAAGGGGGTTTGCACAGATCGTACCAAATGCAAGAGACTTCTTGGGAAAGTATTGAATGTGTCTGAGCCAGTTATGAAAATGCCGTCCCTGTCTATTACTGGAGGACAGTGCAACTGAGGTAAATTACTGGGCTGGATTTAAAGGGACTATGATACCTGGAATTTCTGGCTTGTAGTTTCACACATGATTGTGAATATACGGGACCATTCACTTATTCGAGATATGAAGTGAGAGCTGCGTTTGCAATATCCTCTACAACTGCAACATTTTGAAGAGTTACGAAGGTATTATCTTTGTAAATAATGAATCGTCACAGCTTAGTTGCTCTAATTGTTCTAATGAGTCTGTGCTCCGCACCGTTGCCATGTAGTCTTGCTGGCTCGGAGAGCGGACAGGAAATCTGCAACTGTACCCTGTTCAGTCCTCGTTCGCAACTGGTTGCTCGGCAGATGACCGTGGCTGAGAGTGACCGCCACTTCCCTTCCACCAGAAAGCAGCCAGCCACCTCTCAGAGCCTCACCTCGACAGCACGGCCGAGATTGGAATCTCACCCGGTGATTCTCCCTGAGCCAGCGCACTGAAACTCCCCACCTAGCTGCTTATCCCGTATTTCGATAACTCTTTCAGTTTAGTTTTCCTTTGTGTGATATTTTTAGTGCACTGGTTAACATTTTAACATGAATTCCTGTCTGCGGCATTTTAACGCAATCATTACGATTTAAAATAGCAAGAGGAATTTGTGCAAATAGCATGCGGTGGGAATGAAAACCACATGCATTTAGGCTGGGTCACAACAGCATGTACTTTTAAAACTTGTCTTGAAAACAAACTCTGATCTTATCACAATATATTATTGTACTAGAAAAGAGTGTATCTATATAAATTGAAATGATAAAATATAAATGATAAGATGTGTTTTCTTGAAACCAGGTCAATGAAAGGTAAATTCTGCTCGATGTACTGAATGTGGTTTGTGATCACAAAGTCTTGAAAATCTGTACCATACTGTAGCAAACAGAAAGTTCTACAAACCAGTTAAGGAAATGGTTTTGAATAATAAACTATCTTTACTTTTGGGAGTTGGAACAGTTACACAAAGTGAAGTCATTTGTACGGAGTGACCACAATTATTTTTACAAAAGATCTGCTTGCATTTAATTTGTAGAAAGCAAAGGGGGAAAGAGGGAAAATGTGGGCTAAATCGTTTGGAAGAGAAAAGAACAGGTTTGTACCATGGTGAGATCAATGAAGACAGACAGAAAGACTTGCATTTCTATAGCGCCTTTCACGATCACCGGACGTCCCAAAGCGCTTTACAGCCAATGAAGTACTTTTTGAAGTGTAGTCATGGTTATAATGTAGGAAACACGGCAGCAAGCTCCCACAAACAGCAATGTGATAATGACCAGATAACCTGTTTTAGTGATGTTGGTTGAGGGATAAATATTGGCCCCAGAACACCAGGGATAACTCCCCTGCTCTTCTTCGAAATAGTGCCACGGGATCTTTTACGTCCACCTGAGAGCAGACGGGGCCTCGGTTTAACGTCTCGTCCAAAAGACGGCACCTCCGACCGTGCAGCACTCCCTCAGTACTGCACTGGAGTGTCAGCCTAGATTTTTGTGCTCAAGTCTCTGGAGTGGGACTTGAACCCACAACCTTCTGACCAGTGTTCCCTGTAAGGAGCGCAGCTGCGCACTGATCCAGGAAACTCGCGCAGCTGGCTTGCCGGCATTTCAGTGTAAAAACCGGCATGCGCGTATATTGAATCGCCTGTGCAGCCCCTTAAAGGGGCCGCGCAGGGCCAAAAAAAACTTACAGGGGACATAGTTTCTGACTCGGAGGCAAGAGTGCTACCAACTGAGCCACTAGCTGACACAAAATGAATACAAAATGTATGCATACCTGAGCAGGGGACAATATGGAAAAAAACTAATTGTCATCGAGCCGCACCGAACATAGTTTTAGAACAGGTACTTGTAGCATGGGTGAGCCTGGACGGGAAAGGAAAGGCTGGGAGAAAGGTGACAGGAGGAAGAAAAGGAGCCGGAAGGTGTAGTCAGGTGGCAGGCAGTCAGAGCGGGAGCTCACCAGGGCTGAAACTAGCCAATTCCTGTGGCCTGGAATGTGAGGAGTTGCTTGAGGATCAATCAGCAGCTGTTTCTAAAGCAATTAAGAGGTTTGGCAGAGACCATGTGGACCATGGTCCCATAGATCGAATCCTGCCTCTGAATGAAATCGCAATGGAAGCAGGGAGAGCACACTCCTTGCCCACTATTGGAATTTCAGAATATTAAAAAGAGGAGACGCTGCATCCCACCCCATTGCGGCCACTTTGCCCGCTTTGCGTTCTTATTCTGCCCTCCCAAGTCCAGGAATTTTCAGAGCGAAAAGTTTAATTCTTAAAATACAAGTCATTTTTCCCCTCACTACTTCCTTGTCTTTATAAAAATTTAATCTGCTTCTTTCTGACTGAGCCTAAATTTATGGTTTTAAGTAGTTTTCATCAGCAGCAAAACAATTATCAGACCTCAAGCCAAGCTATAACCCCTCCCAGAGGGAACCTGGGTTGCCAACCCTCCAGGATTGAATTGGAGTCTCCAGGAATTGAAGATTAATCTCCAGGACACTGCTGCGAGCAACACCCAGGAGAAAATTATAGGTAGGGTTAATAAAAAAACGTGTTTTTTATTTTCTTTTAAACACTTGTTTATTAGTTAGAAAAGCATTGGAGAAGGAAAAATCAAAGGGCTGTTTGACTGACAGTCGAACCATAGAAGTGGGGAATGAAAAATATTCCAATTTGAAGATGGACATGGATGACCAATGGCAGGACTGTGGGGGCGGGGCAGGTGAAGATGGACATGTTGGGTGACCAATGGCAGGACTGTGGGGGCAGGGGGCAGGTGAAGATGGACATGTTGGGTGACCAATGGCAGGACTGTGGGGGCGGGGCAGGTGAAGATTGACATGTTGGGTGACCAATGACAGGAGTGTGGGGGCGGGTGAAGATGGGCTGTTGGGTGACCAATGGTAGGACTGTGGGCATGGTATACGAAAGTGAGAGGTCGCACAACACCAAGTTATAGTCCAACAGTTTTATTTGAAATCACAAGCTTTCGGAGCTGCTGCCCCTTCGTCAGGTGAAGTGAAGGAATACGAATCGACAAAGCATATATAGTCAGAGAACAATGCCTGTGTAGCGTACAATGTCAGACGACTACATTTTATCTTTCTGACTGCCTTTCATCACACCTCGGCAGAGAAACAATCAGGTCAGCCAGGAAGGCACCACATCAAAGACATAGCAAGATACAACTGAGACAATGAGGTGGAGTCACAGGGGGGTCTAATGTGTCAAATGCAGTCTGTATGGAAAACCATAAACTTTAACATTTTTACTTTTTTGAACAAATAACATCTGTGAACTGTTCAAAAAAGTAAAAATGTTTAAGTTTATGGTTTTCCATACAGACTGCATTTGACACATTAGACCCCCTGTGACTCCACCTCATTGTCTCAGTTGTATCTTGCTATGTCTTTGATGTGGTGCCTTCCTGGCTGACCTGATTGTTTCTCTGCCGAGGTGTGATGAAAGGCAGTCAGAAAGATAAAATGTAGTCGTCTGACATTGTACGCTACACAGGCATTGTTCTCTGACTATATATGCTTTGTCGATTTGTATTCCTTCACTTCACCTGACGAAGGGGCAGCAGCTCCGAAAGCTTGTGATTTCAAATAAAACTGTTGGACTATAACTTGGTGTTTTTTTTTAAGGGTTTGAAAGTTTTATTATAGGCTGGTTTCACATTTTAGAAAAAGAATCCTAGGATTTTTCCTCCTGTATGTTTTCGCTTGGCCTCTTCATGGTCCATGATGCCAGCTGAGGTCGTTAGAACGAGGTTCCCAAACTGACGGGAAGGCAGTAGACCATTTTGCCACCTTTCTAGTTCCTTTACTTGAACATCAAATCTGGGGCTAACGACACCGCACTTGTTCAGTCTGCCTGTGAGATTAACAACAATTTTCCCACCCCTGTGGTCATCAATAATCTCAAACTCTCCAATGTAGCCATGCTTCATCATTACAGTCAGGAATCTCACAATCACTTTGGAGCAAGGCCTGATGAGAACCTGGCGTTTTCCGCGTTTCTCTGCATTGTTGATGCTTGTAAGGGCATCGGCAAGAACGTTCATGCGCACCATAATGTGTTGTGCGACCTCTCACTTTTGTCCACCCCAGTCCAACACCGGCATCTCCGCATCATGGTATACGAAGATGGACATGTTGGCTGACCAATGGCAGGACACTTGCAGGCAGGCGATGAAACCTCCAGGAATATATTCAACCAGAGTTGGCAACCCTTGGGGAGGGGGGAAACTTATTTATAAACTTTGCATTTGCCACACTAGTTGTATTGCAAATGAAATGAGCAATTATCTATTTTTCGAGTGAGTTACAGTGGGATTACCATTGGCCAGTGAGCTGCTGGTCTCCGAGCTGGGAGTTTTCCACTAGGCCGCTGCGGCGTCTCTATGGTAACGAGCGGCCAGGCTGATCAATGGAGCACGGAGCGGTGGATGTGCGCAGGCGCGGTGTGCGATGGCGACAAGATGGCGGATGATGGCGGCGGTTCTGTGGTGCCAGAGTTTGTGGGCAGCCGGCAGCGGCGGCACAGCAGGTAAAGCGGCTCCAGGCCCCGCAGACCGGCCTCTCTCACCACGCCGGGGGATCGGGCCTGGCAGCGGCTCCTCAAACTTGGTCGTTCGGGACAAAGAAGATCAGGCAGCACAATACAGACAGGAGACGAGGGGGGCGGGGTGGTGTCAGGGGTTACAGCAACGGGGGTGGGGGTCAGGGGTTACAGCAACGGGGCTGGAGACCAGCAAAGCGGGGTTCGATGCAGGGCACGGGGAAAGAAAGAACTTGCATTTATATACTGCCCTTCAGGGCATCCCAAAGTGCTCCACAGCCAATGAAGTACTTTTAAAGTATGGTAACTGTTGTAATGTACACAGCAGGCAATTTGCACACAGCAAGGTCCCACAAACCGCAATAAATGACCAGATAATGTTTTTTTGTGATGTTGGTTGAGGGATAAGTACTGTCCAGGACACTGGGAGAACTCTTCCAATAGTGCCATGAGATCTTTTACATCCACCTGAGAGGGCTGATGGTGCCATGGTTTAACGTCTCATCCAAAAGATGGTGGAAGGCTGGGAACTCGTCACCTACCAACCCTTCAGCTGTAGCTGTCGGAGGGCTGAGTGTGATTCACTTATGACCCTGGAGGGTCGGATGCTTCATTACTGAAGGAGTGCTGCATTCTCAGAGGTGCCATCTTTCAGATGAGACGTTAAACAGGCCTCCCTGCTGTTCAGGTGGTCGTAAAAGGTCCTGTGTCACTATTCGACATTTCTATTGGCGTCCTGGCAAACGTTTATCCCTCAACCAACACAATAAAAAAAAAACACACAGATTAACTGCTCATTTGACTCGATCTTGTGCACAAACTGGCTGCTGTGTTTGCCTACAAAATAACAGGGATTTAACATCAAAAGTAATTAATTGACTGTGGGATGTTCTGAGGATGTGAAAAGCGCTATATAAATGCAAGCTCTTTAATTGGGGTTTGAACCCATAATACTTTGGGCAAAAGCCAAAAACCTTGCTGGCTAAAATAACCCGTTTTATCTGTGGATTCCCAGCACAGTAATACATTCTCCCTTATTAGAAATTGCATTAAAATGGAAATCTAATAGTTGGAACTGTTAGTGCAACTGGTTAATTTTCAGATAAAAGCTGGAAACATACGGCAGGTCAGTAAGCATCTGTGGAAAGAACAGATACTGACAGATCTGTGTATTCCCAGCTCTTTTTGTTTCAGATTTGCAGTCCTTTGCTTTTTAGTTGTTAATTTTCTCATAAGTTGATAAGTATCAGAATTATCATAGAATGATACAGCACAGAAGGAGGCCGTTCGGCCCATCGTGCCTGTGCCGGCTCTTTGGTAGAGCTATCCAATTAATCCCACTCCCCTGCCCTTTCCCCACAGACCTATAAATGTTTTCTCTTCAAGTGTTTATCCCTTTTGAAAGTTACTATTGAATCTGCTTCCATCGCCCATCCAGATCCTTGCGTAAAAAAATATATCCTCATGTCTCCTCTGGTTCTTTTGCCAATCACCTTAAATCTGTGTCCTCTGGTTACCGACCCTTCAGCCACTGAAAGCACTTTCTCTTTATTTAATCTCTTCTGCACCCTCTCTGAGGTCTTGGCATCTTTCCTATCCTAAAGTGTGGTGCCCAGGATTGAACACAATACTCCAGCTCAGGCTTAACCAGTGGTTTATAAAGGTTTAGCATAACTTCCTTGCTTTTGTACTCTATTCCTCTATTAATAAAGCCTCGGATCCCATATGCCTTTTTAACAACCTTCTCAGCATGTCCTGCCACCTTCAAAGGTTTGTGTACATACACCCCCAGGTCTCTCTGTTCCCATACCCCCTTTAAAATTGTACCATTTAGCTTATATTGCCTCTTCTCATTCTTCCTACCAAAATGGTAGGGAACCTGCTGTCAACCCAGCCCGTCTCCATGTTAGTCTCCCAGATGTTGGGTCTGTCAGCGCTGAACGGGATGTATACGGGATGGTTTCCTGGACCAATATGTCGAGGAACCAACAAGAGATCAGGCCATCTTCGACTGGGTATTATGTAATGAGAAAGGATTAATTAGCAATCTTGTTGTGCGAGGCCCCTTGGGGAGGAGCGGTCATAATATGATAGAATTCTTCATTAAGATTGAGAGTGAAGTAGTTGACTCAGAGACTAGGGTCCTGAATTTAAATAAAGGAAACTACGATGGTATGAGGCACGAGTTGGCTAGGATGGATTGGGGAACGTTACTTAAAGCGTTGATGGTGGATAGGCAATGGCAAACATTTAAAGATCGCATGGATGAACTACAGAATTTGTTCATCCCTGTTTGGCATAAAAATAAAACAAAAAAGGTGACTCAACCGTGGCTAACAAGGGAAATTAGGGATAGCATAAGATCCAAGGAGAGGACATATAATTTGGCCAGAAAAAGCAGCAAACCTGAGGATTGAGAGCAGTTTAGGATTCAGCAAAGGAGGACAAAGGGATTAATTAAGAGGGGGGAAATAGATTATGAGAGTAAGCTTGCAGGGAACATAAAAACTGACTGTAAAAGCTTCTATAGATATGTGAAGAGAAAAAGATTGGTGAAGTCAAGCGTAGGTCCCTTGCAGTCAGAATCAGGGGAATTTATAATGGGGAACAAAGAAATGGCAGACCAATTAAATACATACTTTGGTTCTGTCTTCACAAAGGAGGACACAAATAACCTCCCAGAGATGTCGGGGAACATAGGGTCCAATGAGAGGGAGGAATTGAATGAAATCAGTATTTGTAGGGAAATGGTGTTAGGGAAATTGACGGGATTGAAGGCCGATAAATCCCCAGGGCCTGATAATCTACATCCTAGGGTACTTAAGGAAGTGGCCCTAGAAATAGTAGATGCATTGCTGGTCATCTTCCAAAATTCTATAGACTCTGGCACAGTTCCCATAGATTGGAGGATAGCTAATGTAACCCCACTATTTAAAAAAGGTGGTAGAGAGAAAACGGGGAATTATAGACCGGTAAGTCTGACATCGGTAGTGGGGAAAATGCTAGAGTCCATTATAAAAGATGTAATAGCAGAGCACTTGGAAAACAGTGACAGGATCGGACAAAGTCAACATGGATTTACAAAAGGTAAATCATGCTTGACTAATCTACTGGAATTTTTTGAGGATGTAACTGGTAGAATAGATAAGGGAGAACCAGTGGATGTGGTGTATTTGGACTTTCAGAAGGCTTTCGATAAGCTCCCGCATAAGAGATTAGCGTGCAAAGTTAAAGCACACGGAATTGGGGGTAAGATACTGTCTTGGATAGAGAACTGTTTGGCAGACAGGAAGCAAAGAGTTGGAATAAACGGGTCTTTTTCCGAGTGGCAGGCAGTGACTAGTGGGGTACCGCAGGGATCGGTGCTAGGACCCCAGCTATTCACTATATATATATAAATGATCTAGACGAGGGAACTAGATGTAATATCTCCAAGTCTGCAGATGACACAAAGCTGGGTGGGCGTGTGTGCTGTGAGGAGGATGCAGAGAAACTCCAGTATGATTTGGACTGGTTGGGTGATTGGGCAGATACATGGCAAATGCAGTATAATGTGGATAAATGCGAGGTTATCCACTTTGGTGGCAAAAACAGGAAGACAGATTATTATCTGAATGGCAATAGATTGGGAAAAGGGAAAGTGCAACGAGACCTGGGTGTCCTTGTGCACCAGTCGCTGAAGGTAAGCATGCAGGTGCAGCAGGCGGTGAAGAAGGCAAATGGTATGTTGGCCTTCATAGCGAGAGGATTCGCGTACAGGAGCAAGGATGTCTTGCTGCAGTTGTACAGGGCCTTGGTGAGACCACACCTTCAGTATTGTGTGCAGTTTTGGTCGCCTTATCTGAGGAAGGATGTTCTTGCCATGGAGAGAGTGCAGCGAAGATTCACCAGACTGATACCTGGGATGGCAGGAATGACGTATGAGGAGAGATTGTGTCGATTAGGGTTATATTCGCTAGAGTTTAGAAGAATGAGAGGGGATCTCATTGAAACTTATAAAATTCTAACAGGACTAGACAGACTAGATGCAGGAAGGATGTTCTCGATGGCGGGGGAGTCCAGAACCAGGGGTCACAGTTTAAGGATAAGGGGTAAGCCATTTAGGACTGAGATGAGGAATTTCTTCACCCAGAGAGTGGTGAACCTGTGGAATTCTCTACCACACAAGGCAGTTGAGGCCAATTCATTAAATATATTCAAGAAGGAGTTAGATATATTTCTTAAGGCTAAAGGGATCAAGGGATATGGGGAGAAAGCAGGGACAGGGTACTGAATTTGGATGATCAGCCATGATCTCATTAAATGGCGGAACAGGCTCGAGGGGCCGAATGGCCTACTCCTGCTCCTATCTTCTATGTTTCTATGAGCAGACCTGACACCAAGCGGAGGGGGAGGCACTTTAGATCATTAAGAGATTGTTAAGAGGCACTTAAATACTATTTTATGCTTTCCTTTCAATTTTACGAGTTCCCCCACGGGTTATATGCTGCTCAGGGATCACGTCAGCTCAGCAGGTCGTGAGTGGATTCAGCATTGAATTATCTGATTACTTGACAGCTGCAAAAGTGATATAAAAGCTCCCATCTCACAGCTGTTCACTTTCCAAGCTCAGAAACTGTTGCTTACTGCATTTGGAAGACAGATTGAGCTTTATGCAGCTTGCAAGTGTTTGGAGCCAACTCTCTATCCAGTGCCAACCTCTCTGACCAGTGACAGATTTGCTTCTGTCATCTCAAATTCACCTGCCATCTATTACATCAGCATCGGTGCCCTTGAAACGATCTCACCTTGGTCCTCAGAATCCCACCACTATCAGCCCCAGCACCAGGCACACCAGCAGCACCAACAACAAAAACAACCTTCTCCGCAATCAACTGCTGCTGCACAGGACACACAACATCAGTACCCGACCGCATTGCTGCTAGGGATGGCCTCACCATAGCCAGATTTACTTCACTTGACACGGAACACCCTGGCTGCCACATGATGCACCAGGTTGGCACCACCCCACACAAACACCATAAAGCATCCCTAAAATGCCCAAGCCATTCCTTTCACACTCATCGCTATTGCGGGGCGTACCATTATGTCTCACCATTCACTGCAACTCACTAAGCCACTTCTAAAGGTGCACACAGATCTGCCCAAGAATGCAAAGTGTTGAAAATAAAGATTTCAATGTTTGACAGCACATTAACAGAAACTTCACATGAACATTGGCTAAAACACCCAAGTGCCTACCCTTGTGTGTTGTTAGTTAGTATGATTGGACTAGGATGAGGGTGAGTGTGAGGGGTGGCTAGTGAGATGGGGAAGTGATAATGTAGATAGAGAGGGATGGGTGGAAGTGCAAGGTAAGTTGGTGTGAGTAAGGATGTGCAAGAGTAGGGTAGGGAAGGCACAGTTATGGGGATGTGATGAGTGGTACAGCAGGATGAGGTTGAGTGTGGCTTTGCAGTAACGTTTTCTACTGAGATCATTGAAAGGTTTGCGCCACTGCAGCCTGGTCCTCCTGATGACATCCCTGCTTGTGCCCTCCTGTGCAATGTTCAACCAGGCTGCGTTGATCTCCTGGGGAGGTCTCTTCCGCCCATGGGAAGGGATGAGGACCTCATTGCATACTGTGACTCCCTCCATAAGCATATGGAGGGAGTCATGGGAGAGCCTGAGTGCAGCCGTGCACCTCTGTGCCGTGCTTATCAGTGTTTGCAGCACCTCAATGCTGTAGAACACTGACAGCACAACTGTCAAAATCAATTTGCGCATGTTCCCTTTAAGGAAACCACCTGATGACACGTCGTCAAGTGACATCATCAGACCCGCTTCCTTCAATTGGCCGGGAAACGCGCTGGGCGGGCTTAACAAGCTCAATCAACGTAAAATCACTACAGAGTGGGCTGGAGCCAGCAGCCGGGTTGCCCACCGACCCTGGCCGCACCGAACCTGCCTCGGTAGGCGAAATTGCGGCCGTTGTGTCTGTCTGTCTTCACAAAAGAGAGGGACGATGCAGACATTGTACTTCAGGAGGAGGAGTGTGAACTATTAGATGAGATAAACATAGTGAGAGAGGAAGTATTAAGGGGTATAGCATTTTTGAAAGTAGATAAATCGCCAGGCCCGGATGAAATGTATCCCAGCCTGTTAAAAGAAGCAAGGGAGGAAATAGCAGAGGCTCTGACCATCATTTTCCAATCCTCTCTAGCTACAAGTGTGGTGCCGGAGGACTGAAGGACTGCTAACGTTGTACCGTTGTTTAAAAATGGAGTAAGGGATAAACTGAGTAATTACAGGCCAGTCAGCCTAACCTCGGTGGTGGCAAATTATTGGAAAAAATTCTGTGGGACAGTATTAAATTTTCATTTAGAAAGGCACGGATTAATCAAGGACAGTCAGCATGGATTTGTTAATGGAAGGTCGTGTCTGACTTACTAGATTGAATTTTTTGAGGAGGTAACAAGGAGGGTTGATGAGGGTAGTGCATTTGATGTAGTCTACATGGATTTCAGTAAGGCTTCTGACAAGGTTCCACATGGCAGACCGGTCAGAAAAGTAAAAGCCCATGGGATCCAAGGCAAATTGGCAACTTGGATCCAAAATTGGCTCAGTGACAGGAAGCAAAGGGTAATGGTCAACGGGTGTTTTTGTGCTGGAAGGCTGTTTCCAGTGGGGTTCCGCAGGGCTCAGTACTAGGTCACTTGCTTTTTGTGGTATGTATCCATGATTTAGACTTTAATGTAGGGGGCATGATTAAGAAGTTTGCAGATGATACAAAAATTGGCCGTGTGGTTGATAGTGAGGAAGAAAGCTGTAGACTGCAGGAAGATATCAATGGGCTGGTCAGGTGGGCAGAAAAGTGGCAAATGGAATTCAATCCGGAGAAGTGTGAGGTAATGCATTTGGGGAGGGCTAACAAGGGAATACACAATGGCCTAGAAATTCGATTCGGAGGCTTGCCGCGGGGGTAAGGATTGCGCGCGATATCACGTACCGCGTCTGCCGTCCTTGTTTGCCCCCGCAGGAACTTCGGGTCCTGGGCCTCTCCCTAGTGCCGGCGCGCAGTGCTTGCGTGTTCCAGGGGCGCAGTTAGTGCGATGCGACCCCTGGGATCACGTGGGCCATGGAGAGCCAATGGCAGCAGACCATCTTTCATTCATAGATTTGACAGGAGACCTGTCAAATGTGTGAATTGAAATCGGCCCCAAAAGAACAGCTAAACCTCAAATAAATTTTTAAAAAACCATCACATTAATAAAATAACTATAGTTAAATAAATTAACCACTTTAAACAAAAATTTAAATTTTTGAAAAAATTAAAATACTTTTTAAAAGTTATAAAAATAAACTTACCTTTCTTTAAAGTCTCTAAAAAAGATAAACCTGTTGAAAAAATTTTAAAATTATACTTAATTAACTACTTACCTTGTTCAAAAGGGGTCTTACGCCTCCTTTTTACTTGCGTAGAATCTTCCATACATACCCTCGCGTTGAAACCTGAAAAAAAACCTAAGTGCGCTGCGTGTGCGCAGCCTCTAGTGCGCACGCGGTTCACCTAGGAACCGCCCCCTTCGCCATACCGGAAGTGCCAGTTTCCCGCGCATGCGCAGTGCATGCAGGAAACCGGCACTTCGGGAACGAATACGGGTGAGTACGCACTGAGTACTCACCCGAGAACGGCCGAATTTTTGGGCCAATAAATGGTAGGACACTGAGAAATGTAGAGGAACAGAGGGACCTTGGAGTGCATGTCCACAGATCCCTGAAGGTAACAGGTCAGGTAGATAAGGTGGTTAAGAAGACATACTGGATACTTTCCTTTATTAGCCGAGGCAGAGAATACAAGAGCAGGGAGGTTGTGCTTGAACTGTATAAAACACCAGTTAGGCCTCAGCTAGAATACTGCGTACAGTTCTGGTCACCACATTACAGGAAGGATGTGATTGCACTAGAGAGGGTACAGAGGAGATTTATGAGGATGTTGCCAGGACTGGAGAATTTTAGCTTGAGGAAAGATTGGATAGGCTGGGGTTGTTTTCTTTGGAACAGAGGAGGCTGAGGGGAGACTTGATTGAGGTGTATAAAATTATGAGGCGCCTAGATCGAGTCGAAAGGAAGGACCTATTTCCCCTAGCAGAGAGGTCAATAACAAGGGGGCATAGATTTAAAGTAATTGGTAGAAGGATTAGAGGGGAGTTGAGGAGAACTTTTCACCCAGAGGGTGGTGGGGGTCTGGAACTCAGTGCCTGAAAGGGTGGTAGTGGCAGAAACCCTCATCACATTTAAAAAGTAGCGCCTCAAACAGGAGACGGGGCGCCACTGGAAGTGCTCCCCCTCCCTCTTGGGGCGCTTCAGCTCAATATCGCGGCGCTACATGCAGCAATGCCACGCTGCGCCGCGGTACTGCAGGCCTCCCTCCCCTTATTAAACATAGAAACATAGAATCTAGGAGCAGGAGTAGGCCATTCAGCCCGTCGAGCCTGCTCCACCATTCAATACGATCATGGCTGATCATCCAAATCCAGTACCCTGACCCTGCTTTAATCCCCACAGTACACATATCCCACCCGACCCCCGTAACCCCACGTATTTAATTCCCCCTAACATATCCCATCCTATCCCCATAACCCCACATATTTAATACCCCCCTAACACTAAGGGTCAATTTATCATAGCCAAATCAACCTAACTTATTAAAAGGGAGGGGCCTTGCGCAGCGCGAACCGGGGCCCAGCTGGGCCACCAGGGAGCGGGGTGCAGGCAAAAGAACCCGGCACTCAAGGAGTGCCGGGCTGCCCGATCACGGCCGGTAGAGGGGGCAGGTGCTGGCAGGCGGCCAGCAAAAAAAATGACCGCCCGGCACATCCCCTTTAAATATCGCCAGCCTGGCCACACGTATGCCGCCCCCCCTGGGACCCTGTCGGACATAGCGTCCGGCGGTACGTCAGGGGGTGCTACCCAAGTTTGCGGCTGGGGCGCTGTGCACAGCGATGACATCATCGCCGGAGGCGCAGGGCGCTACCACTGCTGCTAACCTCCTGCTGAATTTCGCGGAAGGCATTAGCGACGCCGCGACCGGGCGCTAGTTGCTTTGCGCCCCCTTAGGGTGCTAACAGGAGGTGCAAAGCAACCGAATTTTGCCCCCAAACACTTTAAAACATTCTTCAGTGTGTTGTGTGTGTGTCTGTCTGTCTCTGTCTGCATCAATCTCTACATTGAAACCTGCATAGAAAGGTTGGAAGCAGCTTTAGTTCTAAGCTGTGGCAGTTTTTGTACAAGGAGAACCAATGGTTCTATTTTCATTTATATTTTTAGCGAGACCGAGTAAGTCTTGCTAAAAAAGTGAGGTGGGAGCAGACTTTGTGTCACCTCCCTGTTAAAGTATTGCATGTGCTAGTACAGGCCTGGTTGACAAGAGGCAGTTCAATTATCAGTAGGACTTATCGAGCCAGATACAACTGGAGTATCAGAATTGCCTGTTGGTGGCACTGCAGAGCAAGCTGGGGAATGGCAAACTTTGAGCAAGAAACACGATTAATTCATTGCATTCATTCGATGCTGCTGTCATTCCCATGGAGGCCATCTCCTTGCCACTCAATTTTTTTTAAATTTATTTGTTCACGAGATGTGGGTGTCGCTGGCAAGGCTGACATTTATTGCCCATCCCTAATTGTCCTCGAGAAGACGGTGGTGAGCCACCTTCTTGAACTGCTGCAGTCCTTGCGGTGAAGGTACTCCCACAGTGCTGACTTTGTTGTAGTGGTTTGGTACAACTGAGTGGCTTGCTGGGCCATTTCAGAGTCAACCAAATTGCTGTGGGTCTGGAGTCACTGGGTAAGGACGGCATATTTCCTTCTCTAAAGGACATTAGTGAACCAGATCAGTTTTTATGACAATCCAATAGTTTCATGGTCACCATTACTGATAGAATTCCAGACTTATTTAATTAACTGAATTTAAATTCCCCAGCTGCCGTGGTGGGATTTGAACTCGCGTCTCCAGATTATTAGCCCAGTCCCCTGGATTACTAGTCCAGTAACATAACCCCTATGCTACTATACCCCCATTCAATTTGATCATGGCTGATCTGCACCTCAACTCCATTTACCTGTCTTTGCTCCATATCCATTGAACACCCTTACCTAACAAAAATCTACCTCAGTATTGAAAGCTCCAATTGACCCCCAGCATTCACAGCCTTTTGGGGGAAGATTTCTACTACCCTTTGTGTGGGAAGAAGTGCTTCCCGATTTTGCTCCTGAATTTGGCTCTAATTTTAAGGTTATCTCCCCTTGTCCTTCATTTCCCCCGCCAGAGAAAATAGTTCCTTTTGTATCTACCCTATCAAATCCTTTTAATGTTTTAAACACCTCGATCAGATCACCCTTTAATCTTCTAAACTCAAGGGAATACAAGCCAAGTTTATGCAACCTGTCCTCATAATTTAACCCTCTAAGCCCTGGTATTATCCTGGTGAATCTACGCTACACTGGTAATCTTGGGAAAGCTACAAACACATCGTGTGTGGTTCTGGAGAGGTACCTGGTAACCACTGGTGAAGGTGACTCATTACTTACAGTCTTAAATATGTAACTCTGAACTTTGAAGCTCTTCCTGCTACACAACCCAAGGTCACCTGTTAATCTTTGTGCTCATCAAGTTAGGGATGTAAGTCCTTGCTGGGAAATACAACATTTTTCCACCCAGTGTTAGCACCAGCCACTTCCAAGTGAATTACGGAATACCTAATGCAGAGCAAAGCTCCCTCTACACTTTCGCTGATCCAAAACTCATCAGTGTGGATGCCATTTCCCAACCAGCCATCATTATGGTCCGGCTGAATAAGATTGTTAGGTAGGAGTCCTTTTCTGGGCTTGCTTTGGAATATGGAATTTCCAAAAGATCCAGAAGTTTGATTTTTTTTTAAGTTATGTATTTACTAGTAACTTTTGCACTGGTGGTTTGCAAATTTGATGTATTAGACTTAATGGGAATCGGGGCCACTCGTTGTAACAGGGCAATGAGGGGACGGGATGGAATTACTGACATCACCATCCAGGACAAAGCAGCCCGCTTGATTGGCACCCCATCCACCACCTTAAACATTCACTCCCTCCACCACTGGCGCACCGTGGCTGCAGTGTGTACCATCTACAAGATGCACTGCAGCAACTCGCCAAGGCTTCTTCGACAGCACCTCCCAAACCCACGACCTCTTCCACCTAGAAGACAAGGGCAGCGGGCGCATGGGAACACCATCACCTCCAAGTTCCCCTCCAAGTCACACACCATCCTGACTTGGAAATATGTCGCCATTCCTTCATCGTCGCTGGGTCAAAATCCTGGAACTCCCTCCCTAACAGCACTGTGCTGAATCCACTCAGCATTTGCTGATTAACAATGCACTTCTAACATTGCCTTTTTTTTTTAGATGAAAATTGGCAGAAATATAAGGAAAGGATATCAGCAGCCGTGGGATCTTACCAACCCTGCACCCAGCATAACTGCAGCTGTCACCGAAGGTGTGGTCTCACGCTATATTCTTTCTAGTCTTTTTAAAGTAAATTATGTCGTAATATTGCATTCCTCCAACTGTGAGCGCCAATGGCTTCAGCTCCCTCGCATTTCCCCATCAATCGGGGACTAGATGTGGTTCAGCCCTACCCCATCTCCTCTTTGTCCCAGGTCATAAAGCCTCTGGTGGCAAGTATCAGACTGAGGCCACACATAGAAAGAAAGACTTGCATTTCTATAGCGCCTTTCACGACCACCGGACGTCTCAAAGCACTTTACAGCCAATGAAGTACTTTTAGAGTGTATTCACTGTTGTAATGTGGGAAATGCGGCAGCAAGCTCCCACAAACAGCAATGTGATAATGACCAGATAATCTGTTTTAGTGATGTTGATTGAGGGGTAAATATTGGTCCAGGACACCGGGGATAACTCCCCTGCTCTTCTTCGAAATAGTGCCATGGGATCTTTTACGTCCACCTGAGAGAGCAGACGGGGCCTCGGTTTAACGTCTCATCCAAAAGACGGCACCTCCGACAATGCAGCGCTCCCTCAGCACTGCATTGGAGTGACAGCTTAGATTTATGTGCTCAAGTCCCTGGATTGAACCCACAACCTTCTGACTCAGAGGCGAGTGTGCTACCCACTGAGCCACAGCTGACAACTCTATCCGTGGAGTAGGGCTAGAGGAGCCACACACACAATATTATATTACTGTAACTCCCCTACAGGGGCCAGATTATCTCCTTCCCAATAGCTGACGGACAGATTGAACCTTAGCCAACGCACTGGGGGAAACAACCTCCTCTGCAACACGCAAACCAGCACATCCCTTGCTGCTAGCTGCACCTGTTTAACCTGGTACTGGGCCAGCAGCCCGGAGGTCGGGAGTTCAAATCCCACCAGGGCAAGTTGTGAAACTGAATGAAATAAATCTGGCAATCTGTGGGCCAACACCTGACAAAATGACTTCCAAAGCTGCCATTGAAAGCCCATCTGATTCACTGATGTTCTGAATGGAATGGAAGCTGCTACCACTGCCCGGTCTGGCCAACATGTGACTCCAGTACCGCACTACTGCTACTCATGGAATGTCTGGTTTGGCTAACTATTCGCTGGCCTCCTGAGATTGCGACTGGAGAAATGTGGGCCGACACCCACAACAGATCTCAGTGGGCAGGTTGATGTGATGTGTTCCATGGTCTGGGACTCATGGCCACTTCAGGTGCGTCCCTCATCTTCCACTGGTGGAGCAGGTGGCCGCATCGCCCGTGCCCTGTGCGGATTGGGTTGAGCGCCGGCCGTCCACTGTCTTCGAGGGAGGTTGAAGCCAGGGAACCTCTGCTGTTGGGTCAGTGATGAGTTGTTGGTTCTTTATGTTGTGTGTGTCCCACGATTCCGTCCAGCTGGCTAGCGGGTCGGTACCAGCTGCGTGAGTATTGACTGCTGATTCCCAGAATGGTCCGCACGGCGTGGTTGATTCTTGATGCCCCCCCCCCCCCCTGAAGTGGCCTAAGAAACCACTCCGTTGTAAAAACAATTTCTCAAGAAGGTGGCTCACCACCATCACCTTCTTGAGCAATAAATGCGGCCTTGCCAGCGTTACTCACACCCCTGAGAACAAATGCAAAAACATTAATTCCCCCCCTCCCCCACCACCGCGGGCGATGTGCTATAACTCTCCCCACAGCAACCGTGAGTGCCTAGTTTCTGCTGGTAGTTTTAAACACCAGTGAAGATTTAAGGGTAAGTGTTTCAGAGTCCTCATATGTGCAAGCCATGAGCACACACTGGAAAATTGTGGATGGGAAATCGCAGATCGCGAGCTGTCCCCTCCTCCCCCCCACCACCACCCCGCCACAATTTCCCCGAGGTCCTTAGCCTCGTGTGAGAGACTCGGAGACTCTACCCTCAAAAGAAAAATATGACGTGTCTGACATCATTGCATTCTCTCACTGTTCCTGAACAGCTTTACATCCAGTCTAACTTCACCTGTGCATTGGGTTGAATGTTTGGCCACGTTTCATGGATTACCAGACCTCCTTTGTTTGTATAAATACCCTCAGTTGTGCGATGCTTGTGAATTATCTGTGATTCATTCTCCTCAAAAGTGGGTGCACAGCCTCACTGTTAACTCAGACCCCACAGGGTACAAATGCATCACTAGACTATAGGTGTTTGCTGTGAAAATGGTAACGTTGACTGGAAAAATATAAATGTAAATCTTTGACCAGCGAGCCTTTTTTTTAATGACTTTTTAAAAATTATATATATTTTATTTTACCCAGTGTCCTAGAGGATGACCTTTCACCCTTCCAGCAAGGAATCTCCAGTGACATGATGGCGGAGACTGTCGGTCGAGCTGTGGGGACTCACTACCAGATAATAAAGGGCAAGCTCTATCGCCAAGACGACTGCATGTTTTCTGCCAGGTGGGAGAGCGGCCTAGCCCGCTTGCATTTATTCTAGGACGGAAATGAACCAAAGCGTAGAGTCTTTTCCTCGAGAGATTTCCGACCATGAGATTCTCCAACATCTGTTAACCACTGGAAGCCTGACTCCACCGTCTGTGATGTTCAGACAGACATCCTAACATGCAGTGAGGAATGCGTAAAACCTTCAGTAGCGTATACTAGAAGTGAGTCGCGCAGTAGGATACGGAAAGATTAAAGTCAAGAGATCAGAAAACAGTCTTGAACTCATTCCCTGGTCTTTGGTCCTGAGCTGAACATATTATACCTGACATCCAGCCTGTTGCTACTTCTGCCTCTTTCCACATCTGGAACATTGCCCCCTGACACCCTACTTCTCGCACTCTGCTGCAGTAACACTAATCTATGTGTTTATCTCGAGCATTGTATTCTCAGATGGCTTCCTTGCTGGTTTCCCTGCCACTACTCTCCTGAAACATTGGGTAATCCAGAATTCTGCGACCCAGGTCCTCCTAACACACAAACTCCTCCACACAACTCACCCCTTTGCCCCAGTGAATTGACTTTAATATTCTCATCCCCGCCCCCTCATAAATCCCTCCCTGGCCTTGCTGCATCCAATCTGAGTGATCTCTTCGAGCCATATGTGCCAAGCCTACACCCTGCGATCCTCAAACTCTGGGTTTGGTCACCTGCTCCGTAAGTGGAGCTCAATCCTTCCGTCATTGTGGCCCCTGCCCTCTGGAACTCTCTCAGTTCCAAAACCAGTTTGCCTAACTACCTCTCTTCCCTGCCTTCAAAAGCCTCCGAAAAAGCTCACCTATTCATATGTGTCTCTCTTAATCCCTCTTGCCCACCTCTCCGCTCTTACAAGGTGTCCTTTTACATGAGCGCCTATTAAATATCTGTAGTTTGTAGTGCACCCATACTGTTTCAATTCTGTGTGTGGGTAGTTGGGACGATCTAAGCTTTTGGCCAGTTTTTGATTACTGGGAAATTCGACATTCAGCATATATTAAAGTATATCAGTTGGGCATTTAAAATATGATACAAAAGCAAAATACTGCGGATGCTGGAAATCTGAAACAAAAACAGAAAATGCTGGAAATACTCAGCAGGTCAGGCAGCATCTGTAGGGACAGAAACAGAGTTAACGTTTCAGGCCGATGACCTTTCGTCAGAACTGGAAAAAATTAGAGATGCAACACTTCGGTGGCAAAAACAGGAAGACAAATTATTATCTGAACGGCAATAGATTGGGAAAAGGGGAAGTGCAACGAGACCTGGGTGTCCTTGTGCACCAGTCGCTGAAGGTAAGCATGCAGGTGCAGCAGGCGGTTAAGAAGGCAAATGGTATGTTGGCCTTCATAGCGAGAGGATTGTGTGCAGTTTTGGTCACCTTATCTGAGGAAGATGTTCTTGCCATGGAGAGAGTGCAGCGAAGATTCACCAGACTGATACCTGGGATGGCAGGAATGGCGTATGAGGAGAGAGTGGGTCGATTAGGCTTATATTCGCTAGAGTTTAGAAGAATGAGAGGGGATCTCATTGAAACTTATGAAATTCTAACAGGACTAGACAGACTAGATGCAGGAAGGATGTTCCCGATGGCGGGGGAGTCCAGAACCAGGGGTCACAGTCTAAGGTTAAGGGGTAAGCCATTTAGGACTGAGATGAGGAGGAATTTCTTCACCCAGAGAGTGGTGAACCTGTGGAATTCTCTACCACACAAGACAGTTGAGGCCAATTCATTAAATATATTCACGAAGGAGTTAGATATATTTCTTAAGGCTAAAGGGATCAAGGGATATGGGGAGAAAGCAGGGACAGGGTACTGAATTTGGATGATCAGCCATGATCTCATTAAATGGCGGAGCAGGCTCGAGGGGCCGAATGGCCTACTCCTGCTCCTATCTTCTATGTTTTAAGCAAGTACAGAGGCAGGAAAAGGGAGGAGGGGAGGAAAGAACAAAAGGGAAGGTTTGTGAGAGAGTGGAAGCAGGAGAGATTAAATGACAAAAGGGATGGTGTTGCGAGGCAAAAGGGGGTGGTAATGGGACAAGTAAAGAAAAAAAAGATGGGTCTAGAGGAGGTGTAAATGGGAATGGCAGAATCACCACCAGCTGCTGCCGTCCGAAAAAATGGGGGCAGTGATTATGGTCTGAAATTGTTGAACTCAGTGTTGAGTCTGGAAGGCTGTAAAGTGCCTAATCGAAAGGTGAGGTGCTGTTCCTCGAGCTTACGTTGATATGATATTCGTTAGACATTGATATCTGTGCATATTGTTCAATAATATGCAAAACCAGGTTAATTTTCAAGGAGCTAATTTTTAGGAAATGTTCAAGTAAGGAAAATAATTTTTAGAAATCGGTTATGGCCAATTGCCCAAACAAGCACTTCTCTTCTTGATTGATCTCGTTCTAAATTTACGGATGACGCCAAATTGGGAGGGATAGTTAATACTGAGGAGGACTGCAACAAGTTACAGGAAGACATTAATAAACTTGCAGAATGGACATGTAATTGGCAAATGAAGTTCAACACAGATAAATGTGAGGTATTACACTTTGGTAGGAAGAATAGGGAGGTCACTTATTACTTGGAGGGTGTGAGAATGGGTGGGGTAGAGGAACAAAGGGATCTCGGAGTACAAATACACAAATCACTAAAAATAGCGACACCCGTTAACAAGGCCATAAAAATAGCAAACTAAGCACTAGGGTTTATTTCTAGAGGGATAGAATTGAAAAGTAGGAAAGTTATGCTAAACTTGTATCGAACCTTGGTTAGACCACACTTGGAGTACTGCGTACAATTCTGGTCACCATATTATAAAAAGGATGTAGAGGCACTGGAGAGAGTGCAGAGAAGATTTACAAGGATGATACCTAGAAATGCGAGGGTATACATATCAGGAAAGGATGAACAGGCTGGGTCTCTTTTCTCTTGAAAAAAGAAGGCTGAGGGGTGACCTAATTGAGGTCTTTAAAATTATGAAAGGTTTTGATAGAGTGGATACAGAGAGAGTGTTTCCACTTGTGGGGAAGAGCATAACTAGAGGCCATCAACATAAGATAGTCACCAAGAAATCCAATAGGGAATTCAGAAGAAACTTCTTTACCCAGAGAGTGGTGAGAATGTGGAACTCGCTACCACAGGGAGTGGTTGAGGCAAATAGTATAGATGCATTTAAGGGGAGGCTAGATAAGCATATGAGGGAGAAGGGAATAGAGGGCTATGCTGATAGAGTTTGATGAGGAAAGACGGGAGGAGGCTCGAGTGGAGCATAAACGCTGGCATGGACTGGTTGGGCTGAATGGCCTGTTTCTGTGTCCTATATCCTCTGTAATCCTGTGTAAAAACCCCATCCCACCCTCTTGCCATAATCTCTTAATTCCTTCTCTCTTCAGAACCATGCCTAGTTGCCTTACAAACCCATTTATACTGCCCACTGAATGGCCACCACTAGTAACTTATTCCACAACTGTATTACCCTTTGCATGAAAAGGTTACACCTAACTTTACGAATATTTGTGTCCCTGGTACTTGAATGCTTCACCATTGTGACCAATTTGAATTATAAACTCTGAAATCTCAGGGCAGAAGATGTTCCGTTGTGCCTTTGCCAGCTTTATCTCCACATTGGAGCTATCTATTCCCTGCTCTTTGCCTATAACATTTAATATTTTCCTCTTCAAGTGTTTATGCAATTTTCTGTTAAATGTTGTGATTGAGAAATTTCAGTAGCCTCTTGCAGTAATGCATTGCATAGTCCAAGATCCTTATGTGAAGCAAATTCTTCCAACCTCCCGTTTATCTTTCAGTACTAATACCGAGTTTATGGTCCCCTTGTTATCAATTCACTGACCAATGGAAATAATATTGGTCTGTTTACCTACCCTCTCAAATCCTTTTAAAGTTTTAGAAACAGAGTGAATGGAAGCCGGGTAAATACAGACCTAAATAATCAAACACTCTATAGAACACAATGGTGGCAATGCCATTGGGACCATCAGAATATCGTCCAGTTGGTGAGGATAGAATAATGTAGGCTGCGATGTCAGACTGATACCCTCGGCTTTTGTTTATTAGCTGGGGAGGGGCTCAGGGAGAAATTTCACGTGTTTCTTTCCCTGTGGTGCTGCAGTCCCCCTCAGGAGATTTAATAACTTGGAGACGCCCATTTTAGGGCAAGCTGTACTTGGTCCGTGGAGGGAATGAATTGAATGCCCCAGCTTTGTATCTTGTTTTAAATCATAACGTGGTTCTGTATTCAGTGAAATCAGGATAACATCGAGACCTGCCCGGATTGGAGTACGGGTGACGGAAAAATAAAGTCTTTAACGTCTATGAAATTAAAACGTAAAACAACTACTGAAAATTTAACTTGGATTAAACTAGTTGTCTGCCAGCAGCTCCATTGGATTCGATTTTCAGTAAACTTTGTGAAAGTTATTGGGTAGGAGTATGAGCATCTGGTAGATAATATTAAAGAAAGAAAAAGAAAGACTTGCATTTATATAGCGCCTTTCACAACCTCAGGATATTCCAAAGCGCTTTACAGCCAATTAAGTACTTTTTGAAGTGTAGTCACTGTTGTAATGTAGGAAACGCGGCAGCCAATTTGCACACAGCAAGCTCCCACATACAGCAATGTGATAATGTCCAGATAATCTGTTTTAGTGATGTTGATTGAGGGATAAATATTGGCCCAGGACATCAGGGGTAACTCCCCTGCTCTTCTTCAAAATTGTGCCATAGGATCTTTTACGTCCACCTGAGAGGGCAGACAGAGTCTTGGTTTAACATCTCATCTGAAAGACGACACCTCTGTCAGTGCAGCGCTCCCTCAGTACTGGAGTGTCAGCCTGTATTTTTGTGCTCAAGTCTCTGGAGTGAGACTTGAACCCACAACCTTCTGACTCAGAGGCGAGAGTGCTACCAGATGTCCCCTTGTGTCAACTGCTTTTCTTTGTTTCAACTTGTGCTGAAACAAAAAGCACATGTCTTGCCATTTCAACTCTTTCTTTTATTCTATCTGTCTGCCCTGTGCAGCCCCTTGCATCCAAGAAGCAGGTCTGGCAGAGCTAGCCTATCTAAGTGCCTGAGATGGGGATCCTGTTGTGCATTTAGGGGTTGAATCTTCATCTCGCCCAGGGTGGTTTTCATTCAGAAAAACTGAAGCAAAAAATTCTGTTGGTAAAGAAAATCTAGAAAACTAAAATTTAAACAAGCTGAAACTAACAGGAGAATCTAGAATGGAAGCATGAAGCTAAAGACACGCTGATCTCACCACTCTGTGGCGGTGTGCCTTGGAGCACTATAAATGCAGCATTTTACATATATATATATTTTTCTCTCTCTGCCTCTTTCTCTCTCTCCATTTGTAGCTCAAACACTGTTGATTTTTGCCAAGACACTGAGCCAGCAGGCCAATCTTACCCCTTTCTGTTTTGAGTTTAGATGCAGTGGGGTAGAGCATTTTCTGCTGGAAATAATCGACGAACTCCCTGACATGGAATTCGTACTCAATGTCCGAGACTACCCTCAGGTTCCGAACTGGATGAAGCCCATCAGGCCCGTTTTATCGTTCAGCAAGGTAAGAGGAGAGGGAAGCTTTGAACAATGTCCAGCTTTCGAACCTGGAATTGATACAAATCGCGCATCTTTAAATTGCGTTGAAGGTCTGCCTATAGTTTCTCCCGTCATGGAGTTCATTAAAAAAAAAAGACCTTGCATGAGCGCCTTTCACGACCTCACGATGTCACAGCGAGTGAAGTACTCTTGAAGCGTAGTCGCTGTTGTAATGTAGGAAACGGGGCGGCCAATTTGCGCACCAGCAAGATCTCACAAATAGCAATGAGATAAATGACTAGATACACTGTATTAGTGTTGTTGACTGACAACTGTTGGCCAGGAGATCACCCCTCTCCCCTCCTACCCCCCCAATGTCGCTCTTCCAATAGTGCCATGGGATCTTTTACATCCACCTATGGACAGACATGGCCTCGGTTTAACGTCTCATCCGAAAGGCGGCACCTCCACATGCACAGTGCTTGAGCAGTGGTGGTGTTGGCTAATCTTCGTGCAGGGCTTGGTTATCATTCCATCTGCCAGTGTACAGGAACCATTTATGTTATCGTTATTTAAACGTAACCATCATAGATGCCATCATCCAGCCATCTCCCCCGACCTTCAACAGCATCACCATTGCTGAGTCCCCCACCCTCAACATCTTCGGTGCACCAATTGACCAGGGGTTTAACTGGTACAGCCATATCACACTGTGGCCATAAGACCAGGGCAGTGGCTCACCCTGACCCTCTACTCTCTCCAGCATCTGCAAGACTGAAAAACAACTTGTATTTATATAGCGCCTTTAACATAATAAAACAAGGCGCTTCACTGGAGTGTTATCAAGCAAAATTTGACACCGAGCCACATGAGATACTCGAACAGGTGACCGAAAGCTTGGTCAAAGAGCTAGGTTTTAAGAAGCGTCCTAAAGGAGGAGAGAGAGAGGTAAAGAGGCGGAGAGGTTTAGGGAGGGAATTCCAGAGCTTAGGGCCTGGACAGCTGAAGGCACGGCCGCCAATGGTGGAGCAATGAAAATAGGGGATGGCAAGAGGCCAGAATTGGAGGAGCGCAGAGATTTCGGAGGGTCGTGGGGCTGGTGGAGGTTACAGAGATAGGGAGGTGCGAGTTAGGATACGGGCAGCAGAGTTTTGGATGAGCTTATGTTTACAGAGGGTGCAAGGTGGGAGGTCGGCCAGGAGAGCATTGGAATAGTCGAGTCTAGAGGTAACAAAGGCATGGATGAGAGTTTTGGCAGCAGATGAGCTGAGGCAGGGCCAAAGTTAGAAGTGTGACTAAATACTCCCCACTCACCTGGAAGTGTGCGGCCGTAACAACACTCGAGAAGCTCAACGCTATCTGGAACTAAGCAGTTCACTTATTTGGCGCCTTTGCCACAGGGCTTAATATCCACCCCCTCCATCACCAGTGCACTACAGCAACTCACCAAGGTTACTTCAACAGCACTCTCCCTTGCGAGCTCTACCACTAAGAAGGACAAGAGCAGCAATGTTGTGGGAACAGCATCACCTCCCAAGTTTCCCTCCAAGTCGCACACCATCCTAACTTGTATATGCAGGATTAGAATCCTGGGATTCCTTACTTATCACCATTGTGGGAGCACCATCACCATCAAGACCGCAGCGGTTCAATGGGAAGGCCCACCACCACCTTCTTAGGACAACAAAGGATGGGCAGTAGATGCGGCCGTGGCAGTGCCTACCACATCCTGAGAGCGCATTTAAAAAAAACTAGGACTGACTGCCGTGCTCATTGACATAACAGCCCTATCTGCCAAGACATCAGAGTATTAACCACGTGGATGTCACGTTATTGATTTACTCCTTGGAGCACTGTCACGCAGGCCATGTTGTTTTCTAACAGTATGATCCAGCAGTTGTTGGCCATGCCGTTACTGTCAGCAATGCAAGGTTAAAGGCATTGTATAACTGCCTTCTCCAGCTGCTGATCCTGTGCTAGTGAGTCATCAGTTTGATATATTGTCAAGTTAGGGATCTAAGTCTTTGCCAAGAAATATTCTGCAGAGTGGGAGTGGAGGATAACATTCAAACCAATCTATAACTCTGCCTTTACAGTGCATTTAAAAATTGTAACTGATTTCTCTCTTACAGACATCGGAATACTATGACATCATGTATCCTGCCTGGACTTTCTGGGAGGGAGGTCCGGCAGTTTGGCCCCTTTACCCCACAGGACTTGGACGTTGGGATCTAATGAGGAAGGAGTTGAAAATGTGAGTCAGATTTGCCGTCTGGAATCGGCGCTAAAAGGACTCTCTCTTATCGAGCTGGCCGTACGAGTGGTGGGTGCGATTGACTCACAGCCCAAAGACGGAGTTTGAGCCCTGGCTCTGCCAATCACTGGGTTATGCCTGTGGGATCTGATGGTTGGGATGGTGGGCCCAAGGAAGGCAGGCAGACTGGCCTCACTGAGTCACGTTCCTGCTGGCCAGGCCTGCTGTTACTAATAATGAGGTCTGTGGCGCAACGAGTTCAGTTAGAAGCTTCAGTAATCACAAAGAACACACACACTGAACTAAAAGGAAATGTAGAATATGATTTATTTCCCTCTTATTCTTGCTGCTTACACACCATACCACACACTTCCACTAGAAAGACTGGCATTTATACAACGTCTTTCACGACCTCAGGACGTCCCAAAGCGCTTTACAGCCAATGAAGTACTTTTGAAGTGTAGTCACTGTTACTACGTTACAACAGTGACCACACTTCAAAAGTACTTCATGGGCTGTAAAGCGCTTTGGGACGTCCTGATGTTGCAAAAGGCGCTATAGAAATGCGAGTTCTTCCTTAAAGGTTTACCTGTGATTGCTTCTCACAAGAGATTGAATGGGTGAGGCAGAAACGCAGTGGACATGTGGAGAGAACGGGCTCAGTGGGCATTTCTTATTCTTTTACCCTTTTAAATGGGTTCTGCTACAAATAATCAGCAAACAGAACAGTCTGTACATTAGTAATGTAATCCTGAGCTTGTGGAACATAACATGAAGGGTAAATGAACAACACCTATTTTCTCCCTTCACTAGATCTGCTGAAAAGTGGCCTTGGGAGAAGAAAGTCTCAAAAGGTTTCTTTAGAGGATCAAGGTAAGGCTAATAATTATAAGAACATGAATTAAGAGCAGGAGTTGGCCATACGGCCCCTCGAGCCTGCTCCGCCATTCAATAAGATTTTGGCTGATCTTCGACCTCAACTTCACTTTCCTGAACTATCCCCATATCACTTGATTCCCCTAGAGTCCAAAAATCTATTGATCTCAGCCTTGAACATACTCAACGACTGAGTATCCACAGCCCTTTTGAGGTAGAGAATTCCAAAGATTCACAACCCTGAGTGAAGAAATTCATACGAACATACGAATTAGGAGCAGGAGCAGGAGTAGGCCACTCGGCCCCTCGAGCCTGCTCCGCCATTCAATAAGATCATGGCTGATCCGATTACTCCACATTCCCGCCTACCTCGATAACCTTTCACCCCCTTGCTTATCAAGAATCTATCTACCTCTGCCTTAAAAATATTCAAAGACTCTGCTTCCACCGCCCTCTGAGGAAGAGAGTTCCAAAGACTCACGACCCTCTGTGAGAAAAAATTTCTCCTCATCTCTGTCTTAAATGGGCGATCCCTTATTTTTAAACAGTGACCCCTAGTTCTAGATTCTCCCACAAGAGGAAACATCCTCTCCACATCCACCCTGTCAAGACCCCTCAGGATCTTATATGTTTCAATCAAGTCACCTCTTACTCTTCTAAACCCCAGCGGATACAAGCCTAGCCTGTCCAACCTTTCCTCATAAGACAACCCGCCCATTCCAGGTATTAGTCTAGTAAACCTTCCAACGCAGTTACATCCTTCCTTAAATAAGGAAACCAATACTGTACACAGTACTCCAGATGTTGTCTCACCAATGCCCTGTATAACTGAAGCATAACCTCCCTACTTTTGTGTTCAATTCCCCTCGCAATAAACGATAACATTCTATTAGCTTTCCTAATTACTTGCTGTACCTGCATACTAATCTTTTGCGATTCATGCACTAGGACACCCAGATCCCTCTGCATCTCAGAGCTCTGCAATCTCTCACCATTTAGATAATATGCTTCTTTTTTATTCTTCCTGCCAAAATGGACAATTTCACATTTTCCCACATTATACTCCATTTGCAGATCTTTGCCCACTCACTTATCTATATCCCTTTGTAGCCTCCTTTTGTCCTCTTCACAATTTACTTTCCTTACCTATCTTTGTGTCATCAGCAAATTTAGCAACCATACCTTCGGTCCCTTCATCCTAGTCATTTATATAAATTGTAAAAAGTTGAGGCCCCAGCACTGATCCCTGTGGCACACCACTCGTTACATCTTGCCAATCAGAAAATGACCCGTTTGTGCCTACTCTCTGTTTCCTGTTAGCTAGCCAATCTTCTATCCATGCCAATATGTTTCCCCCTACACAATGAGCTTTTATTTTCCGCAAATTCCTCCTCATCTCAGTCTTAAATGGCCGACCCCTTATCCTGAGACTGTGACCCCTAGTTCTAAACTCTCCAGCCAGGGGAAACAGCCTCTCAGCATCTACCCTGTCAATCCCCCCTCAGAATCTTATATATTTCAATGAGATCACCTCTCATTCTTCTAAACTCCTGAGAGTATAACCGTTATAGCGCAGCGTGTGGTAGCTGGGAATCAATGTAAAACTAGATTACTAAACCTGGTCTCCTTGAACCTGGTGTATGCTTCTCTTACTGTTCACAGCATGAGGGCTGATCGCACAGTTTTCCTTTGTGATATTTCCCGAGTGAAAATAGGTCAGATCAAAGCAAGCGAGATCCACAAAATGACTGATGTGGGAAATGGAGAAGTGTGTACTGGTACAGTAGAGTGCAGTGTTGTGAGGTTTGGGCAGAGGCACACTTTTAGGGAAGCACAGAGGGCACTTAACTCTGCATCTAATCCATGCTGTACCTGACCTGAAAGTGAGCAATACTGACTGACTGACTGTTCCGTTCCCCAGCACTAATGTTTACTGGCTTGAAGAGCACAGAATTCACAGAAACACGTAAGAGAAACAAATTGAATTACTCGCCAGTTCTCCATTACCGATCTCCCAATCCCGCCCGTTAGACTTTGTTATATACAAGTACACTCTCTTTTCTATTTCAGATTTCCATCTTTTGTGGGGTTTCACTGTAGCGAGTGTCCTGCTGTTGTAGAGCTATCCTCCTTTACCCGTGTGTGTCTGTACATTAATATTTAGTACACCAGTCAATCTCCAGTGGCGCTGCACACGGGGAGTTGAGATGGGGTGTGATGTCCAGATGAAGCAGAATTAAAGGATGGGGGATAATTGGACCAGGGGGCATAGATGTAATTCAGTTCCCATTTTAAAGTGTCACATTCAATTCTTATTTTTATGTAAGATATAATACGGGCACTTCCTGTTCACTTTTCCCATTATAAATTCATTGGTCCACCTTTGTAATGGAAGCTGTGTAAACTTGTCTCACTGTAATTACAGCCTCCTATCATTCTCGCACGCACGTGCTCACACATAACCACAAGGGACTGTGATCTTAGAATCATAGAATGGTTACAGCACAGTAGGAGACCATTCGGCCCGTCGAGCCCGTGCCAGCTCTCTGGAAGAGCACTTCAGCTAGTCCCACTCCCCCACCCTTTCCCCGTAGCCCTGCAACATTTTTTCCTTCAGGTACTTATCCAGTTCCCTTTTGAAAGCCACGATTGAATCTGCCTCCACCACCCTTTCAGGCAGTGCATTCCAAATCATAACCACTCGCTGCATAAAAAAGGTTTTCCTCATGTCCCCTTTGGCTCTTCTGCCAATCACCTTAAATCTGTGTCCTCTGGTTCTCGACCCTTCCGCCAATGGGAACAGTTTCTCTCTATCTACTCTGTCTAGACCCCTCATGATTTTGAACACTTCCATCAAATCTCCTCTCCATCTTCTTTGCTCTAAGGAGAACAACCCCAGCTTCTCCAGTCTATCCACATCACTGAAGTCGCTCATCCCTGGAATCATTCTCATAAATCTGTTGCACCCTCTCCAAAGTCTTCACATCCTTCCTAAAGTGCGCTGCCCAGAATTGGACACAATACTCCAGTTGTGGCCGAACCAGTGTTTTATAAAGGTTCACCATAACTTCCTTGCTTTTGTACTCTATGCCTCTATTTATAAAGCCCAGGATCCCGTATGCTTTTTTAACCGCTTTCTCAACCTGCCCTGCCACCTTCAACGATTTGTGAAGATATACCCCCAGGCCGCTCGGTTCCTGCACCCCCTTTAGAATTGTGCCCTTTAGTTTATATTTCCTCTCCTCGTTCTTCCTACCAAAATGTATCACGTCGCACTTTTCTGCATTAAATTTCATCTGCCACATATCTGCCCATTCCACCAGCCTGCCTATGTCCTCTTGAAGTCCATCCCTATCCTCCTCACTGTTCACTATACTTCCAAGTTTTGTGTCATCTGCAAATTTTGAAATTGTGCCCTGTACACCAAGTCATTAATATATACCTGGAAAAGCAGTGGTCCTAGTACCGACCCCTGGGGAACACCACTGTATACCTTTCTGCAGTCCAAAAAACAACTGTTCACCACTACTCTCTGTTTTCTGTCACTTAGCCAATTTCCTATCCATGCTGCCACTGTCCCTTTTATTCCATGGGCTTCAACTTTGCTGGCAAGCCTATTATGTGGCACTTTATCAAACGCCTTTTGGAAATCCATGTACACCACATCAACCGCATTGCCCTCATCAACCCTCTCTGTTACCACATCAAAAAATTCAATCAAGTTAGTTAAACACGATTTGCCTTTAACAAATCCGTGCTGGCTTCCCTTAATTAATCCACACTTGTCCGAGTGACTGTTAATTTTGTCCCGGATTATCATTTCTGAAAGCTTCCCCACCACCGAGGTTAAGCTGACTGGGTTTATCCTTACACCGTCTTTTGAACAAGGGTGTAACATTTGCAATTCTCCAGTCCTCTGGCACCATCCCCCATATCCAAGGAGGATTGGAAGATTATGGCCAGTACCGCCGCAATTTCCGCCTTTACTTTCCTCAGCATCCTAGGATGCATCCCATCCTGACCTGGTGACTTTTCTACTTTAAGTACAGCCAGCCTTTCTCGTACCTCCTCTTTATCAATTTTTAGCCCATCCAGTATCTCAACTACCTCCTCTTTCACTTTGACTTTGGCAGCATCTTCTTCCTTGGTAAAGACAGATGCAAAGTACTCATTTAGTACCTCAGCCATACCCTCTGCCTCCATGCGTAGGTCTCCTTTTTGGTCCCTAATCGGCCCCACCCCTCCTCTTACTACCCGCTTACTATTTATATACCTATAGAAGACTTCTGGATTCCTTATTATGTTAGCTGCCAATCTATTCTCATACTCTCTCTTTGCCCCTCTTATTTCCTTTTTCACTTCCCCTCTGAAATTTCTATATTGAGCCTGGCTCTCACTTGTATTCTCAACCTGACATCTGTCATAAGCCCCTTTTTTCTGCTTCATCTTACCCTCTATCTTTCATCAGCTTTGGTTGCCCTCCCTTTCCCCCTCGTGGGAATGTACCTTGACTGTACCCGAAACATCTCCTCTTTAAAGGCAGCCCATTGTTCCATTACAGTTTTGCCTGCCAATCTTTGGTTCCAATTTACCCTGGCCAGATCCGTTCTCAACCCACTGAAATTGGCCCTCCTCCAATTAAGTATTTTAACTCTAGATTGCTCCTTATCCTTTTCCATAGCTAATCTAAACCTTATGATACTGTGATCACTGTTCCCTAAATGTTCATCTACTGCCACTTGATCCACCTGACTCATCTCATTCTCCAAAACCAGATCCAGCAATGCCTCCTTCCTCGTCGGGCCGGAAACATACTGATCAAGAAAGTTCTCCTGAACACACTTCAGAAATCCTTCCCCCTCTCTGCCCTTTACACTTTTATTATCCCAGTCTATATTAGGATAATTGAAGTCCCCCATTATCACTACTCTATAGTTCTTGCACCTCTCTCTAATTTCCCTGCAAATTTGTTCCTCTATATCTTTCCCACTGGTTGGTGGCCTATAGAATACACCTAGCAGTGTAATGGCACCTCTACTGTTTCTTAACTCTAACCAAATAGATTCTGTCCTTGACCCCTCCAGGACATCCTCTCTCTCCAGTACTGTAATATTCACCCTAATCAATACTGCCACACCACCTCCTATCTTTCCTGAACGCCTTATATCCATGGACATTTAGTACCCAATCCTGCCCTTTTTTGAGCCAGGTCTCAGTTATCGCCACAACATCATATTCCCTGTGTGTGTGTGTCTCTCTCTTTCTCTGACACATACACACACGCAGATATCATGCTGCACTGATGGAATGAAATTGTTTTGTTTCCATTTCAGGACAAGTTCTGAACGAGATCATCTTGTTCTGCTCTCTCGGGAAGAACCATTGCTGGTAGATGCGGAGTACACCAAAAACCAAGCCTGGAAGTCCGAAAAGGTAAAGTCCACGAGTTAGTTGATGAATTGAAGCCTCCTGTCTAGTGTAAGAATTCCTGTGTGAAGTGTGTGTGGACAGCCTCAACCCAGTTGATAGTGTGCGTGAAGCCACTGTATGAGAATACTCCTAACGGGTACAAACTGGCATTTCATGAGGAACCTTGCATAATGTGCATCTTGTGCATCCCCGACTTCCTTCGCTCCACCATTGGCGGACGTGCCATCAGCTGTCTAGGCCATACGTTCTGAAATTCTCTCTCTAAACCTCTCCACCTCTCCTCCTTAAAACCTATCTCTTTGTTCACCTGTCCTAATATCTCCTTCTTTGGCTCTGTGTCATTTTTTTGTCTGATTACACTCCTGTGAAACACTATGGAATATTTTACAACATTAAAGGCGCTATAGAAATGCAAGTAGTTGTTGTTGTAATGAGGCCACAAGGGGTGGGTGGTGTGGGATAGTGACACATTCAGCAGGGGCCCACTCTTCTGAGGTTGGGATGAGGGCACATGGTTGGTGCAGAGTAGAGGGAGCCTCTTCTGTACAATTAACCCGAACCAGAATGCTGTCCCTGACGAGGGAAATCTTAATGGGACAGCGTAGAGGGAACTCTGCATCTTCACTGTACAGATCCCATCTGCCTGTTGAATGAATGTTAATGATCTCACGGCACTATTCGAAGGAGAGTAGGGCGTGCTCCCAATGCTCTGCCCACAATCCTCTCTCAATCAATGCCACCCAAAGCAGATTAACTGATCATTCGCTAGGTTGCTGTTTATGGGATGATCTGTGTGAAAGATTGCCATGTTTGCATTCATAACAACAGCCACTTCATGCAAATTAATTAATTGGACATGACAAGCTTTGATATATTTGGATAAGACATTAAACCGAGGCCCCGTCTGCCCTCTCAGGTGGACATAAAAGATCCCATGACACTATTCGAAGAAGAGCAGGGGAGTCCACCCCGGTGTCCTGGCCAATATTTAACTCTCAACCAATGTCACTAAACGGATTATCTGGTCATTTATTTCATTGCTGTTTGTGGGAGCTTGCTGTGCGCATATTGACAGCCGTGCTTCCTATATTACAGCAATGACTATACTTCAAAAGTACCTCATTGGCTGTAAAGTGTTTTGGTTCTTGCTGAGGTGGTGAAAGGTGCTACAGAAATGCAAGGCTTTTTCTTTGCTGTACCTCACCTGGGGTTGATTAATATTACTGACACTGGGTGACTGAAAGTGGAAGTATTGCACTTCTCAGCAGTAACGATCCCCACCTTAAAAGCAGCCAAGTTTCACCAAAAAAGATATTGAAAGAAAAACGTAACCGGCGTTACTGATAGCAGGATTTATTCAGAAATCCCAGCGCAAAGAGAACGCCTAAGCGAGATTTTTTGCGCCTGTAACTTAGCAATGAATTGTTGTCCTGATCCAAACTCTGCTGCCCGTGTCCTAACTCGCACCGAGTCCCGTTCACTCATCACCCCCTGTGCTCACTGACCCACATTGCCTCCCGGTCTGACAACGCCTCGATTTTAAAATTCTCATCCTTGTTTTCAAATCCCTCCATGGCCTTGCCCCTTTCCCTATCTCTGTAACCTCCTCCAGCTCTACAACCCACCGTGATCTCTGCGCTCCTCCAATTCTGGCCACTTGTGCATCCCCCGAATTCCTTCACTCCACCATTAGCGGCCGTGCCTTCAGCTGCTGAGGCCCGAAGCTCTGGAATTCCCTCCCTGAACCTCTCCGCCTCTCTCTCCTCCTTTATAAAACCGGCCTCTTTGATGAAGCATTTGGTCATCTGTCCTAATATCTCCTTACCTGGCTCGGTGTCAAATTTTGTTTGACAACACTCCTGTGACGTGCCTCGGAGCGTTTTACTACGTTAAAGGCGCTATATAAATATAATTGTTGATATATTAATTTGATTTATTTGCAGGATACACTGGGAAAACCCCCTGCTAAAGAAATTCCATTGGTGGAGCATTGCAAATACAAGTACGTTGTTGGAAGCCTCATCACTGCCAGCTTAGTGCATCCCATGCAGAATTAGCCTTCCCGCTCCCACACCCCCTTTCCCAGAATAGGCATAATAATAAAACCAAGGACTGCACAGCAGGCCAGTTTGCACCTGAAAGAGAAAAGACAGGTTAACATTTTGCATGGGTCCCTTCATCAAAAGTCAATGAGCGTGAATCATTAACCTGTCTTTTCTCTTTGGGATGGTAATGGACCTGTTGTGTACTTCTAGAAACTTCTATCTTTAATTCAGCAGCCTACTTGCTGTGGAAGCAAACTCGGATTGTAGTTGGGGGGGAAGGGGAGAGGAGAGACATTAAAGATAAAGGACAAGAGCTCTACTTGTGTCATTGAACAACCTTGGCCAACAAGGGAAGTGAGAGTTGGTATAAAACTAAAAGAAATGGCTTATACGAGGGCAAAGAACAGTCGAGATCCCGTGGATTGGGAGAGATAGAAAGAACAATAAAGGGATACAAAGAACATAAACTGCAAAAAGGGAATACGAGAAAAAACTTGCAAGAGATCTCAAGGATAACACTCATGGTTTTACAAGTATATGAAGAGAAAAAGGGTGGCTTATAATGTGGGCTCCTTAAAGACCGACACAGGTGATATTGTAATTGGAAATCAGGAAATGGCAGACTTGCTCAATACTTACTTTTGTATCAGTCTTCACAGTAGAGGATGAGGATAAAGTGCCAGAGATACAAGGAAAACTAAAAATAAATCAAGGGGAGGAACTTACGAGATTTAATGTAAATTAAAAATGGTAATGGAGAAAATAATGAGACTAAAGATTGACAAATCTCCAGGACCCGATGGATTCCACCCCAGGGTATTAAAAGAAGTAGGTGCGGAAATTGTAGATGCTTTAGTTATGATCTTTCAAAACTCACTTTATTCAGGAATTGTCCCCTTAGATTAGAAAATTGCCAATGCCGCTCAATTATTTAAGACGGGTAGAAGCGATAAACTAGGAAATGATAGGCCTATTAGTCTAATGTCTGTTGTGGGGAAGTTACTAGAATTGGTTATTAGGGACAGAGTGACTGAGCACTTGGACAATATGAGCTGATCAGAGAGAGCCAGCATGGATTTGTAAAGGGTAAGTCATGTCTAACACACCTAGTTAAATTTTTTGAGGAGGTAACTAATCTGGTAGATAAGGGAATGTCTATGGATGCTATTTATATGGACTTCCAGAAGGCATTCAGTAAGGTTCCACGTAAGAGACTGTTATAAAATGAGAGCGCATGAAATTGGAGGCAACCTATTGACATGGGTAGGGAATTGGTTAGGAGGGAGGAGACAGAGAGTGGGGATAATGGGTGTGTACTCCAATTGGCAGCATGTGACCAGTGGTGTCCCCAGGGATCTGTACTGGGGCCTCAGCTTTTCACCATATTTATCAATGACTAACATGAAGGAATAGAGAGCTGTATATCCAAGTTTGCTGACGACACCAAGTTAAATGACACAGTAAATAGTGTAGATGGGAGCAGGAAGTTGCAACAGGACATTGATCGATTCAGTGAGGGGGCAAAACTGTGGCAGACGGAGTTCAATGTGGGGCAGGGTGAGGTCGTCCACTTTGAACCTACGAGAGATCGATCAGAGTATTTTCTAAATGGTGAGAAGCTGGGAACTGTGGAGGAGCTGAGAGGTTTAGGGGTCCAAGTACAGAAATCACTAAAGCTAGGGGACAGGTACAAAAAATAATGAAAAAGGCTCATGGAATGTTGGCCTTTATCTCGAGGGTGGAATACAAAGAGGAGGAAGTGATGCTTCAGCTGTACAGAGCTCTGGTTAAACCCCATCTGGACACTGGGTTCAGTTCTGGGCCCCGCACCTCAGGAAGGATATACTGGCCTTGGAGGGGGAGCAGCGCAGATTCACCAGAATGATACCGGGGCTAAAAGGGTTAAATTATGAGGACAGGTTGCACAGACTAGGCTTGTATTCCCTCGAGTATAGAAGATTAAGAGGTGATCTAATCGAGGTGTTTAAGATGATTAAAGATTCGATAGGGTAGATAGAGAGAAACTATTTCCTCTGGTGTGGGGGAGTCCAGAACAAGGGGGCATAACCTTAAAATTAGAGCCAGGCCGTTCCAGGGTGATGTCAGGAAGCACTTCTTCACACAAAGGGCAGTGGGAAATCTGGAACTCTCTCCCCCAAAAAGCTGTTGAGGCTGGGGGTCAACTGAAAATTTCAAAACTGAGATTGATGGATTTTTGTTGGGTCAGGGTATCGAGGGTTACGGAACCGAGGCGGGTAGATGGAGTTGAGATACAGATCAGCCATGATCTCATTGAATGGCGGGACAGGCTGGAGGGGCTGAATGGCCTCCTCCTGTTCCTATGTTCCTAAAGATGTATGTGATACGAAAGCAACCTTAAGCAGTTCCACATTGTATCGCTAAGCTCACATCTCTCCCTATTGTGAGAAGTCGCACAACACCAGGTTATAGTCCAACAGTTTTATTTGAAATCACAAGCTTTCGGAGCTGCTGCCCCTTCGTCAGGTGAAGTGAAGGAATACGAATCGACAAAGCATATATAGACAGAGAACCTAACGAACCTATCTTCACCTGACGAAGGGGCAGCAGCTCCGAAAGCTTGTGATTTCAAATAAAGCTGTTGGACTATAAACTGGTGTTGTGCGACTTCTCACTTTTGTCCACCCCAGTCCAACACCGGCATCTCCGCATCATGACCTCTCTCCCTATTGTCAGTATCGTCGATATTCACACATTCCGAAATACAGCAGAGTGACTGGCACTTTGTGTTTCATGCAACATGGTATTTCATGTAACAAATCTGCTAGTCGAGAGCTTCCTACCTGCAGTCTCGCTGAAGCACCGAGCTCCGGTCAACATGCTGGCCTGGATTAGGGGAACAGGGAGGCTGCTGCTGCCTACGAAACGCTTGGTTCTGGTTTTCAGATCTACCCCCACGCACCTCCAGACCAACATCGCAGAAATGTTCTTTGCCAACGAGAGAAATGTCAGTGACCAGGCCGAGAAGTTGGTGGCGAGCTGCCAGCCTGTGGCCTTTGGTTTTGCTGCACCAAGAGCCTCACACACACCGAGGACAAATTAAACTTCCTGCTTTCAGTTTATGAGAGGAACCAACAATCTTTTTTTCCCCCCCAGGTACTTATTTAATTTTCGAGGTGTTGCAGCCAGTTTCCGATTCAAGCACCTCTTTCTGTGCGGGTCACTTGTTTTCCACGTCGGAAGTGAATGGCTGGAATTCTTTTACCCACAGCTGAAACCGTGGGTGCATTACATCCCTGTCGCTCAGGACCTCTCGGACGTACGGTAAGACTCTGGATTGGACAACAGCTTCAGTGGCAGATCATTGGCCCGTCTCCTGCAGGCCAGGCAGGTCTGAGGCTTAATTGGCTGGTAGTCACCAACTGATTTACCCTGAGGGCATTTAAACAGCACTGATTCTGTCTGTGGGAGGGAGAGGAATTTGTCTCGAGTCATTTCCTTCTTCACCCCAGATAATAAACTGTGTAGTGGAATACATAGAACTACCCTCGCAGTGTGACACAGTAATCGTGCAGTCGCAGTGTGACACAGTAATCGTGCAGTCGCAGTGTGACACAGTAATCGTGCAGTCGCAGTGTGACACAGTAATCGTGCAGTCGCAGTGTGACACAGTAATCGTGCAGTCGCAGTGTGACACAGTAATCGTGCAGTCGCAGTGTGCACGGGGACAGGAATCGTGCAGTCGCAGTGCGCACGGGGACAGTAATCGTGCAGTCGCAGTGCGCACGGGGACAGTAATCGTGCAGTCGCAGTGCGCACGGGGACAGTAATCGTGCAGTCGCAGTGCGCACGGGGACAGGAATCGTGCAGTCGCAGTGCGCACGGGGACAGTAATCGTGCAGTCGCAGTGCGCACGGGGACAGTAATCGTGCAGTCGCAGTGCGCACGGGGACAGTAATCGTGCAGTCGCAGTGTGCACGGGGACAGGAATCGTGCAGTCGCAGTGCGCACGGGGACAGGAATCGTGCAGTCGCAGTGTGCACGGGGACAGGAATCGTGCAGTCGCAGTGCGCACGGGGACAGGAATCGTGCAGTCGCAGTGTGCACGGGGACAGTAATCGTGCAGTCGCAGTGCGCACGGGGACAGTAATCGTGCAGTCGCAGTGTGCACGGGGACAGTAATCGTGCAGTCGCAGTGTGCACGGGGACAGTAATCGTGCAGTCGCAGTGTGCACGGGGACAGTAATCGTGCAGTCGCAGTGTGCACCGGGACAGTAATCGTGCAGTCGCAGTGCGCACGGGGACAGTAATCGTGCAGTCGCAGTGTGCACGGGGATGGTAATCGTGCAGTCGCAGTGTGCACGGGGACAGGAATCGTGCAGTCGCAGTGTGCACGGGGACAGGAATCGTGCAGTCGCAGTGTGCACGGGGACAGGAATCGTGCAGTTGCAGTGTGCACGGGGACAGGAATCGTGCAGTCGCAGTGTGCACGGGGATGGTAATCGTGCAGTCGCAGTGTGCACGGGGACAGGAATCGTGCAGTCGCAGTGTGCACGGGGACAGGAATCGTGCAGTCGCAGTGCGCACGGGGACAGGAATCGTGCAGTTGCAGTGTGCACCGGGACAGTAATAGTGCAGTCGCAGTGTGCACGGGGACTGGTAATCGTGCAGTCGCAGTGTGCACGGGGACAGGAATCGTGCAGTCGCCGTGCGCACGGGGACAGTAATCGTGCAGTCGCAGTGCGCACGGGGACAGTAATCGTGCAGTCGCAGTGCGCACGGGGACAGGAATCGTGCAGTCGCAGTGTGCACGGGGACAGGTAATCGTGCAGTCGCAGTGCGCACGGGGACAGTAATCGTGCAGTCGCAGTGCGCACGGGGACAGTAATCGTGCAGTCGCAGTGTGCACGGGGACAGGAATCGTGCAGTCGCAGTGCGCACGGGGACAGTAATAGTGCAATCGCAGTGTGCACGGGAGTGGGGTAATCGTGCAGTCGCAGTGCGCGCAGCAGAGGAGGGGTAATCGTGCAGTGTAGGCTGCTGAAATTTGCAAGTTGTGATGAAGTGCGTGTTTATTTGTTTCTCTGTCCCTGTAGGGAATTGCTGCAGTTTGTTCAGGAAAATGACCGCATTGCCCAAGAGATCGCAGAGAGGTGAGTATAAATCCTGCAGCTGTAGATTGACTAAAAGCACAAAAATCCCTAATGAAACCCAACACAAATACTAACCCCATACTCCTTTAAATCTGTTCGCCTATTACTATTTTTTTGGATGATTATTTGTGCAGTTACTCTCCATATTTGTTACTTGTTAAGTTTTGGCCGTGAGGTCTCGCTGCAGTTTTATTGACTGTTGGTCACATCTTAGAATAAGATCTTGTTAATTTTGTGCTGGTTAAGTTGTGGGGAATTAGTGCTGAGGATTTCAGGCATTCAGTGTCAGTACTAAGCACTCTGAGCTCAAGGACAAGCTGGATAAGATGCAGAGTAAAGCTTCCTCTACACTGCCCAACAGCGTACCTTTCCTCTGACCTCCGTACAATAAACCCCACTACACCATTGCATTTTTCTATTTCCCACACCATCCACGTACATGAGTTTATCAATTTTGTACAGAGGATCTAAAGAAAAAGACTTGCATTTCTCCAGCGCCTTTCACGACCTCAGGACGTCTCAAAGCACTTTACAGCCAATGAAGACCTTTTGAAGTGTAGTCACTGTTGTAATGTAGGAAACGTGGCAGCCAATTTGCGCACAGCAAGCTCCCACAAACAGCAATGTGATAATGACCAGATAATCTGTTTTAGTGATGTTGATTGAGGGATAAATATTGGCCCCAGGACACCGGGGAGAACTCCCCTGCTCTTCTTCGAAACCATGGGATCTTTTACGTCCATCTGAGAGCAGACGGGGCCTCGGTTTAACGTCTCATCTGAAAGACAGCACCTCCGACAGTGCAGCACTCCCTCAGCACTGCACTGGAGTGTCAGCCTAGCTTTTTGTGCTCAAGTCTCTGGAGTGGGACTTGAACCCACGACCTTCTGACTCAGAGGCGAGAGTGCGACCCACTGAGCCATGGCTGACAAGGTGTACTCCGGCCAACCCCTGTAGAAAAGTTTCCGTTACTTTACCTGTTACTAAATGCTGAGCCTATAGTTGTCTGAGTCAGATTTCTCTCCCTTTTTAAAGATAGGTGCTCCATTAACTCAGTCTCTGACGGTCAGCTTTACCTTCACAGGGGCCGCCAATTTATCCTGGATCACTTGCAGATGGAGGATGTTTCTTGCTACTGGAAGCTGCTGCTGTTGGAATATTCGAAACTGCTGCTGTACAAACCGAAAAAGCAGAAGAACTACAACCAGATCCTTGCCAAGCACAGGCGAACTGAGCTGTAGCTCCCAGAGCGTGCTGGGCACAGACTCATAGCAACTGGGGGTCCCGACAAACGACATTCCCTGCTAATGTTCCAGCATAGTCATCCAAGTTTCCTGAGCTGGATAACATTCCCGTGGGTTTTCAAAAAGATGTGATTAGAATTTGTAACTTTCCTCCTGCAGATGCCAATCCGAATCCAGTCCAGCCTCCCTCACACCGAGCACAGGCTCGAGCCATTTGTGGCTTCATCCCCTCCATCTGACTTAAATTCAAGGGCAATCGTGCCCTCCGGAACTGCCAGAAAATAAGGAACAGGAAGCGGCCGTTTGGCTCATCCGGATCTCGCACAGAACATGTCCAATCTATTCAATCGTGGACTCGACCCCATTCATCTAATCTACTGAAGGAAGTCCAATGGCAATTCTCCTAATGCAATTCCCAAGGTAAATGGAGAAAAACTCCTGAAAGTCTTCTGTACATCCTCCTTATTCACCCTCATATTTGGAGCGACATTCCTGATACTGTGAGCAGCTGGAGCCCGTGTGTTCCTCACTCCATTCCACAAGCCCCTCTCTCAACCTGTATTCCCGACCTTTAGCCCATCCCTGGCCAGGTCTTTATCCAGCTGCTAATTGACTGTCTTTTGCTCCATAGTCTATTCCATACATGGACCAAGCGGAGGAATAGTCAGTCATTGCCTGGTGCCCCTCCGGCCCTCTCCCTTTCTATCCCCGGTTTTCATGCTCTAGGCTTGCCGGATGCAGGGAAGGCCGGCGGCAGAACTCCTCAAACCCCCTCCCCCCAAGACGTGAGGTGGAGTTCGCTCCAGTGCCTCTTTGAATGGAGACGGGCCACCACCTCGCGCGTAGTGTTTTGGGTTTCACCAGGCAATGCGGCCAATCGTGCTTTGTCTTCAGGATACGAGACGCAGTAACTGCTGGAAACAAAAGTAATATTTTTTCCTTTGCTGTGCTGATTTAACGAGGCTGTTCGAGATTCGCCAAACAGCACAAAGCAGGATGGGCAGAACGAACATTCAACGCCAAAACCGCACCAGTCACCTGATCCAGCGAACCAATCACTGCGACTGAGAGAGAACAACAAAATGATGGATTTGATCGGTCTAATAAAAGGGTTTTTATAGATTGTGTGTTTTTTTTAATGTTTCTTAATTTTATTCAAATTATATCTAAACCGATAATCATTCTCTGGACTCCAGGGTAAATGTCGAGGTTTCGGGGCAGAGTGAAGGATTGAAATTCCCTTTTATTTTACAAAATGGTCGCGCTTTGGTCTTTAGAAATAAAACTTGTCGCAAGTCTCGGCCAGCAACGCTCTCGCCTCCAAATCCAGGCTGACGCTTCGGCCGAGAATTTCCTCGTTAATTTTTGGTGCAACAGCGGCTTTGTGGTGGGTTTTTCCGAGGAGATTCGTGCACATTCGACTTGTTTTACTCTGGAACCTTGCTCGGCCTGCTCTTTGCAGCTGTAAATCCAGCTCGGCCGAGCGGAGGGTGCTTTGAGTGGAGATCTGGGGACAGCCAGAGACCACCTCCCTCACCCTGACGTGCCCCAGAGTTCGTCCGCAGTGTAATGGGCGCAGGTATTCGAACCGCCCCAGCACAATATCCTGTAAACCAATGGATGGGCACAATCCAGGAGGAGTCCTCCCATCACCAGCATTGCAACCAAAATGAGGTTGAATTTATGCAATTTCATGGAATCATAGAATGATACGGCACAGAAGGAGGCCATTCGGCCCATCGTGCCTGTGCCGGCTCTTTGAAAGAGCTCTCCAATTATTCCACTGCACTGCTCTTTCCCCATTTCTCACCTTCAAGTATTTCTCTAATTCCCTTTTGAAAGTTACTATTGAATCTGCTTCCGCCTGCCCTTTCAGGCAGCGCATTCCAAATCATAACTCGCTGCGTAATTTTTTTTCCCACACGTCGCCTCTGGTTCTTTACCCAATGATCTTAAATCTGTGTCCGCTGGTTACTGACCTTTCTGCCACTGGAAACAATTTCTCCTTATTTACTCTATCAAGCCCCTTAAATGATTTTGAACACCTCTATCAAATCTTAAACTTCTCTGCTCTAAAAGAGAACAACCCCAGCTTCTCCAGTGTCTCCATGTTACTGAAGTCTTTCATCCCTGGTACCATTCTAGTAAATCTCCTCTGCACCCTCTCTAAGGCCTCGACATCCTTCCTAAACGTGTGAACAGAATTGGACAAAATACTCCACCTGGGCTATATTCGGCCCCTCCCTTCTCTCTCCCCATTCCTCTCCTCACCCCTTCCTCATTACGCATATATAAACAAAGAAACCCTTTCAAGAATCCAGCTAAATGAAAGCACTTTAGATGCGGTCAAAATATTAGAGAGAGCAGTTACTGTTTGAGTTGTAACAGAGCTCTGCTTTCCTCACATTGGGGGAGAGTGGGACGACAGGTGGGGAGTTGCTTTTCTGCTTCAATGTATTGTAGACCAGAACATTATTCCTCAGTATTTCAGTTACAACCTTGAGGATTTTGTGGGCAGGTGGGGCTTAAATGTAGATGTGTGATCTCTACTTTTTCGTTCTCTCAAGTTCCTAAACTTTGAATTAAGAGCAGCAAATTGGTACATCTTTGTACCAAAAATTAATTGAAGTGTGACAGTCTGGAATGAACTTTATTTTAACTTTCAGCTCATTGGAGTAGATTACTGAGGATTAAGTGCGAAGGCCACAATCCTCAAATGACGGTTGAATTCTGCATTCAGCTGGCGAATTAGATGGCTGCCTGTCCCCTTTAAGTGAACTTATCACCCGCACGATTGTCCTTTATTTATTTCGGCACCTTGTGGAATAAGGTACAAAAATATAAGTGGCCCTCAGTCTCCAAAAGGCCATGAGCAACCTGCTGCATCATAAACTCTACCCAACCCACTCAATCTACTGAGATACTCGCCACTCAAAGAGAGAACTCAGTGAAGTTTCTTCATGACTCCTCTGCTAATCCAGCAAAGCCTCAGGAATCCAAACTAACATTGCACCCGACTTCATTCAACCAAACATTGCACCTACTTCATTTAGAGTCATAGGGGTAAAAATTCACTTGGTTGCGTCTCCCGTTAGCGCCTTAAGAGGGCGCTAATGGGGCGCAAAGCCGCTAACGCCCGGGCGCAGCGATGTTTGCGCCGCTCGAGAACTTAACTTGAGATTGTGTGGCGGCGCTAAAACTTACCGCTGCGACCACCTGCGCGCGCAGATTGTGACGTCATTCCATGGTGCAACGCCCTTGTGGCGCCCCGTAGCGGAAATTGAGTGGCGCCCCCTGCCTTACCGCCTGGCGCTTCCAACGACCAGAAGACTGGAACGCTATCAATCGCTGTGGGGCTGGGGGGGGCGCTATTTAAAGGGGGCCTCTTCCTGTCTTTTATTGTTGGTGGCATTTTTAAACTACGCATTCTGAGAGAGAGAGAGAGAGACTTCTGGAGAGATTCAACGTTGTGTGAAGGAGTTTTGGGTACTGAGCAGCACTTTGCAGGTTCATTTTGATTTGCCATTCCTTGTATCGATTTAGCAGAGACTGTGGGAGCTGCACTCTGAGCTATTTGCCTGGTACTCTCCATTGTTCTTTCCAGCACATTTGATGTGCAAGTCTCTCCAGGCCGAGATTCAAGGCAGCAATGAACAGGATGTGGATGGAAAGCAAGATTAACCATCCCCTTTAAGAACTGGCCCGTGCCATTGTGTGTGTGTTCCATTGCTGACTGACATTACATGAGCTTCGCCAGCGCTCCGAGTTAGCGCCTCACTGCTCGGCCTTTGCGCCTTAAGAGAGGTGTGCAGCGCCTGCTTTAGCGCTCCACTCACCTCCCGGGGCGGTAAAAGTGAAGTTTCCTGTCAGTGCCGATAATTAGCGCCAGGCGCTAATATTTGCGTCCGGACGATATTTGCGCCCCAAATGGGGCGCGACCTAATTTCTACCCCATAGAGTTATACAGCACAGAAAGAGGCCCTTCGGCCCATCGTGTCTGTGCCGGCCATCAAGCCCTGTCTATTCTAATCCCATTTTCCAGCACTTGGTCCGTAGCCTTGTATGCTATGGCGTTTCAAGTGCTCATCTAAATGCTTCTTGAATGTTGTGAGGGTTCCTGCCTCTACCACCCTTTCAGGCAGTGAGTTCCAGATTCCAACCACCCTCTGGGTGAAAAAGTTTTTCCTCAAATCCCCTCTAAACCTCCTGCCCCTTACCTTGAAACTATGCCCCCTGGTTATTGACCCCTCTACTAAGGGGAAAAGTTCCTTTCTATCTACCCTATCTATGCCCCTCATAATTTTGTACACCTCAATCAGGTCCCCCCTCAGCCTTCTCTGCTCTAAGGAAAACAACCCCAGCCTGTCCAGTCTCTCTTCATAGCTGAAGCGCTCCAGCCCAGGTAACATCCTGGTGAATCTCCTCTGCACCCTCTCCAATGCAATCACATCCCTCCTATAGTGTGGCGACCAGAACTGCACACAGTATTCCAGCTGTGGCCTAACTAGCATTTTGTACAGCTCCATCATAACCTCCCTGCTCTTATATTCTATGCCTCGGCTAACGAAGGCAAGTATCCCATATGCCTTTTTAACCACCTTATCTACCTGTCCTGCTGCCTTCAGGGATCTATGTACATGCACACCAAGGTCCTTCTGATCCTCTGTCCTTCCTAGGGTCCTACCATTCATTGTGTATTCCCTTGCCTTGTTATTCCTCCCAAAATGCAACACCTCACACTTTTCAGGGTTAAATTCCATTTGCCACTGTTCTGCCCATCTAACCAACCCGTCTATATCGTCCTGTAGCCTGAGGCTTCCCTCCTCGCTATTTACCACTCCACCAATGTCAACCGAACATTGCACCTACTTCATTCAACCGACACCTTTCACTTTCCTCATGTGACTTTTCCGTGTTGCACACAACATCTGATCATAAGAACATAAGAGATAGGAGCAGGAGTCGGCCATTTGGCCCTTCGAGACATTCAATAAGATCATGGCTTATCTTCTACCTCAACTCCACTTTCCTGCACTATCCCCATATCCCTTGATTCCCTTAATATTCAAAAATCTATCAATCTCTATCTTGAATATACTCAATGACTGAGCATCCACAGCCCTCTGGGGTAGAGAATTCCAATGATTCACCACCCTCTGAGTGAAGAAATTTCTCCTCATCTCAGTCCTAAATGGCCGACCCCTTATTCTGAGACTGTGACCACTGGTTCTACACTCCCCAGCCAGGGGGGAAACATCCTCCCTGCATCTACCCTGTCAAGCCCTGTAAGAATTTTGTATGTTTCAATGAGATCACCTCTCATTCTTCTAAACTCTAGAGAATATAGGCCTAGTCGACTCAATCTCTCCTCATAGGACAATCCTCCCCATCCCAGTAATCAGTCCGGTGAATCTTCGTTGCACTCCCTCTACAGCAAGTATACCCTTCCTTAGGTAAGAAGACCAAAACTGTACACAGTACTCTAGGTGTGGTCTCATCTTAATCCTTATAACCTTCACATCAGTTATTGCCCATCCAGGTCTTGTTTTTTTAAGAAATTACATAACACAACATGAAGTGCTTTTTCTGGAATATATTCGCAAGTTGGGGGGGATCATTGATTGGAATTTCTATTCTCATTGAGGTTTATTCATTTTATGCAAGTCCTTCAGTTCCATAATCATTGGTCAAGATATTTGTATCTTCGTTAACCTAACCTGTCACTGTTTCACAAACCTGGGCCATGCCCCTTCTCGATTGTCTTTTCTATAATAATTTTAAAAACAGCTCAATTCTGCAAGTCCTTTCATAACTTGAGTCCTAAGTCCTTGTCGCACTAACCTAAACCCTGCCCAAAACACCACTGTTGTTTCAAAGGCCGGGTGTTCAAAATTGCAGATTATAAACTCCCAGTCAGGAGCCTCAACCAGCTGGAAAACAGTGAAATTTGGTGCCTGATTTTCGGGAAATTTGGTGCCTGATTTTCGGGAAATTTGGTGCCTGATTTTCGGGAAATTTGGTGCCTGATTTTCCGACCTTTATGAATTCATGGTTAGAACTGGATTTCTACCAAAAGGTGTGACTCCCCACTGGACTGGTAAATTATCCTTACATTCAAAATTAGGTCTTATAATTAGATAGGGTTAAAAAAAAATTAGATTTAAAGGCCTAGATTTGCATGAATTGACAACAGTTTCGCGCTGACATACAGTGAATGGCAATAAATCATATCCAATTCCTTTTCCACTTTTGCTAATGGACACTTGCTCATATGCACTGGCTAACTAACCATATGGTTTAATCTTACCAACAAATTCTGTATTTCCAAAAGAATAGAAGGGGTCGGCAGAACAGATCCCAATGGAATTCTACTAGTCACTCCCCCTCGGAGTAGATTTTATAATTTGTCATCACCTTCAGATGTCTTTGATTCTATGTCAATCCAGTGCCGTTAATTCCATGAGCCTTAAACTTTAGACTAGAAAACTTATCTTAGCAAAAGGTTCAGTGATGAGGCCATCAAGACTCTCTCTCCTGTAACTGATAGAGATGCTGAGAAATACACTGAAGGAGAATTTAAAAAATAATAACATCTGACCTTATATTATACATTATTAAATAATACATTACAGCCTATACCTTATAATTGAACAAAATCACTAAAACAGATTATCTGGTCATTATCACATTGCTGTTTGTGGGAGCTTGCTGTGCGCAAATTGGCTGCCGTGTTTACTACATTACAACATTGACTACACTCCAAAAGAACTTCATTGGCTGTAAAGTGCTTTGGGATGTCCTGAAAGGTGCTGTATAAATGCATGTGCTTAGAATTGATTTACTTTACATGTTATATATGTGATATACATTCTGCATTCTCGACTGGTAGCGATCCTTCACGTGATATTTGATGGATCTAAGAGCATAGGGAGCATCATGTGAAGAGAAATGTGTGTGAAAAGAGCCTCTGAGAAAATCCTCTTCAAATTGCATCCAAACAAGATGTGCTCTGGGATCCGTTGAACATTTGAACCCACCAGCTGAACTGACTGCGCTATAGAAGTGAACAGCAACAACGCCGTCGTTTGACAGCTTTCCCCCGGTGTTTTGGGTGTCATTGGCTGTACACAGATGTTCAAAATTATGAGGAGTTTTGATAGAGTAGATAGGGAGAACCTGTTTCCACTGACAGGGGGGTCGGTAACCAGAGGACACAGATTTAAGGTAATTGGCAAAAGAACCAGAGGGGAGATGAGGAGATGATCATAAATCGCTGCATAATTTTTTTTCTCCTTAGAGAGATGGTGGAAGCAGATTCAATAGTAACTTTCAAAAGGGAATTGGATAAATACTTGAAAAGGAAAAAAAATTCAGGGCTATGGAGAAAGAGCAGGGGGGAGTGGGACTAATTGGAGAGCTCTTTCAAAGAGCCAGCACAGGCACGATGGGCCGAATGGCCTCCTCCTGTGCTGCCAGATTCTATAAGTGAAAATAATGGCATCCATGGTCAATGATGTGGCCAATATCAACCACGAATGCTTCTATTCAATGAGCAGGTCTACACATCAAAAAGCTGCTTCATTGGCTGTAAAGCGTTTTGGGATGTCCTGAAGTTGTGAAAGGCGCTATAGAAATGCAAGTTCTTTCTTTCATGTTAGTTTAAATCCTCTCCCACTGCTCTATTTGCCCTCTCTGGAAGGACATTGATTTCATTTCATGTAAAGACCATCCCTTCGATATAGCCAATTTATATTCTACATGTTTTCATTTTTATCTATTTCACCAGGGATAGGTTTTGGTTTAATTTATATTATGATGTTAGAATCAGTTCACAAACTCTCAAACAAACTATCTGACATGTTATTTAGGACACATTGCACATTATCGCAATTGATTGGGCTTTGAGACAGAGAAAGTCACACCTTTAACACTGGAATGGGTTTCAGTCAGGGATGACTAGCAGGGCCCTAATGAAACAATGGGCCGGAACTTGCAGAGGGGAATAATGGCAAACTAACAGCGTTCGCTGTAATTTTTATTTATTCGTTCATGGGATGTGGGTGTCGTTGGCAAGGCCAGCATTTATTGCCCTTGAGAAGGTGGTGGTGAGCTGCCTTCTTGAACCGTTGCAGTCCGTGTGGTGAAGGTACTCCCACAGTGCTGTTAGGGAGGGAGTGTGAAGGAATACGCCATATTTAGAAAAATACTTTGTAAACAACCACATAAAAGAAGAAACAACATATGCCTTCGTGGGAATGGCATCAAGTGGGGGAGGCACCAGCCATCACGTTGTTTTTGTGTTGAACTTGAAACAGGGGAGACACGAGTCTGTGTTGCAACCAGCTGAGGTGACTTAAGAATTGCACAGAAGACCTTTGTAAGAATGACATCAAATAGATGCATCTGCTCCACATCGTTTTTATGATAAGCTTCAAACACCTAAAGGTAGAGACACGAGTCTGTAATGCTACCAGCTGAACTGACTGTAAGAATAGTAGGGGTCAACAGAAAAATGACTAGAGATAATTAACTTACATCAGCAGAAAACTTCAAAGGAAATACCACTGAAAAAGGGTATAAAAATTGAACTTTCAAATGGGAAGATAGATTCGCTGTAAAGGGGCAAAGCGATTCTTGACTTCAGAGGCAAGCTCTGTAAGTCTTCAACTCTTTGTATCTCGGGGATCAAGGTATTGTATTTGATTTTGGTGGATATCCTGGAATAGACTAAGAACTGTAAAACTAGCGAAGTTAAGATTTGAGAATAAGGATCTCTGATAATAGAATTGTAAGATTTCTGTTTTTGGAACTGTTAAAGTTGCGATTGAATCACCAACTGTAAATTACATGTCGGTTCCTTAATAAATCTATTTATTTTTAGAATTGTCTCACATAGTACTTCTGTATCAAACTCGCGAACTCACTCTCTGTACGCTCTTTGGTGAGGAGTTGCAGAATTCTGAGGAAGTTTTCCGGACCCTCATAATATCCGGAACGTTACAGTCTAGCTAAACTTATTAAAAGTGCTATCTGGAGGACGGTAACATCTTCAGGTTGTTCCTTTCCTTTAGGGAGAGATAGTCTGGACCTTTAGACCCAATTAAACGTCTTTAGGATTCGGCTAACTCAAACTTTAGTTGAAGGTGAACGTCTGGGGAATACACCTGATCTGGGGTAGCCCTAAAGGGGCTAGGACTAGTAATTATCCCTTCAGTAGTTCCAGGATTTTGACCCAGTGACGATGAAGGAACGGCGATATACTTCGAAGTCAGGATGGTGTGTGACGTGGAGGGGAACTTGGAGGCGGTGGTGTTCCCATGTGCTTGCTGCCCTTGTCCTTCTAGGTGGAAGAGGTCGTGGGTTTGGGAGGTGCCGCCGAAGAAGCCTTGGCAAGTTGCTGCAGTGCATCTTGTAGATGGTACACACTGCAGCCACAGTGCGCTGGTGGTGGAGGGAGTGAATGTTTAAGGTGGTGGATAAGGTGCCAATCAAGCGGGATGCTTTGTCCTGGATGGTGACGAGCTTCTTGAGTGTTATTGGAGCTGCACTCATCCAGGCAAGTGGAGAGCATTCCATCACACCCCTGACTTGTGCCTTGTAGATGATGGAAAGGCTTTGGGGAGTCAGGAAGTGCGTAACTCACTGCAGAATACCCAGCCTCTGACCTGCTCTTGTGGCCACAGTATTTATGTGGCTGGTCCAGTTAAATGTCCGGTCAATGGTGACCCCCAGGATGTTGATGGTGGGAGATTCGGCAAAGATAATGCCGTTAAATGTCAAGGGGCAGTGGTTAAGACGCTCTCTTGTTGGAGATAGTCATTGCCTGGCACTTGTGTGGCGCAAATGTTACCTGCCACTTATCAGCCCAAGCCTGAATGTCGTCCAGGTCTTGTTGCATGCGGGCATAGACTGCTTCATTATCTGAGGAATTGTGCAATTATCAGCGAACACCTCTTGTTCCAGAATTCACTCTCAGGAATATAAACCAACCATGTGTTGACCCTCTGGATCTTTCCCTCTGAGCATGCAGCACAGGAAGCAATCCTGTTTCCCTCCCCTTGAGGCCTTGTTTTACAATCTAGTGCCTAACTCCTTAAACTCACTCTGCAAGACAGCAAACATACTTCTACGTCATTGGTTCAAACATGGGACCATGACTACGTTGCACTCCCTTCCTTCCCCAACACTGCACCTACAGCCCTCAGGAGCAGGAGGGCAGCTTCAAATCTTGGCAGAACCACTAGTGCACTGGTAGGGCCTGGAATCAGTCACTGGGGCACTGCTGGGGCCTGAAAGTAATCGAGCTTTGATCCACAATCTATCTGCCCTTTACGGGAAGCAAACAGCTTCTACTCAAGCATTTCGTCATACTATCACTGGCAGCTAAGAACCACGATCTTTCCTCAGAGTAATAACTGCAGCTTTGACACCACAGATTGTTCATTTAATCATTAGTTCAGTATGTTTTAAACATGCATATTGCTGATACATTCAGGGTATATGTAATGTATTTACCGTCTGTAACTGTGTCATTTACTGACGAGCTTACACAATTTTTGTCTCCTAAGTTTAATCAGTAGGTTGCTAAAGAACCATTGTTTAGATTCTCCCCAATTCTGCAGATTTGAACAAATGTATTTACCCAAATTCTGGGTGAGAAAATTTTAAATTGAACCAGTCAATCGTTCATGGTGTTGCTCACAGAGAGTGAAAGCCAAGTGCAGTCCTCAGGGTTAAAGGGCGAAGGATAATTTGTACTAAACAAACAGAATCCAGTCCTCATTTTAACGTCAAATATTCTTATTTTTATATATTTCCAATTATAAATGTTTATGTCCACATTTATAGTGGAACTTGCTATGTAAACTAGTCAGGTTGTAATTGCTGCCAGTGATGATGCTGCAGCACCTCTACTGGTGGGAGGGTGTATTTATAGCGTGACAAGTTTACATAGGCACTCTCCATTAGAAAAGTGGACATGAGAATTTATAACGGAAAAGTTGACAGCAAACATGTGTAAACTTAAGATTTTTAATACTGGAAAGGTTACAAAGCTGGGCTTGTTTGAGGAAAAGTAAACGTTGGGGGGTTAAATTTCTGTTTCATTTTAAAATGGGTCAGCAGCGGTTTGTTTTAAAAAAAATAAACACACATTGAAATTCCCAACTTTTTGAGTTAAAGAAGTTTTTATGATAATGAATTGCAATTGACAAACTGACCCAAGCAAATTGTTCAAACTCAAGACAATTTCAAACAGGAGACACACTCGGAGTAAGAAAAAAAACTTTCATTTCTATCGCACCTTTCACCACCACCGGATGTCCCAAAGCGCTTTACAGCCAATGAAGTACTTTTGAAGTGTCGTCACTGTTGTAATGTGGGAAACACGGCAGCCAATTTGCACACAGCAAGCTCCCACAAAAAGCTGTGTGATAACGACCAGATAATCTGCTTAAGTGATGTTAATTGAGGGATAAATATTGGCCCCAGGACACCGGGGAGAACTCCCCTGCTCTTCTTCGAAATAGTGCCATGGGATCTTTTACGTCCACCTTAGAGAGCAGACGGAACCTCAGTTTAACGTCTCATCTGAAAGACGGCACCTCCGACAGTGCAGCGCTCCCTCAGCACTGCACTGGAGTGTCAGCCTAGATTTTTGTGCTCAAGTCTCTGGACTGGGACTTGAAGCCGCAACCTTCTGACTCAGAGGCGAGAGTGCTACCCACTAAACCATGGCTAGAAAAGTCAGGTGAACCTTATACACTCAAGGGGATAATAGAATTATGGAACATCATCAGGGACACCCACTGGAATGGACACTATAGATCTACTCAGAGAACTGGATGTGATTTTACAGGTTGTCCTTTCTCTCTCCTTCTCTACTGCCTCTCCTCAATGACACCATCCTTCAATGGTCCCAATCCTGTCTATCCCATGCAGCCAATACATTTCCCCCATGCTTGCAGTCACTCCCACAATCTCCAAACTTCCATTCTTCCCCTCCTTTCCTATTCATTGTCTCAATGCTGTTTCTAAGCAACATTACCTGTAATGCAAGGGGCAGCTTCCATACGTATGCTGATGAAACCCAGTTTTATCTTTCCACCACTGTAACCATTACTGTGCTTTCTGACCTGGCCTGCAAGACATCAAGTCATGGATGTGCTAGAACTTCCCCCAGTTGAACATCGACAACACCAGTCTTCATGCTCGGCTCCCTCCCAAAACTTTGCATCTAATCCCAGCGCATTTTCTTTACCTGCTGCTGATGCAGCCTTTACTACCTTGAGCTGAGCTTCAAACCTTACACCCTATCCATCGCCAAGACGTGTGCTCATCTCCATAAGCCTGTGTCTTGCCTTGGCCAACCTCCAGGTTGGACTTCTCTGATGAATTTTGCCTCCCAGCGTCAACAGACCCAAACCCAAACAGAACTCTGCTGCCTGTAAACTAGCCCACACTATGCTCGGCTCACTCTGCATTCCTGTTCTCATCCTCATTCGCAAGCCCCTTCATTCTGCATCTTCATGCCCTGGGGTCACATCCTCTGTGCTTCCTGTTTTGATTCAACTGAGTGCCTCTCAAACCGCCCCACCCATTTGTGCTAAAGCCTTCAACCATCATACGCTGTTCTCTGGAATTCTCTCCCTCAACATCGCCTTGCTACATCTCTTGTTACCCTCTTCAAAACCTACCTCTTGGTCTTTCAGTTTGGCCATCTTCCCTAACCCTTCTCCTAACTCCAGTTGTGTCCAATCCCTCCTAACCCTTCTCCGAACTCCTGTCGGTGTCCAATCTCTCTGGTGAAGGACCTCTGGATATGGTGTTACTATAACTTCACATTATTGGAGAGAATGGATTGGGTGAGTTGACTCTGCCAAAGGGACGGGTTTCTTGGCCCGATGGTCCTGAAAGTTTCAAAATTCAACAAAATGACCTCAATTCTGTCTGCAGTTTAAAAATCAGACTCCAGCCGTGTCTTCAAGTTGTGTGTGTGGGTTTTTTTAATTGTTCTGTACAGTTTCACTTTTTCCCCGTAAGCAAATGAAATCCGGTTATGTCCGTCTTTGTATCCAGTGATAAAGTCTGTTGGTTTCAGTAACATTAAAAAATGCAGATAGCAGAACCATGGGCTCGCCGCCTGAATCACATCGAGTTACACAGGAGAAGCTCCGGCGGACAGAAAGGCTCGGGAAATATTACGGTGGGGGAGGGGGGAGACTTTTGCATATCGATGATAAATCCTCATTCCGCAACTGGATAATGGAAAAGTTCACAGGAAAGAAATGACACGATAGGAAATGTAGGAACCCCGAATCCAAAGGAAACTCCGACAACAGCGAGTTTCCTGCTGCCTTGACCGGCGAGGGGCAGACATTTGAACGGAGCTTTTTGTAGACTTTTACAAACCCACTCTTAATAAAGATAACGAGCCGCACTTTGTGCAGCGTCACCCCACACAGGCGGCCAATGTGTTCAGTGTATCTTTCAATAACTTCCTGTCTTTACCTGAGCTTCCCTTTTTAGGTGCAGATTTTTTTTATATATATATATACACACACACACACATAGAAAATCAGAATTCCTGAAAGTTAAATGATCAGACAGGACAGTCCCAGCCGGATGACCGTGAAAAGGTGAGGAGCCCGACACCAGGGGAGACACATCCAGCACATGGTTACTGTGTGAAGTCAGTCGTCAGCAATACAAAAATTGATCAGTAAATTTAAAAAAAAATTATAATACAAACTAAACGATACACTTCCACGCTCCGGATTCCCAGCTTCTCCTGTCCATGTACAGCCAGAGTCCCCGGTGTGACGGGATAACTCGGGGAATCCCGCGGTGACCCACAACTCCCAACACCAACCGGCGTCAATATTTCATTCAGATTCTGCGCCCCCCCCCCCCCCCCCCGGAGTAATCATTTAAAAAACATTTAAACCCAGTCTTCGGTTTGCAAACGGAAATCAATGAGCTGACTGGGGAGTTAAAGAGAAGGGAATGGAGATGGGACCGGGTTTTCCAATCTCGAGCGGGAACTACCAGGACATGGACAAGACTGAATGGTCCCCCCCAGAGAACTGGGCTGGGGAGGTGCCGGCAGCAGAGTCCCCCACATCGGTGCTCTCCCAGGGGCAAGAACCCGCTCCTTCTCCACAACAAGGTGTGAAGCCAGGTTAAAATTCATTCCTGGCATAAGACAAGGTCCAGAGTTCAATCCAACTTCAGGCAAAGGACCATTCCTTCTAAAACACGCTACACATTTCATGTGAGGTACATTGCAGAAATGAAACGTTTGGTGGTTTTTTTTTGCACATGGTGGGGGGGGGGGGGGGGGGGAGAGAATCCTCATGTCAAAAATATTAAAGAACTTTCGGTGGCAGTTTCTCGGTGAAACCAAATTGCGCCCCAGGAGAGACCCGATGTCAAGCTCATTTAAGAATATCACAATCGTTCTCAAAAAGGTTGAAATCAGTTCAGGGACCGCTTACAATGTAGACCCGCAGTCTGATAAAACGTAAAAACTAAAGGTGTGAAGGTCTCGGTTGACCGAGAGGGAGCTTGTTGGCATTAAAGTCCAACCGTGTCTGCAGGTGTTCCAGAGGTTGTCCACTTGCCCAATGCTCAGGGTCTCAGCAAGAGGGTTGCACCAACTCCCAGAGATCCAGTCCAAGTCTCTCTGCAGATGGGGCTGTTATCAGTCCAGGGGGGCAGTTTCAATCACAACAATATTCCCATCACTTTCCCTAGGTTTCTGAGGACAGTCTGAGGTTCTGGGCTCACGATTCGGGCTTGCTGTTGGATGCAGCTGCTTCTGTCGTTGTTTTCTTGCTCTCCTCCCCCTCGGGTTTGCGGTCTTTTTCCTGCTCCTTACTCTTGCTTCTCTCCCCGCTGTCTCTCTCCTTCCCTCTGTCGTGGTCCCGGTCTCTCCCTCGATCCTTCTTGTCTTTATCTCGCTCTCTGTCCTTGTCTCTGCTCCGCTCTCTGTCCCTGCCCCTGTCTCGGTCCCTCCTCCTGTATCTGTCCCTGTCGTGATCCCGGTCTCGGTTCTTGCTCCTATCCCGCTCTCGGCTCCTGTCCCAGTCTCGGTCCCGGTTCCAGGGCCGGTCGCGGTCCCTGTCCCAGGGCCGTCCAAAGTCTCTCTCCCTGTCCCTCCTTCGATCATCTCCTCTGCGGAATCTCTCGGCCGGGTAGCGGGGCTCCGAGCGCTCCGCTCCGTACCGGTCCTGCTGGCCGCCCTCTTGTCGGTCCCGCGGCCTCCCGGTGTGAGTCCGGGATCTCTCCCTGTCTCTGTCCCGGGACTCGGGTTGAGGAGGCTGCGAGGGTCCCAGTCTCTGCACCTCGGGCTCGGGGAGCTGCCCCGGGGGTTTCAGGGCGGAGCCGGAGGCAGCAGCCGGCGGCAGGTCGTGGTGGGACGGGGAGTGGTTGCCCATGGGATGGTTGCCCATGGGATGGCTGCCCATGGGGTGGGGGGGCGGGATGGCAAAGCCGGGGTGGGGTTGGCCCGGGAATCGGTAGCGGGGACCGGGGGCTCCTCTGGGAAAGAGCGGCAGAGGTTTGGGGGGCTGGAAGGGGGGCGCCGGATCTCTGCTGAAATCTGAAGCTTGTCTGACAAACTGTTGGCTGTTGGGGTGCTGGAAAGTTGGGAAAGGTCCCATGGCTTGCTGCAGGTTGACGGGGTGGAAATTCTCCTGCGGGTTTCCAAAGGCTTGAGCGACACGGGGAGGGGAGGGGAAGGCAGAGCGGTCGCCGGGGTAAGAGGGTCCCAGGAGGGAGGGGAGGACGGGGGTGGGCAGCAAGCCTTTGGGAAGAGGTTGGAACTGGGCTTGGTCCATCAGGGGCAAAGGCTGAGGCAGGCAGCCCGGGACGGGGGTCGCTTCCTGGGATACGGGGGGCTGTGCCGGGGGCGGACATGGCTCCGCCGAGCCTGACTTTGGAGCTCCGCTCTCCTCTTTACCCCGTAAATTGGGCGGGATATGCGCCGGCGCCTCTCCGGGGAGCGGAGTTTGGGCAGGTCCATCCACAGCAGCCACTTCCTGAAGCCTGGGGCTACTGTAAGGCGGATTGACGGCGGGGTTGTAGATGGGCTGATCGGCCAGGGGGGCTGCAGCTTCCCCAGGAGCCTGGATTCTCACGGCCAGTGGCTGGGTGGGACCCAAGTTCCTAACGGCAGCTTGGCGAGGGTCCCTGCGCTGGTCAATCACTTGAGTTACCCCCGAGGGGGGAAGGGGGTCAAGGCCGGCCGGCTGGCCCTCGGGGACCTCGAACAGGTCGGGTTTAAAGGAGGAGGATTTGGGCGGCGGAGACATCAAAGCGTCAGAGACGGAGAAACAAGCCATTGACACCCCCACCGCCGCCCTCTGCTGCCTCAAAGCCTCCTCCTGCTCCTCCACCTGCCTCGTCTGCTCCTCGATTTGCTTGTTTAAGGTATCCAGCATCTTCTGCTGCTCCTGCAGTGATGGGGTGGCCGAGAGGGAGGACAGGTAGAGCTCGGTGGGGACGGCTATGCTCTTGGGCTTGGGCTTGGGGTCCAAGGCTGGGCACACCCCAGCGCCCATTGGCACCATGGCTTCCTCTAGGATGGTCTCGTCCGCAGGGTCGTAGGCATCCTCCAGGTCGTAGACCTTCTCCATCTCGGGTCTGTACTCTTCCTCCGGGTCGTATGGCCGGTTGTCATCATCCTCGACCTCCGCCCCGACCCTCGCCCCGACTCGCTCCTCCTTCAGCTGCCCGAACTGCTGGACGATGGGGTCGATGAGAGGGGTGGAGGAGGCGGCGGCGGCTTCTCGGTCCGGGGTGGAGCCCGAGGAATCGGGAGAGTCCTTGGCCTTTTCAAACGGCTTCTTGCCCCCGAACAGGGTCTGTAGGATGTGCTGGAGAGGATTGGCCACCTTGGGGGCTCCGCTCGCTGGGGGAGTTGGGTTGGAGCCGGCTGTTGGGGGAGTTGAGGTGGTGCTGACCTTGGGCACTGGTGGGACTGGGTCCAGACCCAGCTCTCCAGGCGGGGAGCCAGGGGGAGTTGTAGAGGCGACAGACTCTCCATAGAACACTGGCGGTTTGATGGGCTTGCCCTCTCTGGCGGCCGGGACGGGCGGCACCGAGTAACGCTGCACTTCCACCTCCTCCGGGACGGCGAGACGCCCCCTCTTCTCCTCCGAGGGTGTTGACTCTCCCTTCTCGGGTTCGGGCACACCTCCGGGGTCTGGATCCAACTGCCGCCGCTTCCCTTTCTGCCGGATGACCAATCCCAGCATCAGATTGGGGCGATTCTTTTCCAAACCTGGGGAGAGACAGACAGAAACAATCTGGTCAATGGAGCAAATTCAACTGAACTCATCCCACATCGGCGGGGCTCCGCCAATACACCCAGTCATTGACTGGAGGCTTCTTACAACCAAATCGTCTGAAAACAGGAACTTTCTGGTCAATAAAATGTTTTAGTTAATATTTGAATGAACCCCCATTAACACAAAGACAGGGCGACTATTCCCCACCCAACACACAAACAGCACCCTCAGGGGAGAGCAGATGGCAGCAACTGGCATTGGGACAGGTGTACAAGTGAGGGCTACTTTACAAAAAGACCCGCCTGCATCCTCAACACAGAGCAGGTGAATTCAGACTGAAGGGGTTTTTGTATCAGAGGCGGATTCAGATCCATTTAATCAAGAAACAATTCGCATTCAGAAGACTTGAAGCGCCCTCTCCTCAGAGTAGGGTCAATCCCTCTGTAATAAATGAAGGTTATCCAGTATAATATTCCAGGCCATAGCTTCCCATAACCAATGCGACAACCTTACAGTGAGACAGCACTGGGGGTGCGGGGTTGCACTGATGCGAGAGAATGCACAGCACGATTTACTGCAATCTGATTGTATACAAGTTTTAAGAGTAATCACAACATACAATATGATTCATAGAGCCTCTAACACAGAATGTACACACTAAAACAGGCCATCCAGCCCCGCAGGTCTATGCTACACACAAGCCTCCTCTTCATCGCACCCCATCAACATAGCCTTCCAGTCCATTCTCCTTCGACTGTTACAAGGAAATGCGTTCCCAACCTCTCTCAACATTACACCCTACAAAGCAAGGGGCAAGGGAGGGGAAGAGGTGGGCGGGGAGGGGGGAGAGAGAGAGAGAGAGAAGGGAGGGGGAGAGAGAGGGAGGGAGGGGAGAGAGAGAGAGAGAGAGAGAGAGAGGCGGGAGGGGAGGAGAGAGAGAGGCGGGAGGGGGATGAGAGAGAGAGAGAGAGAGAGAGAGAGAGAGGCGGGAGGGAGAGAGAGAGAGAGGCGGGAGGGGGAGAGAGAGAGAGGCGGGAGGGAGAGAGAGAGAGGCGGGAGGGGGAGAGAGAGAGAGAGAGGCGGGAGGGGGGAGAGAGAGAGAGAGAGGCGGGAGGGAAGAGAGAGAGAGAGAGGCGGGGAGGGGGAGAGAGAGAGAGGCGGGAGGGGGAGAGAGAGAGAGGCGGGAGGGGGAGAGAGAGAGAGGCGGGGAAGAGAGAGAGGAGGCGGGAGGGGGAGAGAGAGAGAGAGAGGCGGGAGGGGGAGAGAGAGAGAGAGAGAGGCGGGAGGGGGAGAGAGAGAGAGAGAGAGGCGGGAGGGGGAGGGAGAGAGAGAGAGAGAGGCGGGAAGAGAGAGAGAGAGAGGCGGGAGGGGAGAGAGAGAGAGGCGGGAAGAGAGAGAGAGGCGGGAGGGGGAGAGAGAGAGAGAGAGAGGCGGGAGGGAGGGGGAGAGAGAGAGAGGCGGGGAGGGGGAGAGAGAGAGGGAGAGAGGCGGGAGGGGGAGAGAGAGAGAGAGAGGCGGGAAGAGAGAGAGAGGCGGGAAGAGAGGAGAGGCGGGAGGGGGAGAGAGAGAGAGAGAGAGTCGGGAGGGGGAGAGAGAGAGAGAGAGAGGCGGGAGGGGGAGAGAGAGAGAGAGAGGCGGGAAGAGAGAGAGAGAGGCGGGAGAGAGAGAGAGGCGGGAGGGGGAGAGAGAGGCGGGAGGGGGAGAGAGGCGGGAGGGGGAGAGAGGCGGGAGGGGGAGAGAGAGAGAGAGAGGCGGGAGGGGAGGGGGAGAGAGAGAGAGAGAGAGGCGGGAGGGGGAGAGAGAGAGAGGCGGGAGGGGGAGAGAGAGAGAGAGAGGCGGGAGGGGGAGAGAGAGAGAGAGAGGCGGGAGGGCGGGAGAAGAGAGAGAGAGAGAGAGGGGAGGGGGAGAGAGAGAGAGAGAGAGGCGGGGAGGGGAGAGAGAGAGAGAGAGGCGGGAGGGGGAAGAGAGAGAGAGAGAGAAGGGAGGGGGAGAGGGAGGGAGGGGAGAGAGAGAGAGAGAGGCGGAGCGGGAGAGAAGAGAGAGAGGGGGAGGGGGAGAGAGAGAGAGAGGGGGGAGGGGAGAGAGAGAGAGAGAGGCGGGAGGGGGAGAGAGAGAGAGAGGCGGGAAGGGGGAGAGAGAGAGAGAGGCGGGAGGGGGAGAGAGAGAGAGAGAGGCGAGGAGGGGGAGAGAGAGAGAGGCGGGAGGGGGAGAGAGAGAGAGGCGGGAGGAGGAGAGAGAGAGAGGCGGGAGGGGGAGAGAGAGAGAGAGAGGCGGGAGGGGGAGAGAGAGAGAGAGAGGCGGGAGGGGGAGAGAGAGAGAGAGAGAGGCGGGAGATGGGGGGAGAGAGAGAGAGAGGCGGGAGGGGGAGAGAGAGAGAGAGGCGGGAGGGGGGAGAGAGAGAGAGAGAGAGAGGCGGGAGGGGGAGAGAGAGAGAGAGGCGGGAGGGGGAGAGAGAGAGAGGGGGAGGGGGAGAGAGAGAGAGGCGGGGAAGAGGAGAGAGAGAGAGGCGGAGGGGGGAGGAGAGAGGCGGGTAGGGGGAGAGAGAGAGAGAGAGAGAGGCGGGAGGGGGAAGAGAGAGAGAGGCGGGAGGGGAGAGAGAGAGAGAGGCGGGAGGGGGAGAGAGAGAGAGGCGGGAAGAGGAGAGAGAGAAGAGGCGGGAGGGGGAGAGAGAGAGAGAGCGGGAGGGGGAGAGAGAGAGAGAGAGAGGCGGGAGGAGGGAGAGAGAGAGAGAGAGAGAGGCGGGAGGGGGAGAGAGAGAGAGAGAGAGGCGGGGAGGGGGAGAGAGAGAGAGAGAGAGAGGCGGCAGGGGGAGAGAGAGAGAGAGAGAGGCGGGAGGGGGGAGAGAAGAGAGAGAGAGAGGCGGGAGGGGGAGAGAGAGAGAGAGAGAGGCCGGAGGGGAGGGGGAGAGAGAGAGAGAGAGAGAGGCCGACAGGGAGGGGGAGAGAGAGAGAGAGAGAGAGAGGCCGACAGGGAGGGGGAGAGAGAGAGAGAGGCGGGAGGGGGGGGAGAGAGAGAGAGAGGCGGAGGGGAGAGAGAGAGAGAGGCGGGAGGGGGGAGAGAGAGAGAGAGAGGCGGGAGGGGGAGAGAGAGAGAGGCGGGAGGGGGAGAGAGAGAGAGAGAGAGGCGGGAGGGGAGAGAGAGAGAGAGGCGGGAGGGGGAGAGAGAGAGAGAGAGGCGGGGAGGGGGAGAGAGAGAGAGAGGCGGGAGGGGGAGAGAGAGAGAGAGGCGGGAGGGGGAGAGAGAGAGAGAGGCGGGAGGGGGAGAGAGAGAGAGAGAGGCGGGAGGGGGGAGAGAGAGAGAGAGAGGCGGGAGGGGTGAGAGAGAGAGAGAGAGGCGGGAGGGGGAGAGAGAGAGAGAGAGAGGCGGGAGGAGAGAGAGAGAGAGGCGGGAGGGGGAGAGAGAGAGAGAGAGGCGGGAGGGGGAGAGAGAGAGAGAGAGAGGCGGGGAGGGGAGAGAGTGAGAGAGAGAGGCGGGAGGGGGAGAGAGAGAGAGAGGCGGGAGGGGGAGAGAGAGGCGGGAGGGGGAGAGAGAGAGAGGCGGAGGGGGAGAGAGAGAGAGGCGGAGGGGGAGAGAGAGAGAGGCGGAGGGGGAGAGAGAGAGAGGCGGGGGGGGAGAGAGAGAGAGGCGGGAGGGAGAGAGAGAGAGGCGGGAGGGAGAGAGAGAGAGGCGGGAGGGGGAGAGAGGAGGGAGGGAGAGAGAGAGAGGGAGGGGAGGGAGAGAGAGGAGGGAGGGAGAGAGAGGAGGGAGGGAGAGAGAGGAGGGAGGAGAGAGAGAGGCGAGAGGGGAGGGAGGGAGAGAGGAGGGAGGGAGAGAGGAGGGAGGGAGGGAGGGAGAGAGAGGAGGGAGGGAGAGAGAGGCGAGAGGAGAGAGAGAGGAGAGAGGGGGAGGGAGAGAGAGAGGAGGTAGGGAGAGAGGAGGGAGGGAGGAGAGAGGAGGGAGGGAGGAGAGAGGAGGGAGGGAGGGAGAGAGGAGGGAGGGAGGGAGAGAGAGAGAGGAGGGAGGGAGGGAGAGAGGAGGGAGGGAGGGAGAGAGGAGGGAGGGAGGGAGAGAGGAGGGAGGAGGAGAGAGGAGGGAGGGAGGGAGAGGAGGGAGGGAGGGAGAGAGGAGGGAGGGAGGGAGAGGAGGGAGGGGGGAGGGGAGAGGAGGGAGGGAGGGAGAGAGGAGGAGGGGGAGGGAGAGAGGAGGGAGGGGGGAGAGAGAGGAGGGAGGGGGGAGAGAGGAGGGGGAGGGGGGAGAGAGGAGGGAGGGGGGGGAGGGAGGAGGGAGGGGGGGAGAGAGGAGGGAGGGGGGAGAGAGAGGAGGGAGGGGGGGAGAGAGGAGGAGGGGGGGAGAGAGGAGGGAGGGGGGGAGGAGAGAGGAGGGAGAGAGAGGAGGGAGGGGGGGAGAGAGAGAGAGGAGGGAGGGAGAGAGAGGAGGGAGGAGAGAGGAGGGAGGGAGAGAGAGGAGGGAGGGAGAGAGAGGCGAGAGGAGAGAGGGGAGGGAGGGAAGAGAGGAGGGAGGGAATGAGAGAGGAGGGAGGAGGGGAGAGAGGAGGGAGGGAATGAGAGAGGAGGGAGGGAATGAGAGAGGAGGGAGGGAGGGAGGAGGGAGGAGGAGGAGAGAGGGAGGGAGGGGAGGGAGGAGAGGGGAGAGAGGAGGGAGGGAGAGAGGAGGGAGGGGGGGAGAGAGGAGGGAGGGGGGGAGAGAGGAGGGAGGGGGGGAGAGAGGAGGGCGGGAATGAGAGAGGAGGCGGGAGGAGAGGAGGGAGGGAGGGAGGAGGGAGGAGGGAGGAGGGAGGGAGGGAGGAGGGAGGGAGGGAGGGAGAGAGGAGGGGAGGGAGGAGGGAGGGAGGGAGAGAGAGAGGGAGGGAGGAGGAGGGAGGGAGGGAGGGAGGAGGAGGGAGGGAGGGAGAGAGGAGGGAGGGAGAGAGGAGGGAGGGGGGGAGAGAGGAGGGAGGGGGGAGAGAGAGGAGGGAGGGGGGGAGAGAGGAGGGAGGGGGGGAGAGAGGAGGGCGGGAAATGAGAGAGGAGGGAGGGAGAGAGGAGGGAGGAGGGAGAGAGGAGGGAGGGAGGGAGAGAGGAGGGAGGGGGGGAGAGAGGAGTGAGGGGGGGAAGGAGAGAGGGAGGGGGGGAAGGGAGGAGGGGGAGGAGAGAGAGGAGGGAGGGGGGGGAGAGAGGAGGAGGGGGGAGAGAGGAGGGAGGGGGGGAGAGAGGAGGGAGGGGGGGAGAGAGGAGGGAGGGGGGGAGAGAGGAGGGATGGGGGGGAGAGAGAGGAGGGAGGGGGGGAGAGAGGAGGGGAGAGGGAGGGAGAGGGGGGGAGAGAGGAGGGAGGGGGGGGAGAGAGGAGGGGAGGGGGGGAGAGAGAGGAGGGAGGGGGGGAGAGAGGAGGGAGGGGGGGAGAGAGGAGGGAGGGGGGGAGAGAGGAGGGAGGGGGGAAGAGAGGAGGGAGGGGGGAAGAGAGGAGGGAGGGGGGAGAGAGAGGAAGGGGGACGGGGGAGAGAGAGGAGGGAGGGGGGAGGAGAGAGGAGGGAGGGGGGAGAGAGAGGAGGGAGGGGGGAGAGAGAGGAGGGAGGGGGGAGAGAGAGGGGGAGGGGGGAGAGAGAGAGAGGAGGGGGGGAGAGAGAGGAGGGAGGGGGGAGAGAGAGGAGGGAGGGGGGGAGAGAGGAGGGAGGGGGGAGGAGGGAGGGAGAGAGAGAGGAGGGAGAGGAGAGAGAGGAGGGAGGGGCGAGAGAGAGGAGGGAGGAGGAGAGAGAGGAGGGAGGGGGGGAAGAGGGAGGAGGGAGGGGGGAGGAAGAGGGAGGAGGGAGGGGGGGAGAGGGAGGAGGGAGGGGGGAGAGGGAGGAGGGAGGGGGGGAGAGAGAGGAGGAGGGGGGAGAGAGAGGAGGGAGGGGGGAGAGAGAGGAGGGAGGGGGGAGAGAGAGGAGGGGAGGGGGGAGGAGAGAGGAGGGAGGGGGGAGAGAGAGAGAGGAGGGAGGGGGGAGAGAGAGGAGGGAGGGGGAGAGAGAGAGAGGAGGGAAGGGGGGAGAGGAGGGAGGGGGGAGAGAGAGGAGGGAGGGGGGAGAGAGAGGAGGGAGGGGGGAGAGAGAGGAGGGAGGGGGGAGAGAGAGGAGGGAGGGGGGAGAGAGAGGAGGGAGGGGGGGAGAGAGAGGAGGGAGGGGGGAGAGAGAGGAGGGAGGGGGGAGAGAGAGGAGGGAGGGGGAGAGGAGGGAGGGGGGAGAGAGAGGAGGGAGGGGGGAGAGAGAGGAGGGAGGGGGGAGAGAGAGGAGGGAGGGGGGAGAGAGAGGAGGAGGGGGGAGAGAGGAGAGAGGAGGGAGGGGGAAGAGAGAGGACGGGAGGGGGGAGAGAGAGAGGGAGGGGGAGAGAGAGGAGGGAGGGGGAGAGAGAGGAGGGAGGAGGAGAGAGAGGAGGGAGGGGGGAGAGAGAGGAGGGGAGGGAGGAGAGAGAGGAGGGAGGGAGGAGAGAGAGGAGGGAGAGAAGGGAGGGAGGGAGAGAAGGGAGGGAGGGAGAGAAGGGAGGGAGGGAGAGAAGGGAGGGAGGGAGAGAAGGGAGGGAGGGAGAGAGAGGGGACAGGGGAGGGCAGAGGGGACAGGGGAGGGCAGAGGGGACAGGGGAGGGCAGAGGGGACAGGGGAGGGCAGAGGGGACAGGGGAGGGCAGAGGGGACAGGGGAGGGCAGAGGGGACAGGGGAGGGCAGAGGGGACAGCAGAGGGGACAGGGGAGAGGAGGGAGGGAAGATGGAGGGAGGGAAGAGGATGAGGGAAAGAGGTAGCGAGATCAGGAGGGGAGGACATGGAGGTGCAGATGGAGGGAGTAAGGGTAGGAGGGAGGGAGGTGAGGAAGTGGAGGGGGTAGAGGGAGGTGAAGAGGTGGGGAGGGAGTGTTGGAGTGAGGTGAATGGAGGGAATAGGAGAAGAGGTGGAGTGAGTGGGAGGGAGAGGTGGGGAGAGAGAAGAGTGAAGTGCAGTGAAGGAGAGGGGGCAGGTTGAGAGTCCACTTTACTGTGAAATCCTGGAGTTGCAGATTATCCCTGAAAACTCAGGAATTAAATATTCCAACAACAGCAATGGGACGGGATTTCCATCTCTAATCTGGAACCTTTGGCGATTGCTTGAAGTACCAGTCTGGGACATGCTGGGCAAACAATTATTTTAAAGGCTTAAACGTTTCAAAATTAATTAACCTTGTTTTGAGCTGTAAAAATGTGCCAGTGAATATAAAACAACCAGCTTAAACAGAAATATAGGTGTGAATGGTTGAAAGGCGTCCTGGGCGTCTCCTTAAACCCAAGTGGGATTGAGTGGCGCCCTGGCCAGTTTCTGAGCCGAGATCTTGTGTGGCCGGGCGAGTTACTGTCAGATGCAGAGTGGAAGTCTCAGTAAGTGGAGGGAAATGGATTTTCTTCAGTCCCTGCAGCAGGTTCCTCAGGACTACAACCCTCGATGTGTCAGGCAAATCCCAACCCAAACACGCTTCAGTTCGGAGTACAGTGGACTGGAACCCAGCAACACGCGTCTTCTGGCCAGTAACTCCACGGGTCAATGATCGGAGAGCCTCCTGGCAGCTCCGAGCTTCCGGGGAAACCAAAAAAACCCTCACAAAAAATCATCACACGGCGGCCTTTTTGTAAAATAAGTCTGAGTGAACTCATCGCCCAGTTAGGCTACACACTGGATCTGAGAGAAACAAGGTCTGAAGGAAGAAAGACTCCCATTTCTGTAGCGCCTTTCACCACCCAGGACGTCCCAAAACGTTTTACAGCCAATTAAATACTTCAAAAAAAGTCGTCACAGTTGTAATGTAGAAAACGCAGCCAATTTGCGCACAGCAAGCTCTCACAAACAGCAGCAAATACTGTACCCAAACCCTGGCTGGACGCCAACATTTTGGTGTTGATATTTGAATGCGCTGATTGAATTATTTCAGGTTGTATCATTTTGGAAAAGCCCCGAGGTGAGGAATGAACGAGCATGTCACGGTGGCTGTGCGCTGTGGCAGTCACTGCCCTCACACCGGTGCAGGAAGGGGCTGAGCATTCAAATTCACCTCCACATCCCCACCGCCTCTCCTGGGGGAGCCGGAGATTAAACCATCTCCAGGTTACACTCCCCTCAACAAGTGTCAGAGAAAGACTCCCAGAAGCCGAGGGGCAGACAGCGCCTAGTCCATCTTTACAGACAGCGCCTAGTCCATCTTTACAGCCACAGTTACAGCCAGACCAGATGCGGAATAGAATCATTCGGAAACAAGGACATTCTGTCAGCACAAAATCTATCCCAGTGCGTAAACTGACGGCACGTTTGGTGCCGAGTGACCTGATCTCAGGGAGGACATCAATTGGGCAGTACCTTCGCTGCGGTGTAGAGAAAAAATTCAGGGCTCCCTCCCCTGATCACCACCAGTGAGTCCTGCTGGCAAGGGTCAGTCTGTGGATGGCAGATGAGGACAGGGTGATGCCCTCCAGAGTGGAATTGCCGACGAACACACGAGGAATGGCCACCCAGCCAGGGGTGCACTCAGTGCCGGTGGAACTGGACCCCAACAAAGGTCAGCACCTTCAGGAGAGGAGGGAACAACAGGTACTGAGTTTGGATGATCAGCCATGATCTCATCGAATGGCAGAGCAGGCTCGAGGGGCCGAATGGCCTACTCCTGCTCCTATCTTCTATGTTTGACACAGTATATTACCGACAGGTGAATCACCCCACACATGGACACAGTCACCCCCCACCCCACACACAGGGACACAGTCACCCTCCCCACCCCACACAGAGGGACACAGTCACCCCCCCCCCCTCCCCACCCCACACACAGGGACACAGTCACCTCCCCACCCCACACACAGGGACACAGTCACCACCCCCCCTCCCCACACAGGGACACAGTCACCACCCCCCCTCCCCACCCCCCACACAGGGACAGTCACCACCCCCCCTCCCCCCACACAGGGACACAGTCACCACCCCCCCTCCCCACCCCACACACAGGGACACAGTCACCACCCCCCCTCCCCACCCCACACACAGGGACACAGTCACCACCCCCCCTCCCCACACACAGGGACACAGTCACCCCTCTCCCCACACACAGGGACACAGTCACCCCCCTCCCCACACACAGGGACACAGTCACCCCCCTCCCCACACACAGGGACACAGTCACTCCCCTCCCCACACACAGGGACACAGTCACTCCCCTCCCCACACACAGGGACACAGTCACCCCCCCTCCCCACACACAGGGACACAGTCACCCCCCTCCCCACACACAGGGACACAGTCACCCCCCTCCCCACACACAGGGACACAGTCACCCCCCCCTCCCCACACACAGGGACACAGTCACCCCCCTCCCCACACACAGGGACACAGTCACCCCCCTCCCCACACACAGGGACACACTCCAGCACCTCGCCAAGAGTTGGTTTAAATTAATATTTTGCAGTTTTACAAACTAGGAAACGCACAGCACATTTTCAATTTCAAAAAAGTCCAACTCCTCGGTGAAATACTCCAGCTAATTGAAACGGAGCGCGGTTAAAGCACTGGCTGGCGATCATAGCACTTAAAAAGCCGGAAGCCGAGTCAATACCTGCTGGGCCGGTGCGCTGGTCAAGCTCTCTGCTCCCCTCAGTTTGCAGCTGATGAGGGGGACACTGTAGGAAGCTTGCTGTGGCCGCCTGTCTGGGCCAGCTGAAAGGCAAGGCTGGAACTGGGAGCACTCGGTACACAAGCAATCTCAACATTAAATATCAGCACAATTGCAAAACGGAAAATATTTCCCCTAACACAACTGCAGCCGGTACTGAACCCCTGCCGCCGCCAGAGAATCTGACCCACCGTTACATTTAGAGTTCAATAGTCGGCACATACAAACCGAATTAAATTAAGGGCTTTTTGCTTGGGAGGGGGAATTGACTTAACGTGAATATAAATGATTCAGCCGAGGAGAGGGGCTGATATTTATGGAAAACGGTTGGAATTTATGCTTTTGTTCTAATGATTTTTTAAATAGTTAATTGGCAAAAGAATCAGAGGGGGAGATGAAGAGGGTTTTTTTACGCAGGGAGTTGTTGTGATCTGGAATGCGCTGCCTGAAAGGGCGGTGGAAGCAGATTCAATAATAACTTTCAAAAGGGAATTGGATAAATACTTGAAAGGGAGGAAATTGCAGGGCTATAGGGAAAGAGTGGGGGGGGGGGGGAGGGAAAGAGTGGGGGGGGGGGGGAGGGGGAGGGAAAGAGTGGGGGGGGGGGGAGGGGGAGGGAAAGAGTGGGGGGGGGGGGAGGGGGAGGGAAAGAGTGGGGGGGGGGGAGGGGGAGGGAAAGAGTGGGGGGGGGGGGAGGGGGAGGGAAAGAGTGGGGGGGGGGAGGGGGAGGGAAAGAGTGGGGGGGGGGGAGGGAGAGGGAAAGAGTGGGGGGGGGGAGGGAGGGAAAGAGTGGGGGGGGGAGGGAGGGAAAGAGTGGGGGGGGGGGAGGGAAAGAGTGGGGGGGGAGGGAGAGGGAAAGAGTGGGGGGGGGAGAGGGAAAGAGTGGGGGGGGGAGGGAGGGAAAGAGTGGGGGGGGGAGGGAGGGAAAGAGTGGGGGGGGGAGGGAGGGAAAGAGGGGGGGGGGGAGGGAGGGAAAGAGTGGGGGGGGGGGAGGGAGGGAAAGAGTGGGGGGGGGGGGAGGGAAAGAGTGGGGGGGGGGGGAAGGGAAAGAGTGGGACTAATCGGATCGCTCGTTCAAAGAGCCGGCACAGGCACGATGGGCCGAATGGCCTCCTCCTGTGCTGTGTGATTCTGGAGTCTCTGGGTGGGATCACTGGCAGCCTGAAATCAGAGTTCAAACCCACCCATTCTCGCCGTGTAGGAGGCACTCCGGGACCCGACCAACAAGGGGGAGCCAGGGAAAATGCATGGTAAGTAGGGAATATTGCAAAGTGGAAAACTTCAGCCGTCCTTAAAAGAGCCCGGAGAGGTGATGTGTGGGGAATGTTTAGCAGTGATTCCGGTAATCACACACTCAGCCACCTTTCCCTGCAGGTTGCTGGTTTCAAGCGGTGTGTGTGAGAGAGAGCGCGCTGCCAGAGGGGGGGAAACACCGACTGACTCTTCTGTTGAGAATAACCAGGTTCAAATAACCAGCTGCGATGTCAACGTCAAAATTTAACGTATATTAAGAACTGCTCAAAATCCGTCTGTGAATCCGACAGCTCAGAGTCTGACCGAGACACAAAAAGCCTATTGATAGGAAGTCATTCTGCTCGCTAATTCTCTCTTGTTCTCTATAGTCTACTTCAATGGCCGTCCTACCCAACCCTGTGACTCTCGGATTTAAAAGTTCTGCTCGACTTCCTTACTTACACTGGCAAACTAGCGTCTAGTAACTGAAGAGCTCCCACTACTACACGGAATCTTTGGACATGATTTCCCCCAGGGGCTGAACAGTAGATTATTAGCGTCAGCTAGACATTGCCGTCCCCACGGCGCCAGCCAGCGCCGGGCCCCCTCCGTCCGCTTTAGGTGAGCAGTCACACATCTGTGAAGGAGTATTTCCGCCTGTGTGTGCGCCGGCTGCTACCCACAAGGTGTGACAGACCTCCCTTACTCGGACTGCACCGTCAGAGCCCACAGCCAGTAAGGGCGGTTGTAGAGTACCGAGCGGCTCCCCTTCAAAGTAATGAATCAGGAGCTAACTGTTTCCATTTCTCACACTTGAGCACAGGTTCCCAGAACCATCTTCAGAATCACACAACATAGGAGGCCATTCGGCCCATCCTGCCTGTGCCGGCTCTTTGAAAGAGCTCTCCAATTAGTTCCACTCCCCTGCCCTTTCTCCACAGCCCTGCAATTTTTTTTCTTTACAAGTATTTATCCCTTTTGAAAGTTACCATTGAATCTGCTTCCACCGCCTTTTCAGGCAGCGCGTTCCAGATTACAACAATTCAGTCCAATTTTTAATTAAAACCCCCCCGCACAAATCTGATATACAACTACAGCTTGCATTTCAGGGGTAGGGAAATGTCTCAAAGGGCTTCACATTAACGAGAAGAAACAAATACTATGGAGCAGGAAATAAAATTGGAGAATGTTGGAAGGGGTGAGGGTTGAAGGCATGATTGAAGAGAAGTGTTGAGGTTTTTGAAAGCAGGGAGGGAAGGTGGAAGGAGGTAGGCAAAGAGTTCCAGGGAGTAGGAACAGAGTGGCAGAATGAGTGGCCATTAATTGTGGAGCAGTGAGCAAGGGGACAAGGAGAAGCTCAGTGTTAGAGGAGTGGAGCGGGCACAAGGAGCACAAAGATAGGGTGGGGCGACGTGTAAGCAGGGAGTGGAATTCTGATGTGAACTTGCTGAGGGACAGTTGCTTGGCGAGGATGGGGTGTCGCGAGAGGGTGGCGGTGGCAGAGAGTGGGAGGTGGAGAGCGGGAGGGGGCGACGGAGAGCGGGAGGTGGCGACGGAGAGCGGGAGGCGGCGACGGAGAGTGCGACAGAGAGCGGGAGGGCGGGTGGTGGCGACGGAGAGCGGGAGGCGGCGACGGAGAGCGGGAGGTGGCGACGGAGTGGGAGGCGGAGAGTGGGTGGCGGCGACGGAGAGTGGGAGGCGGAGAGTGGGAGGCGGAGAGTGGGAGGCGGAGAGTGGGAGGCGGAGAGTGGGAGGCGGCGACGAGAGTGGAGGCGGAGAGTGGGAGGCGGAGAGTGGGAGGCGGCAACGGAGAGTAGGAGGCGGAGAGCGGGAGGTGGTGGCGGAGAGTGAGTGGCGGCGACGGAGAGTGGGAGGTGGTGGTGGAGAGTGGGAGGTGGCGACGGAGAGTGGGAGGTGGAGAGTGGGAGGCGGTGGCGGAGAGTGGGAGGCGGCGACGGAGAGTGGGAGGCGGAGGTGGAGAGTGGGAGGCGGTGGTGGAGAGTGGGAGGCGGCGGCGGAGAGTGGGAGGCGGCAGCGGAGACGGCGACGGAGAGTGGGAGGTGGAGAGTGAGTGGCGGCGACGGAGAGTGGGAGGTGGAGAGTGGGAGGTGGAGAGTGGGAGGCGGCGACGGAGAGTGGGAGGTGGAGAGTGGGAGGCGGCGACGGAGAGTGGGAGGTGGAGAGTGAGTGGCGGCGACGGAGAGTGGGAGGTGGAGAGTGGGAGGCGGCGACGGAGAGTGGGAGGTGGAGAGTGGGAGGCGGCGGCGGAGAGTGGGAGGTGGAGAGTGGGAGGCGGCGACGGAGAGTGGGAGGTGGAGAGTGGGAGGCGGCGGCGGAGAGTGGGAGGTGGAGAGTGGGAGGCGGCGACGGAGAGTGGGAGGTGGAGAGTGGGAGGCGGTGGCGGAGAGTGGGAGGTGGAGAGTGGGAGGCGGCGACGGAGAGTGGGAGGTGGAGAGTGAGTGGCGGCGACGGAGAGTGGGAGGTGGAGAGTGGGAGGCGGCGACGGAGAGTGGGAGGTGGAGAGTGGGAGGCGGCGACGGAGAGTGGGAGGTGGAGAGTGAGTGGCGGCGACGGAGAGTGGGAGGTGGAGAGTGGGAGGCGGCGACGGAGAGTGGGAGGCGGAGAGTGGGAGGCGGCGGCGGAGAGTGGGAGGCGGCGACGGAGAGTGGGAGAGCGGGAGGCGGCGGCGGAGAGTGGAGAGCGGGAGGCGGCGGCGGAGACGGAGAGTGGGAGGTGGTGATGGTGACGGAGAGTGGGAGGAGGAAGGTGGCAAGCGGCGACGGAGAGTGTGTGACGCTGAGTGTGAGAGGACATGGGTCGCAGCTTTTTTGGATGAATTGACTCTTGGAGGGTTTGGGAGGGTGTGGGGGAGAGTCTGACCGTTAGAGAAGTCAAGCCTCGAGGTGATGAAGGAATGGACTCGGGTTCTGGCAAAGATTGAGGGTATAGACACCTGTTAAATATACTTTATTCAGCTGTTAACCATGGTTTATCAAACCAAATTTAATGTTAATTTATAAGAACGTAGGTTTCAGAAACACAGAAGGCTCATTAAGGCTGAGCAATCCTTTTCAATAACTACTCACCCTTTCTCTATCTCTGGAAACCCTGTTTACAGTTTGCTTCAATGGCTGTCCTCGGTAAGCTCTTCCGCAAGCCTCTTACTCTCGGATGAAAAAAGTTCTGCCTGACTTTCTTGCTTACAACTCTGTCATTCTGGACTCGGGTCCTTTGTTTTTGAATCCTTCACATCTATCATCAGCAACTGGATTTGAAACTCTACGGAACCTGGTCTTCCTGCTGACAATTCACCCTACAAGTGTGGTTTAAAACCGCTCAGCACTGCAATGTTAATTTTTCAGCATGAACCCTTCGGTATGGTGAAATCCATTTTCTGCCCGGACCTGAGGAAGTCAGTCTTATTCTCAAATTTACAATAAACTTATTAAACATATGGCAACGGTTGATAAACCCGACCCAGAATTGCTTTGCTGCCTCACTTAAGTTGTTTGTAAAATCAATGAAATCCACAGATTATAAACAGTTATACACTATTCAACAAAATTTAAAAACTTGCATTTTTGAAACGTAAAATAAATTGCAGAAAATGGAGCTTTAAAAAAAAACAAATTAAAAATGTGTGGACACACATTAGGTGAAGACAAAATCCTGGTTTGGGAGAATGAAAAAAAAATCACTGATTATGCAGCCACATCAATGTAACTGCCTGTCTGATGCTGATACTGAAAGAGATCAGAGACATCTGGTCCTATTTAAGTGTCAGCTCGGTTTAATTGGTAGCACTCTTGCCTGTGAAGTCTGTAGGTTCAAATCCCACTGCAGGACCTGAGCACTTAATCCTGGTCGACATTCCAGTGCAGTAGAGGGAGTGCTGCATTGTCTTTTGGATGAGATGTTAAACTGAGGCCCCGTCTGCCTCTTCCATTGGTTCAGGTTGACATAAAAAAGATCCCATGGCGCTACTTGAAGAACAGCAAGGAGTTCTCCTGGTGTTCCAGCAACATTCCTCCCTCAACCAACAGATTAAATGGTCATTTATCTCTTTTTGTAGGATCTTGCTGTGCAAATTGGCTGCCACATTTACCTACATAACAGTGACTGCACTTTAAAAGTAATTCTCCGCTCGTGAAGCATTTTGGGATGTTCCGAGAATTTGACAAGCTGCTATATAAATGCAAGTTCTTTCTATTAAGTACATGCGAACAAGCTGCCCCTTAGTTGAAAAGAAACTACCATTAAAAAGCTAGACTAATTTACTTTTACTGATCTCAGTGCTGATTATAAGATGAAGCAAATTCAAATTTGATGTAAACCAGACCTACAGGATCACTGCTTCCTGATTTAACTTCCATGCTGCCCTGCTCTAGACGTCCTGGTCCTTCACCTAGTTTCTCAGTTTGAAAAATGGTACAAGCCATTCAATTTCAGCTTCCTCGCCATATGCTCTTTTGATTGCATCCCCCTCCCCTTCTTGTTGTGAAGGCAATAACTCTCACTGTGGTACAGTTCCACAACTCCGGCCACCCTCCAGCACCTCACCCAAGTGGCCATTCTTAATGCGAGAGTCTAGACGGTGAGTAACAGCAGTATATTCGACTGGGTGGGCATCGCAGGTGTCACTGGATAGTGATCAGCAGCAGGATCCCTGATTGACCTTTTACAGACCCCAGCAATTATAGCACTTCAACTACTGCTCCAAGATCAGCAGATAAATACACTGAACTCGGGGCCTTCTGCTTTGAATGGCTTGATGGTCTCACTATATCCTGAACATAGAGGAGAGGGGAGTGGAGTCCTGACTTATTTAACAGAGTTATCCATTACTGGTACAAGAAAAGTCACAATTACTGTGTTCTTTTACTGTAGAGCAATCTTACAAATGTCACTCAGAGTGGTCACCCCAAATTCCATTGCAAGACCAGCAAGTAAGCACAGCGACTTCATTATGGTCAGAAATTTAACTTGTGAAAATATGGCTTCTAATTTTACACGAGGAATAAACTATATTCGTGGTGTAAGGCACTGGTATACTGAGCACTCAGGCCAAGTGGCAGATGAATAATGGGTCAATATTACCATCAAAAATTGCACCTCAAAATGCTGGCTTTCAGCAGAATGTCCAACTACACCAGGAGCTTTCTCTTCCTTTGAAATCCCAGGGTTTCTACTGGCTTTAAGTGCTGTAGGAACTGCTGGGCTGAGAGCTGCACCGTGTTACCAGCATCCAAAGCCCATTTATTAGACTGATTGCCCTCTTGTACCTTGCCCAAGTGGCCATTCACGCACACTTGCTGGTGGACTATCAGGACTGGGAACACTAGCTGATTCTCCCTCTTTCTAACTGGTAGCACTTCTCCTGTTGCCCTGAGATCAGTTAACAGCACAGACCATGGATTGAACGGGAGATCCTCTCAGTCAACATGACTCAGCTACACTTTGTGCAAACCTGCTCAGCCACTAGTGGAGCTGGCACTCTGAGGTTTCGTCCAATTCAATCCCATCCACTGTTGATCAGCTCTTTCCAACTCTCACGAAAAAAATCTTGCCACTTCGGCTAGGAGATTGATACACTTAAAATTGCCTAATGGAATTACATTTGTTGGTTACTTGGATATTCTTTGCAAAAACTTGTTTTAGGAACTACACCAAAAGGCGTGTTGTATCCATGATGTCATTTCATAGTACAGGAAACTCTTTATTAACCGGCACCGACGGGACCGGCGTGGTGCCGGTTAATCAAAAAGTCCGGATAACGGAGAGTTATATCTCCCAACGTACGAGAGCCCCGTACACACTGACATGCGCCTGTATTCGGAGCTCCGTCTCCCCGGGGACCGCCAGCTGACCATCTGTCGTGTCCGCTGCCTACCCGGGCTGCACATTCCCCACCCAATCTACATGCTCCGATACAAGGCAAACGCCTCGGGGTTTTTTTTAAAGTTATTTTTAAAGGAGAGATGAAGGAAAACCCCGGTTACCTACTCAAGAATTTTGCCGGTTAAGAGAGATTTCCGGTTATTTGGGTGCCGGTTAAAAGAGAGTTTCCTGTAGAAGGTATACAATCCTAACATTGCACTGTGCTAGGAACACTAGCCTTAATGTAGGTTCCTGATTTTTGTTATTGTTCTAAGTTATTGTACTGTCGCTCTGCCTACTTACAGTTCTAACCAAGCGTGAAGTAAAATCCTCTATTTGACATTAACAAAAACACACTCTAATCTTCTACGATAAACAGAACTGGTCAACATTTCAAATCATGTACTGCTGTATATACTAAACATGTGGGGGAGGGAGAGAGAGAATCCTGTGAATACATTTTCAGAGCTGTTGGGGAATACACGGAAATCTGACAATGGCATCAGTATAGCCACAGCCAATTTATATTTATAAATAAAAGATGCAATCGTTGCATGCTAGACTTGGGCAGATACTGAACAACAGGAATGTTGGTGCACTGGACTGGAACATCTCCCTATCACGGTTAAGTTTTGTGTTTGCACAAGTTCAGAGGCACAGTTCAAACATGTCCAGGATTTCAAGCTGGAGTGCTCACCGTCATCTTATGGAGATCAATCTTTGCAGATGCCCTCTTGCCAACATGTAGTCAGCAGCTACCATTTCTATATATCTTGTGTGTGTAGACACATACTACAGTGTGTATGCATTTGCTGAGTCAAAGGCTGATAATGGATGGACTCAGCAGGGGAATCAAGGCTGAAACCCCACATTCCGAGTTCTGGATTGTAGGACAAGCCTCAATTTAAAAACAGGATATAAATTAAGGCAACACTCAATATTTACATAGGACTAGCTTATAAATTAAATTCTGCACTTTACTGCTAATTCTGATGATAAGCACAGTGTTAAAAAAAGACACTGGTAAGAACACCCTAAATGTGTGATTATTTCTGATTCTTTGGTACTGTGCGGGGCGATTTAATCATAAACAGATAATGACATTTTTTATAAGGGTTTTGGTTCTAGACTAGCAAACCTGAGGTGCTGAGTTTAGATCCCACCATTGTAAGCTGGGAAATTAAATTTGGCTGGCACCCGCTAATATGACCATGAAAGCTACCGTAGGTTGTAAAAACCCAACTGGTTCACCAAAACCCTTCATGGAAGGGGCATGCTACATGTGACTCCAGTCCCACATTACATGGTTGACTCTTCATTCCCCACGGGGCAATATTGCACTGCCATTATCACTCACATCCCTCGAACAAATGAAACAAAAACTCTACCTATTGCGTAGAACAAGCCAATGCTGGTCTGTTAAGGTAATACTTTAAACTTTAATAAGTTATCAGGGAATGCTATTGTAGCAGACAGTATGAATGGGTTCGAGACACCATTAGATGCATGGTGAGAGGGTGGGTGGGGCTGATTTATCAAAAGGGAACAGGCTTGTTGGGCCTAGAGGCCATTTCCTTTTCTTAAATATTCTTGTGTTCTTAATTCAACAAGGGAAGGGATAAAGTACTGGTCATAGCTATCATGTGGAGTCTAGTTTCACTCAACAGCTTATGGGTTAATGGGATTGATCAAACTTTAACCAAAGGCATATAGAAAAAGAGTTACAAACCACACAACACTGTGAATAGCCGCGTGGTAGCTTCAATAGCAGAGTACCAACCCCCTAGTTAGAGCTTGAGTTTGAAACTAACTCAGTCAACTGCCCTGAATGGACAAGTGTTACCAGTTCTGAATCAGATGAGAGGTAAGAGCACTACATGCTTTCAGAATGCAGTAGGAGGGAACAGTACAAGAGAAAGGAAAAACTGGCAGCAGCCCTGCTGATCATGGAATAACAGTTACATAGCTGCAGAGAAAAACATTAGAACAGGGGACATGAAATGGGGCACGATGCAAGATGCTAAGAATTAAAACAAAAATGATACCTTGTCAATGCATCATTTTGTTGTAATTTACAAACATTAGAAAGTGGCACCAAAGGGAACTTTTTGAAATTAATTTTCATAAACAGATAATGCAACTTAAATTATTAGTCAGGAGCAAACCTCCTTAAGGTGTTAAGTACAGGTGGTGAGCTGTTACCTGCAGACATTGAATCCACATTCACCACAGCCACCGTATAATGAGCAGGGACTGAATTCGCCATCCAGCACTGCAAGGGTAAAGTACGCAGGAGTCTGCCCCACGTTGAACGTGGCAAAGAGGAAATACGCAGTCTCTGAATGGCATCAAACCCAATCACGATGCCAGCTGCCAAACCCCGAACAATCTCCCATTATGAGGCGCTGAACTTCAAACACTGTCAAGGGTCCAGGGCTGAAACCCCATTGAATGCTGTCACGGTGCCAGGCGCTGAACCCCATCCATTGCTGAACACTTCAAACTCAAGAATCCCAAACGCAATGTTCTGGAAATAACTTTATTAATAATAGTAATGATGAAAACAAAGTTACAATTCTGAAAACGAAAAAAAAACATTTTGTACACAAAATATACAGGTGCGAAGATATCAGAAACTACCCAATGTAAAAATCTGCTCCAGAAAAGAAGATACTAAAAGTCAAATCCTAAATGTGCACAGAGAAGCTGAATAGTCACTGATGCAGAATGAATTAAAGTTCTTACCCAAGAACTTTACATCTCCAAATAACACCAGAATTCAATTTTTTGGCCTTTTTTCAAGCAAAATAATACTTGTGGGATAACCAAATCAATATGCACGGAATAAATATAAATCCTCAGAGACAATACTTAGAATTTTAGTTTAAAAAAAAATATATGCAAAAGGCAAATATGTAGCCAAGCACGCTAGCTGTTCTAATACTCTATTGCCTCAATGTACAGTGCTATTAATATCAAGGAGGCTGCCATGTTGGAGTCTAGTTCTATTGAATGTTGCTCTGCGCTAGAGTCAGGTAATTTAACATTGAAATGACAGTCCAACAGAACAATCTTGGTGTAGAAAGAACCAAAAGTATATGGCACAGAAACAAGTCGCAAGCCCTGTCCTGGGAAGGCAGTAAATATGAGCTACAATACGATGGAATGCCAGAAAAACCTTGTGACACAAGGTAGGTTGACATTAAATTACACCTCTGCTCACCTCCATCAGGAATGTTGGCTGCCACACAAGTGGTGGACGTTTCAAATGGAATGGACTCACCTTTTTGTCTTGAAGCTGCTCCAGTTCTTTCAGTATAAGCCAAAAATCAAAACCTTGAAGTTAAGGCTGCTCATTCTATTTGTTACGTTCTTAAGGAAGATCGAATGGTACTTGTTCCCCATTAAAGTGTATGGATGTCTGGAGGCTGAAAGCATGCTTACACTGTTCCTGCTGCTCACGCAGTACTGGACTGACAACACCAAACACTTGGGCAGTTCCTAGAGCAAACTTGTTCTTGCAAGCATTGTCCAGTACTGCAAACCTCAATTTCATAAAATTACGTAGCGATCATTTACTCAGTTTTCAGAACTCATTTTTACGAGTGGGTTTAGAAAGTCACGCGATACCAAATGGTGACTGTATGTTGTTTAATCCTGTAACTGCTGCAATTTTCAGTGTAACCCCGTAACTGTGTAAGTATACGATTTATAGATTTCACACGTTACTGCGTACAACTGGGAAGATGGTGTTAAGTATGAATGTGTAAAGCGCCACAAAGCATTGGGAGGCACATCTGTGTCCGCTACACATTGCATTAGACTGTGGGGGTGATAGCGTGGGAAGAGGTGAAGACCTGAGTCCACATCGCTTCTGTATGTCACCCCCGGGCCTACCACACACCCAACTGTAGTCAGTTTTAGTGGCGTTCAGCCTGGCTTCTCACAGATGGTGGAAGGAGAGGAGTAGCGAGTATAGTGAGCTCTCACAGATGGTGCATAAACTCCGGAAAAGGGGCAAAGAGGAGAAAATACCTTTAAACAGGACATTTCACCCTCAAAAAGAGTTGCCACTGTAGAGATACGTGTGAGTACACTATTTAGCTGTGTCAGTACAGAGTGTGTGTGTGTGTGTGCGCGCGATAGCTGTGTTACCAGGTTATCTGCGACTGTACAGTTGTTGTTCAACTTGCATTTTGCTATTCATGTTTCTAAATAATCTGCTCTTACCTGGGCCCTCAAAAGGTAATAATTTGGAGGGAATCGGGTCATTAGCAGCAAGCGGAATGAGATAGAGGTCCTTGATGTGCCTGGCATTATTTGCCACCACGCCGAAGCGTCCTCGACTGTTGAAGTAGGAGTAGAGCGAGATGTAGGTGACTTCCTCTTCCTCCGTGGCTGGGTGGAAACGAATGAGACAGACTTCCTACATTTGCCACAGAAAGAAAACAAAAATCACTTAAAACAAAAGCTTGGCTGCAATTACAGCTGTAACCAGCAGCTACATCTCCAGAAGGACTCCCCTTGCCCCCCAAATCGCAACACTTGCATACAGAATGTTAGGAACATAGGAACAGGAGGAGGCCGTTCAGCCCCTTGAGCCTGTTCCGCCATTCAATTAGATCATGGCTGATCTGCGACCTCAACTCCATTTACCCGCCAAAATGATCCTGCCTGAACACTTCTGCTGGTATTACTTAACCAGAAACAATGCTAAGACTAAGAACATAGGAACAGGAGGAGGCCATTTAGCCCCTTGAGCCTGTTCGATGAGATCATGGCTGATCTGTGACCTAACTCCATATAACCACTGTTGCCCCATAACCCTTAATACCATTGGTTAACAGAAATCTATCAATCTCAGATTTAAAATTAATTGACCCAGCATCAACTGCCGTTTGCGGATTCATTTAAAAAATGTCAGTACTTTAAAGTTCGGATGCCATTTTAAACCTGTCTTCTGGGTTAGGGACAAAAAGCGGGGGGATGTAGGACTAAGCACGACTGCTTTTTCAAAGAGTCAGCACAGGCACGACAGGCTGCATGGCCTCCTTCGGTGCTGTATGTTTCTATGATTCTGTTCAAACTAAACTCCTGATAACTGCTCTGTGAAAGATAGTTCAGATCCTAATATCCTCAGATCCTGACTGTAAACACACAGGCTGATTCAGCGATGGTGTTCTCCAAGAATGCACATGCACAATCTGGGAGCGTGCCTTGCTACATCAGGTGAGCAGGCCAGCCTGTCCGATTCCCAAAGTGCTGAGTTCAACAATATAAAAATGTTCAAAGCTATTTGTGGCCTCACTGCCAGCGTGCGAGAGCCTCGGCACACCAAAGCCTTTCAATCCAGCGCCAAAGTCTGCAATTTTTCCCTGCTGTTTATTAGCACTGTTTGCCCATATAAAATGGGTGCTGGAGGGATTTCATGGTCTAGACTTGAAGACCCTGATCTAAATATTGAGTGCTGAATTATTTCCCGTGGCTATTCCAAGCCTCCACCCAATACCTTTTCTATAACAGCCTTGCTGTCAGTTGCTTATTTCACTTGTCACAAGCAGTATTCAGCAAGGGAAGTCCTATGGGCACTCGCAGATTTGGATGAAGAAGAATGGATGTATGCAACTCGCAGCCAGGGAGACTCGTACACCAGTGATCTGATTGACCCAAGTGATTAATCTGGTCTTGCACAAACAGTTCTATCCCATTTTTCACAATACAGTGGCCCACCCAACAGCACGTCCTTCATTATCATCTGCAGTACTTCAACTACCAGAATTTGTTTTCGCCCCCTCCATACAGCCTTTGGACGTGAAAATAATTATAAAGCAACCTAAAGCCTGCCAAAAGGCCTCAACAATACTTGTCCCCAGATACGGCCACTTACCTTTGAATGGGTACATCCCTTTAAATGTGAGCGGCAACATTTGCAGGCTCGTGAGATTCAGTGGCCTTCTATGCAACTGCATTCTATGCACAAGCCCCAAGTGGCAGAGGGCGCATATTTAAATGATATTCAGGAGCTGGCCTTGGTAGCTTTTGGTGAAATCAGCTCCATTTGGGCCTCACACAGCAGCCCCAGCAGCTTGTTAGCCAAGATCGCTGAATCAGTTCTACATGGTTTTGTCCAGCTCGCAACAAGCTCATTAAATAACTGAAGTCACAGACTGAATGGAAATAGAAATTTGGAAAAGCCGATACAGCTTACACACCAATATACAAGGCATTCCCGTGAAGCAGCTTGGGACTTTTTACTACATTAAAAGCAAGTTGTTGTTGATAAAAAATCATCTAACAGCCCAAAAGCAACAGCACCTCATCTTTCGTTTAGGCACCCTACAGCCCTCTGGACTCAATATCAAGTTCAACAATTTTAGATCATAACCTCAGCCCCTATCACATTTATATTTTATTTTTTCATCCACCCTTTTGTTTGGCCCCCCTCCCTTTTTTTTTCCTCCTAGAAGCTGGCAGCTGTCCTTCATTCTGCCAGTGCATTTCACACTTCTTTTAGCCTCAACCTGTCACATTAACACCTCCTCTTGCCTTGATCATCTCTTAATGTCTCTCAATGTCTCTTAATCTCTCCTTTTGTTCTTTCATCCCCTCCCCCTTTTCCCAGCTTTATCCTTGCTTTAAATCTATTTCATTTCCTGCTTTTTCCAGTTCTGACGAAAGGTCTTCGACCTGAAACGTTAACTCTGTTTCTCTCTCCACGGATGCTGCCTGACCTGCTGAGTGTTTCCAGCGTTTTCTGTTGTTATTTTTAGCCCAAAAGCAAAGACTGATTTCATATAAAACAACTTTTCAGGACCACTTTTCAATAGTCTCATCCAGTAGTTTCTCACTGTCTAACTTATCGAGTATACACTTTTCAATCATTACTTGGGAAAGACAGTTTAGCCCTCAAAGAACTCAAGAGCATTTTCACTACGTTTTTTGATATGAGTTCCACAAATAAGCCTTCTGTTTTGCTTTCACAATGACATCCTCACTCAGCCAAACACAGGAGGCTCAGAGAACCGTAACAGCGTGTGCTGGAAATCGACATCTCTGGGGAGCCAGTATCAGTGAATTGTTGGTGGGAGAAGGTTTGCTACATGTGCATGCAGACAAACACGCACACATTGAGGGGACTTGCACAGTGACCAGAGACAATAATTTTTTCCCCCTTTAATGTGCACTAGTTTAGAATTTTGGACATTAATTTCGAGTATATTACTACAAAGAGCATTCTTTATATTCTCCAATTCTAGTACAAAAAGTGTTTCATAATGAAAACTGTTGATAAACGTTTGCACTAAGAGGGCTGCAGAATGCACCTTAGCTGCAACAAAGCGGAGATTAGCTATTTACAAGAGATGCAGAGGGGAGAAATTCTGTTGTAACGTGGGATTTGAAATCCGACCAGAAGTTGCAGTATGCTATACTAGATGTAGTTACCGGTCAGGTCAAAGGTAGTTGTACAGTCACAGTATCTGGGTCATATTAAAGAATTTATTTAGCAAATCTGCTGATGCACGATGAATTTTTTTTTTTTTTTTTTTACAGAAAGCGTTCTCCAATCACAAATCTGTGCACCAGTTTTCTAAAGTCAGCAACAGTGAAAGAAGGTGATGCACAGTGTGCTTCTGGCTCCTTGTGTCTGTCAGAAGAAAGTAGTCCCGAGATTGTTGAATGGATGCTTTTAGCATCAGCTGAAAAGTCTGAATAACTGTTACTTGCAATGGAAAAGTGAAAAGATTGTATTTCAGGCTAAACTTTTCTGCATGACAGATGGAATTTAAGAACCAATTCAAACTATAAATCCACGCAAATTCCTAATCCCTAAATATGGAGCGAAAGTAAAATGATGCAATGAATTTTACTTGACAACACAAAACTTTTAGTAGATTATAACGATTACACGGACTAAACCACAGTACGATACCTTGGAGAGAGATGACTTCAGTTTTCCTACATAATCCCAGACTGTGTGGGGTGAAATCCTGCCACCAATGTGAATTGTATCTGGCAAATCCTAAGTAAACACAGAGTTACATTTAAAAAAATTCAAAAAGTAAATCAGCTCTGCCACCCTGTCAGGGTAGTTTATAGCACTGACAAACATTGAAGCTAAGTTTGCTACTAAAGGCATACATAAGCAAATGCTCCTAACAATGCACTACTTCACCTACACATGACAGAGGACAGTGTACCGCCCGCTGTTGGCACTGAATCTGCCCTCAGGAATGGGTGGAGCTAGAGGTCTCCTCCTCTTGACCATCCTGATTTGCTTATCACTGGATATAATTTTTCTATTGGTTTAATGCCAGGATCGGAATCCAAGACTTAATACACAAGTCTATGATCTTATTGAATGGTGGAGCAGGCTCGAGAAGCCGTATGGCCTATATCTGCTCCGAATTCTTATTTTATGTTATCTAAGAAAAGAGACAGTTAACAGCTCAGGTGGAAAACTTGACTAGAAAGGCAGACGAGCCCCTTTCATTAGGACTGAGGAAAAAATGTTCCCGGTCCTTGTGCTGCACACGTGAAGCCATTTAACCCCCCCCTCCCGATATCGGCACTAAATCCTAGCTAATGGGAATTGATGTAAATTACCCAATATTTACTGGCTGTGCAAAATTCTGCTCTTTAGTGACAAATAAAACTGAGAAAATTATCTCTCAAAATCAGTGACAACAGCTAGTGCAGATGTGACTAAAGATAAAATTCTGGCCTGGTTTCTTGATGACAACGAAATGCATAAAGGCTTTATTTTATGAAGAAGGTGTCAGAGTTGAGAATAACCAGTCGGAGCAGTGGGAAAAGTAAAGTGATTCTGGATGACAGTTTACATTTTTACAATTACTTTTAAAATTATCAGAAACTGTTTCCAATGGCTGAAGGCTCGATAACCAGAGGGCACAGATTTAAGGTGATTGGCAAAAGAACCAGAGGCGACATGAGGAAAAACCTTTTTACGCAACGAGTGGTTAGGATTTGGAATGCACTGCCTGATAGGGTGGTGGGAACAGATTCAATAGTAGCCTTCAAAAGGAAATTGAATAAATACTTGAAGGAGAAAAAATTGCAGGGATATAGGGAAAGAGCGGGGGAGTGGGACTAACTGGATTGCTCTTCAAAGGAGCCGGCGCAGACTCGATGGGCCAAAAGGCCTCCTTCTATTCTATGATTCTATAGCCATGTCTTTTTCTTTCCTCCTACTTGGACTATTTTGCAATAGTTAGGTTTTAAATATACAATAAAAGGAGCAAGTTCAAAGTTTTAGTTTTTAAAAGCCCTGTCAGGGGACCTCCAAAATCAAGGTGCATCACTTCAAACTGAAACGTGGAAAATCTTTTAACAAGTAACCATGCCAACCCTGATCGAAGATTAAATAAAATCCTGATATCACTGCACATCAAATGACCTGGGAAAATATCAATGCTTGTAAAGTGACGTGGTTCAACACAGGAGACTGTCTGCCATGACATCTTGCCAACAAAGGATAGAAATAACTTAAATACTCCTTAAGTTGGTGCAGAGTGACACACTGGAACTGCACTTTCATCATCCCAATCACCTTAATACATCTTATACTATGCGCTATCCTAAACATAACTGAGATGCACTGAAGACCGTCTCGCTCGTGATGTACGTGAATTGAAACTCTGCTTCCAGTTTCCACATTCAGTCGCAGAGGACAACCACTATTCGGGACTGTTCCTGTGAGAATACTGTGGACAAAACACTTCATGTTTCTCCTGGCTCCACAGCTCCCAGAAAAGTGGAAGGAGGATGTTCAGTCGTTACTGGTCCTAAAAATTTAAACAGGATCGGATTTCCCCCCTCCCAGAATACACCTGCTAAGAATAATTAAAAATTCTTAAAACTAGCAGTGTGCACGGACTGAATGACCCTCTAGCTGTTACAAAATAAATGCCGGAGAGCTCCCTCAGAGCTAGTATACTCATCTAACTTACACACACACACACTTTCCAGCAGGGGTGGCTGGACAGCAGTCAGGAGTAGAAACTCTCACTGATTTTCTCTCTCCCGCGCCAAGTGTCCTGCCCTCGCTGGCACTTCAGCTCAGCTCTGGGTATTCAGCACCGACTGAATATAGGATGGAGCTTGGCAGTGATATCTTTCATGGCCCAATGTCTAGAGGGCACTCACCGTCTAGGCCTAACACAGGAAGGTTGGTCAGTTGGGTAAAGTGCTGCCTGTGGAATTTTACACCAGCACCAAGCCAATGCCATCTGAAGAAGGGAGAAAACTGGACGGTGGTGGGGGAAAGACTTTCTTACCTCTATGAGATAGTCAATAGATCCAGAGACTGGATAGGCTTTAGTGACAAATTTTGCCACACCATGCATGTTGATAAATCCTTTCCAAATTGCATCCAGGTGAGAGAGGAACAATGAAGTATCCAATTCCACTGGAGTTTTTGACTCTGAAACTCTGTAACAGAAACAATGTCAGTCAGACAGCTCTAGTACAAAAGTAACACCACCCCATACACTGCCCGCTTGGTGGAACATTTACCCAGTCTATTTTCTATTAATTTTAGAATCCACATCCAGGTCAGATGTTCAAAATTAACAATGCCTAAATTAAACTACTTGCGGTCCATCTGAGCCCTCCCAATGGATTTGTTTTAAAAAAAATTAAGAGTCAATAAGGAAGAAAGATGGGTCAATAAAACATTAACCTGTCTTTTCTCTTTCCAGATGCTGATCGGAACAGAGGATTTGCTGAACAAAGAGACCCAGGTCCATCTAATTCGCCTTCTACCATCCTGGGAGTCACACGATCCAACGATAATGGAGTTGTTGACTAATCACAGCGATCAATCTCTATCAATGAGTCGACAACAGACCCAGACATGAGGCGAGGAAAACCCCCAGTGGTGGAGAGCTTTGGGAACCATAGGTCCAAAGTCACCTGTTCCTCCCGAGCTCGCTACACTCACCACACGTCATGTCTCAAATTACTCAGATATTGGCTCCCAAAATGTTATTTTCTGAAATAAATATCTAATTTGCATTTGAATGAATCTAACTGGTCCCATCGTTTCCCTAGGGAGTCTGGTCCATAGATTGACCACTTGCTCACTGAAATATTTGGAGCAATATTAATCTAACCCACCCGTCGGGAATGAGGTGCAATGCTGGTGTTACACCCGCCCAATTTTACTCTCCACCGGTCAACGGGGAGTAATATTGGGAAGGGTGTAAAACTGCATTCCACCCGATCCTGTGGGTTTCTCGCCCTATGAGTTAGGTTAAAATTGGTCCCATTGTTTCTACAGATAAGTTTTGAATTTACCCCCCTTCAAGTGCAGGCCGTGACCTCTGGTTCCACTGTTCTGGACAAGGTGAAATAGCTCGTCATGGTCTACATTATCTAGTCCCTTTTGAATCCTAAAAACAGCAATCATATCACCTCTCAGACTTCTCTTTTCCAGTGAGAACAGGCCCAATTTACATAATCACTCCTCATAATCCATCATTCTGGTTGCTCTCTTTCTGTATCGTTTCAATAACTGCAATATCCTTCTTGTGGCGTAGCGACCATAACTGCACATAATATTCTACGTGCGGTTGCACCAATGATTTATAAAGTGGCAGGATTATCTCACTATTTTGGCTCAATATCGACCTTTTAATACTTCTCAACATCTGATTTGCTTTACTCATTGCCACCGAGCTTTAGTGCAATAGCTTCAATTTGTTGTCAATCAGGACCCCCAGATCTCTTCAATTTTCTTTCCATTTTAGCAATAGTCCCTTCCTGGATTTGTTTGTACCCTCCAAAGCATTTTGCTCTACATTAAATTTCACCTGCCATCTGTCTGCACAATTGCTAAGTATATTCAAATTCTCCTGTAACTTAATCTGTTCATCTTTGCCATCTAATGTCTTCAATTAGCTTTGTAAATTTACCACTGTGCTTGTGATTCCTAGCTCCAGATCATTTATAAAGATATTAAACAAGAGGTCCCAAAACAAGCCCCTATGGGATCCCACTGGTAGCATTCTCCCAGGCTGATTACAATCCCTGTACCACAACCCTCTGGGTTCTATAGGTCAACCAGTCACGTATTCATTGCAAAATATTTCAACTGATTCCCGCTTCTTTATTTTCAGCCTTTCCAGAGGAACTATATCAAAGGCCTTATTGAAAATCCAAGTACATTACATCCACCGCCTTACCCCTGATTAAGCTCCCGTCACACCCTCAACAAAAACAAGTTAGATTGGCAAGACCTGTTCTTCATGAATCAATATTGGCTATCGTTTATGGCTTTTTCTATCCAGATGTTCCATACTATCTTCAACAAGGGTTTCCAGTCTGAAGTTTCCTGTGTCACTTTTGTTACCTTTTTTTAATTGAACTGATTGCTGCTGTGCATTTACATATGAACAAGAGTAGGCCATTCAGTCCCTCGAACCTGCTCCACCATTCAATTAGATCATGGCTGATCTATACCTCAACTCCATTTACCCACCTTTGTTCCATATCCCTCGATACCCTTACATAAGAAAAATCTATTGACCTCTGTCTTGAAAGCTCCAATTGTCCCAGTATCCACAGCCATTTGGAGAGAATTCCAGATTTCCAACATGTTCCAATTTTTTTTTTTACTGAAAACTCTTATATAGTAGTAAGAAACATAGGATGAGCTTCACCAGACGTCACGAGAAAGAGCTAGAGCAGCTTTGGCTTCCTCAGTAATATGAAGCTCTATCCGTATCTCTAGTTCCATTCCCTCAATGCCATAAATTTGAAATTCTTATCCTTGTGTTTAAAACTGTCCGTGGTCTTGCCTTACCCTATCTTTGTAATCTCCTCCAGCCTTATAACTTTTCCCCAAACTCTGTTTCTCTGGCTTCTTGTTCATCCCCCCTTCTCCCCACTATTGGTGGTTGTGCTGTCAGATGTCTAGACCCCATGCTCTGGAATTCCCTCCCGAAACTCCTCTGCCTCTCCACCTACCCCCCCCCTTCAAGACCTTCCTTAAAATTTATTACTTTGGCCAAACTGTTGATTATGCCTCCAAATCTCCTCATCTTTGCCTCAGTGTTTGTTTCTCCTCACACCTCAGTGACGTTGTTGTTGAAAAGATTCTTCGAACAAAACGAATGTGGATATTAATTTGTCCCCAATTGGTACTGTTACCCAGCAGCAGAGCAAGGTGTGCTGTACTGTGCCCAGGCCTAAATTTGGAATGATCACCAGACCACCGAAATATTTGCTTCAATGCGGAATGGATTACATACAATGAAAATTTACAGATTACTTCCTGATTGCACACTAGTACAGAAGAGTATACTGGTTGTGAGGGAACTCTCCTACACTTGATTTGGGGTCAGTTATGACACTGCTCATTACATTATTAGCTAGCACGTTCCTATCAATCAAGCCTTCTCTATGTGGTGTTCAACTTTATTGAGCAGGTTGAATATCGTGAGATCCTAAAAGTGAAGAAACAATAATGTGCAAGCCCAAAAGTGTTTTAACAACTGGTCAGAATAATTAATCCAAATCTTTAATGTTAAATTTATAGTTTTGGTTATAACTGGGGAAATTTAGGATGGGGGAGAAAGCAGGGACTAGAAGTTGTTCTTGACATGAGCTCAACAGAAAGAGAAGAAATTAGCTTAGATAGGTGTAAAGCTAGTTGGAATTTCTGGCTCTTGTGCCGAGTTCAATTACAGCCTTTCTCTAGGGACAAAGGTTATCAATATTTATTTTGAATCTCAGTGTGTTGTGTTGACAGTCTACATATATTAAAAAAAAATCATAATACAGGTTGCCTATATGCTCTAGTGAGATCTAACAGCAATGTTTACACAGCTGGATGGATGGATGAACTGGAGTTTACCACAAGTCACCCAGCTTCTTGTTTGAAAGCTATTGTAACCCCCTTTTCAGAATTATTTTGTATGTACATCTAGCCTGAATATTGTCCTGACTGGTGGCTTTGGATTGCTAGAGTAGTTCTCTCCTTGTGATTCTTACACACCTTACTGTTGTGGATACTGCGTAGTTTTGCTCAGGTGCAATTGATGGTTTTGTCAGTATAGATTTGGGAGCTGCAGATGTCAAAATGGATTTTGGCACCTCCTCCTTCTTCTTTTCACCACCAAAAGTTCTCCTCCACGCCGCCTCAGAAACTGTGGTAGCAGCTGAAGATGTTGATAATATAGTCTTAGGGACATTATAGGCGCTAAGCGAAGAACCTAGAGTGATGGATGTTGTATCTCTCCCGGCAGCTGTAGTTGGATTACTGGCTGGTGATATGAAGGAGTTGCTGACAGATTCTGAAGTCAGCTGTGATGTAGCCACATGGGCTACCGATGGAGTGGGAAGAAAGGTAACTTCTTGGGTTGAAACAGGATTCTCTCTCGGTTCTGAAACAGTCACTGTTGCTTTGCTTTGTTCTTGCTGACGTCTCATATCAGGCCTTGGTTTCATTTTTGGTTCTGTTTTTTTGGTTACCACTTTTGGCTTCTTAGGCACTGGTTCATCATCTGAGACTTGAACTTTACCTAAAAGGGAGTGTGCAAATCAACAGGTGAATTAAAGGTTTGGGGTTAAATTAATTTCAGATGTGGCTTGTGCTACAGATTATCTGCATTATTCCTGAAATGAATAGCCTGAATTCACACCGACTTTACTGTTTCTATCATTCACTAACAATGAAGTTCATAAGCATATCAGTTGATCTCCTGTGACTTTGCACAAAGTCAAAATAAAAAAACATTTTTGGAATTAGGTCCCAGGTAGAGCTTGTTCATAAATTAACTCCCATATTCATCTGGGAGCCCATGGCTTGACCAGATCCAGGGCTTCAACCCAGTAAAAAAACTTGAATTATTAAAAATTCTCCAACTTATTTAAACTATCAGTGCAAGTGTACTGGCTACTTTTTGTTTTTGTTGTGAAATGGGATAGTTGAATCTGATTGGACCTTGCTAACCACACAAGCAATATCAAGATGTGGTGAGCATAAGCTAATTATAAAGCAATATTGGATACTATGGGAGCAACGTTCCATGGCCTCACACTCTTAACGGGGCCTCACACGTAGTGGGCAGTTTATCCGTGAATTGTAGGTGCATTGCCCACGATTTTCTGTTCATCAATGTCATGGATGGAACACTGCAGGCAAAATAGCCGACATTCCGATAAGTTGCCTGCTGTGTGAGAGTCCCTGCCAGTGGTGTAGGGCCTCAAAGTTCTACCCTATATTTATTCAGACATAATTTTTTTAAAATTATGCTAGATTGCCTTTTTAGATTACATTTGCATCACTGCTGATCAGACTGCATAAGCGATTATTTTGAAATAGATTTTTGCATAAGCCTATGACCCTACTAAAGTACAAGAATGTTCTGTTGCGTTGTAGATACACGCCTAGGGAAAGTATGCTGAGCACTGAATATGGTTACATTGGTCCTCGTGATAGACCAACATTCAGACAATATTTTTTACGCAGTGAGTTGTGATTTGGAATGCACTGCCTGAAAGGGTGGTGGAAGCAGATTCAATAGTAACTTTCAAAAGGGAATTGGATATATACTTAAAAGGGGAAAACTTGCGGGGCTATGGGGAAACAGCAGAGGGGAGTGGGGCTAATTGGATAGCTCTTTCAAAGAGCCAGCAGACATGATGGGCCAAATGGCCTCTTTCTGTGCTGTATGATTCTATGCATTTCATTAGTGTAGTGATGATTGAGGCTGCACAAATTCTGGCTTTGTTCTCACACCGCTGTTGCACAGAACCGCACTGATGAATGTTCATGAAAAGTCCTAAAATGTTTTTGTGTTGTTTACCTGTACAGATTCTGCAGTTCAGATCAAATAGGTGAGCTCGGTGTTCATCTGTTGTGTCTTTAAGCATGCTGCTGAAGATGTCAGGTAGTGGAAAGCTGGTCTTCTGAGCAGGACGTGCATCTTCCTGCTCCTGAGAAACATACATAAACTTCAACCATATTGAAAGCCACTGGACAATTGTAGTAAAAATACAACGATGCAATCGTAGCTACTATGATATCCAGTGTATAAATCCAAATTGCAAACCAGCACAACCTAACACATACTTACTGGAGTGGAATCTAAAATTTACACATCAGATTTTTTTTTATGCAACGAGTCATGATGATTTGGAATGCACTGCTTGAAAGGGTGGTGGAAGCAGATTCAACAGTAACTTTCAAAAGGGAACTGGATAAATACTTGAAGGGAGCAAGTTTACAGGGCTATGGGGAAAGAGCAGGGGAGTGGGACTAATTGGATGTCTCTACCAAAGATCCAGCATATGCACAAAGGGCTGGCTGAATGGCCTCCTTCTGTGCTGTATTACACTGATATTTAGGGAACAGGTATAGCAAATAAGGATGAATTCTTTAATTATTTTCTCATCCATTTTGTTTACTTTATTCAGTAATTGTCAGTTAATTATGGGTTTTCTGTTCTTATGAACAGATGACTTTTGGCTGCACACTGAATTTGTCAGTTAATCTTGCCATTAGTTACTGTAAATGAGATCACAGATTACTCAGTGTCTCCGATTTGCTAGTGACATCCCACTCGTCCTAGTGCCAATGACACTACTATCCAGTAAACTCTAGGGATGGGCAATAAATGCCGGCTTTGCCAGCGACCCCCACATCCTGAAGAATGATTAAAGAAAACAATTCTTTGGACCACAGATTTCAGTGGGAACTATATTGAGCTGAGCCATTTATTAGTGAATTTCTTTTTTTAAATGAGTTGAATTCTGCCTTGTGTTCAACCCCAATTATAATAATCTGGAAGAAATCTCAAGTAGAGAAAGAGGTCTGTAAGCTTAAGAGTCAACTTCTCGTAGCTAGACATCTCCCCCAATTTTCTCTTCTGAAGGCCGTGACTAAAACTGGGATGGAGTTCCACAAACACCAAGAGCCTTCCAGTTTCTCATTGAAATGGCCGTTCACGTGAGAGACCAGACAGTAAGTGGAGACAAGCTATTTCACTGCAGGGGAATCTCCCAATTCTGTCATCAACACATATATACTTTTCACCAAAGTTTAACAGAAAATACAAAGGCATAGGAACCAGGTCTGCCAAATCTCACCCATCTGGAGTGGAATTCATTTTATTCTGAAGTCTCACCCATTCTGATGAATCTCAAATTTAAACATTAAACGTAACTCCATAAGTCAGATTGTATCTTCACATTCTTTCTTGCTGCCAGGTTACACACGCCTTGGTATGATCATTGTATTTAGCGAGGTCAGTAGGAGTACAGGACTCAGACAAGTGTTAGCAGCGGAGCAGATGGTCCATTGTTTGCAGCTCATCACCACAGTCGCACATCACCAAGTTGCTGTTATTGTAATTCCATATGCTTAAATGGGTCTCTGATCTGGCTCACTTTTTTGATCATAAATGTCACTTTTAAAATTTTTCCAATGTTGATTAACTCCAGCAAAATCCCTGGCTCATTTTCCCCCATCCCTAACTAATGGGAACGGAGCCAAACTGTAATACCCCTGCAGCTCTGGCTGAGAGCAGCCAAGCAGCTTAGACCATAGATTGAAGTTGAAACCTTCCTCGGTCATATGACTCAGTGACAAACCTTAAGTTATATTTACCCACTGGGGCACAAGCGAGTTTATCACATTTCCAAATAATGTTAAATCCAATAAGCAGCTTGATACAAGAGTTAGCATCATTTGCTCCCACGATAAGAATAAAAACCAAAAGTTATCGGTAATTTACTCTATCCACTGATCCATTTTATGGCAACAAAAGGTAGATCATGGAGAAAAATCGAACAATGACTGGAAGCAGTTGAGAGAAAAGATTTGAAGAATGGAAACTGTAAAAGTAGGTTAAAACAATGGTAAAGAGGATTAGATATAACTTCAGGAAAGACCCAAAGGCAAGTTCAGTACAGAATACCATGGAATAGTTTGAACACAACAAATATCTTATAACTGCAACAGGCAGGATCAATGCCACTGAAAAAGTTTGTTCATAATGTAAAAGAAACAGTATGAGAAAGGGTTTAGAAATGTGCATCAAACCCAGAAGATCAAAAGGCATATACAGTACTTAGCGTGCTTGGTCAACGCTCCCTTTGGAGGGTTCATACTGTGATGATGGAACAGATTTGTTCTGATGGAATTTGGATCAAATATGAAGGCCCAACCTGATCGCAGTCCTCTACAAAATACTTCTGGTGATGTCAGTGAACTTTTGGTATTAAAAAATATCTTCCAAAATCAATCATTCAAACCTATTACCTCACTGGCCAATTGTTGTTTAGAATTAAGTGGGCCAGTGCCCAGTAATCATGGTGTGCTACTGTTCCATTTTGTATTTAAATTCCTTCAAAGCTTTAGTTTCTGAACATAAGAAATAGGAGCAGGAGTAGACCTTCGAGCCTGCTCTGCCATTCAATAAGATCATGGCTGATCTTCTACCTCATCTCCACTATCTCCATATCCCTTGATTCCCTTAATATTCAAAAATCTATCGATCTTGGTGGTCTTGAATACGCTCAACGACTGAGCCTCTACAGCCCTCTGGGGTAGAGAATTCCAAACATTCACCACCCTCCGAGTGAAAAAATTTCTCATCTCAGTCCTAAATGGCCGACCCCTATTCTGAGACTGTGATCCCTGGTTCTACATACCCCAGCCAGGGGAAACATCCTCCCTGCATCTACCCGGTCAAGCCCTGTAAGAATTTTGTATGTTTCAATGAGATCACCTCTCATTCTTCTAAACTCTAGAGAATATAGGCCTAGTCTACTCAATCTCTCCTCATAGGGCAATCCCCCCATCCCAGGAATCAGTCCGGTGAACCTTTGTTGCACTCCCTCTATGGCACGTAGATCCTTCCTTAGGTAAGACCAAAACTGTACACAATACTCCAGATGTTGTCTCACCAGGGCCCTATATAATTGCAGTAAGATGTCTTTACTCTTATGCTCAAATCCTCTTGTAATAAAGGCCAACATACCATTTGCTTTCCTAATTGCTTGCTGTACCTGCATGTTAACTTTCAGTGATTCGTGTACAAGGACACCCTTGTACCCTGAAGCAGCCATATTTTTGTTTGAAATCATTAAATTGTTTTCATAGTAGTCACAAAATACACAGGAAGGACCCTTGTATACAAATACCTTTGTAGAGGTATGAACAGTGTAAATTAGCATTCATAGTTGCTAAACATCAGCCTTTTATTGTGTCAGGGTAGGTGTCTGGCAGTACACTGTAGAACTGCAGCTCCTGTTGGTAGTTTATTTAATTATATTCTTTAGAGTCCTTACTGTACATGACTACCTCAAAATAGTGTCTATTCAAGTGATAATGGCTTCTTCTCTACATTCTACACCAGCACAGTCCCGTAGTTATGTTGAAAGATGCTACTAAATACGATGACTATCGGAACCCATTTTGGGGTGGGGGGGAAAAGAGAAGTTTGGTCCAAACTGTAATTACAATTAAAAAGATGTTTCAACTCAGAAAAAAATATTAATTTGATTCTTTTAAAATCTAGTTACAAAACAGTCCGCTCTAATCTTATTTTAGGCGTTGTTCATGTTCTGGATTAACAGTTGGTTCAATTTGACATTGTGGAGTGTTGCAAGCTGCCAAGACACATCCACAATGACAGATATTCATCAACTTTGTGCTCAGGAATACTTGTAGAGTTGTCCTCACATCTGCTAGCTGCATCAGGATTTTATTAAACATTCACAAGGACAATGAGAAGTAACTGGAATGTGCTTCAAAAAGGATTTTAATATCGGGTGTGAATCCTAAACTCATTGCTTTAACTTGCAATACTTCTCAATCGGTGTAGATTGAAAAAAAATTGTCTGGATCAATGTGAGCAAGGCTAGATTTATTACCCATCCCCATTTGCCCCAAGGTGGTGTTGATGGTGGTAGTGGGCTTTCCTCGAGTAGCGATTGTCTGTACAACTGAGTAGCTTGCTCGGCCACTTTGGAGGGCATTAGAGAGTCAACCATGGAGTTATGTGTAAACCAAACTAGGTAGAAGTGACAGATTCCCCTGCCTGAAGAACATTAGAGGACCAGTTGGGTTTTTAAAGACTATCCAGCAGCCATTGTTGTCATGTCATTTTTTTCTCGTGGTAGCCCAAATGACCAGATTTATGGAATTCCATTTCACAATGACGCGATATGAACTTAAAGCATCTAGGGTTGCTGGTCCAGTTCTGTTTCAGATCATAATAATCTGAAGTACATGGAGATTATGTTAGGAATTTATAGCTTGTAATTTATAGTATTGTAAATAAATATTCGTTTCTGCTGTTAATTGCTGAGAAAGGCTGTCTGACTGTGTGTACGTATGTGGAATACGCATTATGTTGTCTACATTGAGCCCCTTGCAACCTTTGACCCATGGCTATTGGATACTGTTAAACCTTTGAAAGGATAATGGTTCTTCTCTGCTCTCTGTAATTACTTTTGGGGAAACAAAAATGCCTTTGCACTGTTTTCTAGCCCTATAATAATATACAAGATGATAGTGTAGTCGTGATTTATCCAGGATGCACGCTGTGTGTTGTATTCGGCAGAGCAAGTTATGCGGGCTCCCGGATTCCGTTGCAGGATTATTAAAAGACCGGCAAACCTACGCGGCCACACTTGATTTAATTACCCCCAGTCCTCTTCATTTAGTTCAGGTAGACCCCGAGCATGCAAGAGTCTCAGTGTGTTTAAATGGCCCTTTAAACAATCTTGGCCTCATTTTACAAGTTTGGGTGATGGTCTATCCATAACCTGAGCTACTTCCTTAAAGCTGGAAGCATAAGGGTCTTTGTGATGTTGCCGGCTCCAGGTGGTCTTAAAAGCAGAAGGCAAGTTGTTATTTCCTCCTGCATTTTTATCCATGCATGATTTGGTGTTCCTGGGAAGGCCTCCATTATTTTTTTACACTTCTGTCTTTTTAACCCTACAAATACTTGATTACTTTTTGGTTTGTTTGCTTTGATGTAACACTTTTTTAAAAAGGTGGATAGGTATTCTATGGGGGTTTCCAAACATATTGCATAATTAAAAGAGGTCATGAGGGAATAACAAATGCAGGGGCATTGATCTCGGAGGTATTTTGTTCATATTTGGCACTAGCCCAGGTGCGGCAGCTGAACATGTGAACTGTTCCCCATGTTCACAAGTCAGGCTATCCCAGCGTTGCGCAAGGTGCTGCCCAATGATCTGCAGACATCTAGATCAAGAATGGCTCTTCCTGTAGTAGTGAAGGTTACCATGTCATGAAGCTTTCATGCCACCTTACCATTCCATGTCATGCCAGGAGATATCTGGCACACCAGGTAAGTAACAGCAGCTATGTTTACATGGGGCAACACCTTCGTCACTTATGCTGTGGAAAGGAGGCTGGAGAAAATGTACAACTTTCACCGAATGGCAGAGTTCCCTTGATTGCAGAATGTCGCATGTGTTAGTCAGAGGCATCAGGGCCCTTCATATCAACCCCAAGGCCTACATGCAAAAAAAAAGGATTAGGGCTAGATTTTCCTCAGTAGTGGATTAGCTGTCGATGTAGCACTGAAACTGCATTTGCACCTATTAATGTAACTCTATTGAGAACCAGCTCAAGTTCCCTCCGAACATCTTCATTACATATTCATCGTGGACACCCAATGCTAATAGGGTCCTGTGTAGGCAGTTTGCCCGCCTGGGGAATCCAGCGTTGCTGCAAGGGTCAAGGCAGCCACAGTGTGGCTTAGTGAAATGTCTGTGGGTACCGATTCTTCAAGGCATTGAGCCTAGAAATTTAAAGACTCCAGTTTAGGCGCTATTGTCTGTAATGCAGCAAAGAAGCAACAGCTTTATGGCCTAGAGTAAAAAAACGTTACCTTGGGAGTGCCATTTCCAGCAACCACCACTTGGCTATTCAATACCAAAGGAAATTCACTGACATCAGGGTAGCCAAGGTTAACAGGTGGTCGTCCTATCTTGCACCAGTGCACTATAATAGGCATGTTTCCAAATTGCAGCGACATTGCCCTCACTGTGTTGAATACATCTGCAACACGCCACCTACATACAGGGGATACCCACAATAACCTTCACAACCCCTTCCTTCTCTACAAGCGTTCATTTACTCACAGCTGGACACATAAGGAAGCAGTGAAAGACTCAGATGATGGGTATTTCATTGCCAACATCCGTTACCCCTTTCAGAAAACTGGGTTGCATCCTGCATGATGGTAGCGTTCCTTCACTCTACTTTAAGGGGGAAAACAGCCCACAACCAAAAACGAGATTGTTCCAGCTCAATCGCCAGGACTTTTGCTGCAAATCAGCCAGCCACTCAACCACCTGCCACTGCAGAAGTAGGTGGCTAGGATTGAAAGTGCACACAATAGGAGGCACCAAGGGGAGGCACAATAGCTGTAGTTTGTTGCATTTGTTTTCAGTGATGGAATGCGTGCTTAAAAATTTGGGGCAAGGTGAGAGATTACCTGTGTGAAGGAGTAAAAGAATGATCTTCAAATGCGTGCTTGGTAGTTGTGGAAGACAGCAACATGCCAACAAGAAGCTGAATTGTGGTTTTTGCCAAACGGGACTGTGATGGCAGCACTAACTTGGTAGTGGGCTTGCATCCTAGCCGACATAATTCAAGTTACTACTTTGTGAGGGAGGCATAGCCTTCTGAAGGATTGCCATGGAGTCATGGTGAAATACCCATAATTGGATCAGCAGGCAGGAAGAGATGGTTATCAGCAGGTAGAGGTCAGAAGCTACCCATGATACCTGTTCAGCGTGGCATCTCTGCAGTGGTCCTTCTTATAGCAGAGGAAGAGAGGAAGGCACAAGAGGCACACCAATGGTTCCCGAAGCCCAGTCCACAAAATTAAACTTAAAGAAACTTTTTAAATACTTAAAGAAACTTTAAATAAGTACTTAAAAAATTAATATGCTTAAAAAAGAAAATCTTAAATATGCTTAAAATATACTTTAAAAAAAACTTACCTGCAGCTTGCTCCAAGTCGCTTGTATCCCGTCACATCTGCAGTGACTCTAGCCTCTTCCAATGAGGCATGCTTTTTGAGGTGGGATGGGGCAGTGGGGGGGGTGAAATCAGCCACGGCACCAAGCCAAGCCCCCAGCTGTCATTTACATGTAGTGAGACTGGCAAGTGGCAGCCAAAAAGGCTCCAAGGCACATTTTGTGGGCTGAAGATTTGACAGTAGGTCTCCCTGTCCCATATTCCTCCCAATAACACTACAGAACTGCCTGAAATCAGGTGGATTCCCAGAGGCCAATATAGCTTGAGCATGCAATTAATGTCTAAGTGGTATCTGACTACACATACGTCAACATGCCTATCAGTAGTCGTTTTCCAGGGTGAGACCACGATGCCGTCATTTTGTGGCAGTCCACGGTGCCCACATTAGTTGAAGGAGAAGGAACACTGGGCAAATAGGGATATTCTTTCCACCGACGGTTGCAGGCCTCAGTGAGAAAGGTAACAGCAGAGGAACACCTCGGCCTGGTCACCTCTGTATCCATTTTCTGATCCTCAGCGATGCAGCTTGGGCACAATGACGATGTGTGTGCAAAAGGGCAATGGTTGAATACAATACTTGAATGGTACTTCCCAGCGGGAGCAGTATTTCCCACCTTAAATTGTGCCATGGTTCATGGGTTACAATTGAGAGCAAAATTGAGACGTAAAGTTACCTTTGAATTCCGCCTTATACTGGCTAATGTCTTTCTCATATGGTGGTTTAAATGTCTGGTTAAGCATTTAATCCAATGGTGCATCCATTTTCCTTCTACTATAAATGGTTATAGTGTAGCTTGAAAAATCCTCTAAAGTGCATTTCTCTCAAGGTCTTACATGTTTTGCTCAAGTTACATTTAGATTCTATTTATTGATGTTTGTTTTGAATTGTTAAGAGAGCACAAGGGAATTACTCTGACTGGGGGAATGATATATAAAATCAAACAATGAATGGTATTTAATATCAATAGCCCCAACTCCATGGAATTTAATATCAATCGCCCCAACTACATTTCTGGCGTCAACTATGATCAGCGGTGTTCTCTGTCCACTTTAGAAAGAGCAGGAGTGCTGCGATGCTCTGAGCCCGACGGTCGCCACACAGACAAACCTCATTTGGAAAGATCGCGAGGATACAGTGACAATGAGCTGGGGAAAAAATCCACTGGAATTGGAACTTTACTTTTTCATCTCTTGCGAATTCAGTAGGGGTGAAAAAGAGTGTGTGTAATTCCCCAATGTGCCCTGTGATTTTCCAGGATCAACCGATAGCTTCCTAAGCATCATCTATTGGGACCTTAACCAACATGCGCCAATGATGAAATGTTGGCTACATAAGTCATAAACAAATTAATTATTTTTAAGACAAGTCTGTAACTCTGTCACAATGTTACACGGAGCAGTTATCACTTCCATGTGGGACATTGCTTAGATCTCTCTGCTTATGAGGATATATTTGGCATGTAAGTCTGTTATGTATGGAGGATAAACTGGTTAGGGAGTCAGATTACCTACCTACAGTATTCTATGCCCTCCCCATACCAAACTCTCCCTCTTTCTCCACTTCGCTGATGGGAGTGCTTGCAAATTTGTACATATTTATACACTTGTGCTGTCCCCATTTCCTTTCCTGCCACTTTGGTTGAAAAGACAACTATCAAATTTCCATATTACATCCTTTCATTCAAGTTACACTGAGACTAGGGATTTTAACTTGCAAGCCTGCAGACAAAGCAAATATGCAGCCCTGCAAGCATTACATCTTGGTAACAAATTTAAATTTATTTCTGTTAACTGCTTTCTGGAAGTGAGCGTGGGTGCATTAGCCTAAACATCCACTCCCTCCACCACCACCATACTGTGGCTGCAGTGTGTACTGTCTACAGGATGCACTGCAGCAACTCGCCAAGGCTTCTTCAGTAGCATCTCACAAACCCGTGAGCTCCACCACCTACAAGAAAAAGGGCAGCAGGCGCGTGAGAACACCATCACCTCAGAGTTCCTGCATCGTCAGAGTCAAAACTCCTGGAACTCCCTACCTAACGGCAGTGTGGGAGCACCTTCACCACACGGACTTCAGCTGTTCACCAATACCTTCTCGGAGCAACTAGGGACGGACAGACAATAAGTGCCAGTGTTGCTCACACCCAGAGTGTGAATAATTTTTTTTAAATAAAACATACGGACCCTGTCTGGAGTACAGGTGTTAGCTTCAACGGTATGGATTACCCCAGTTTATATTATCAGGGAAAAACTTGTTTAATTATTTCTTCAATGTATACATTTTGCCACTATGAGAAGAGACCCAGCTGTTATTGTAAAACATGCTGCCATCCAGGAAAGCCATGGAGATCTCAAAATTAGCACCTGTGATGTGAAAGGCTGCTTCTGGCATAAAAGCCTTGCAATAGCTGCTATTCGTCAATTCACTCAGATCAACTGTATTCCAAGTCAGTGCAGGAGACAGGACTCCAGAGCAATGTTTCCTTCAATTTTTTTTTGGGTGCATGGCCCCTTTAATGGGCTGTTCAAATTCCTGTGCATACGTGGTTTTTCCTATTGTAAAACCAGCAAGCGGCCTGTGCGAGACCAGCAGACAGCTGCGTCTTAACGGGAACATTGCTCCAGAACCACCAAGGTGTGTACCTTGTTATTTTGGTCTCAGAAAAGTTAAGAGTATCTGAGCGAGTAGTATTTTATTCTGCGGATATAACTTATTCTGGTTATATATCTCTCATGATAAACAATTCATAGTTTAGCATGAGATTTAGCCTCTGGCAGTGAGTGTGTTGTTTTCCTACCTGTCAGAGAGATAGAGTGCACTTGCTCCTTCTTGCAGCTGCCTTTTCTGGTGAGCATAAGCAGTGTGTTGAGAGAGGGTCTGAAATATAATGTACCCAATGTACAGTGTACATGGGAGTAGGGTTGTGGGGGGGGGGGAGAGAAGAGAGAAGGGGAGAGAGATTGCAACATTCACAAGGCCGCTGTGCTGGAAAACTTTAAATGGTCAAATTCCTGAGTTTTTCCTTAGCGAATGATGGTCGGTCGACTTTTTTGGAAGACAAAAACTAGGAAGAAATCTAAAGTTTCTGTTCATTGTACTTAGATTCACCGGAATGATACCGAGGTTAAAAGTGTTAAATTATGAGGACAGGTTGTATAGACTAGGCTTGTATTCCCACGAGTATAGAAGATTAAGGGGTGACCTAATTGAGGTGTTTAAGATGATTAATGGAGTTGATAGGGTAGAAAGAGAGAAACTATTTCCTCTGGTGGGAGAGTCCAGAACAAGGGGGCATAACCTTAAAATTAGAGCCAGGCCATTCAGGGGTGATGTCAGGAAGCACTTCCTCATACAAAGGGCAGCGGAAATTTGGAACTCCACCACCCCCCCCCCCCCCCCGCCAAAAAGCTGTTGAGGCTGCGGGTCAACTGAAAATTTCAAAACTGAGATTGACAGATTTTTGTTAGGCAAGGGTATTAAGGGTTACGGAATCAAGGCAGGTCAATGGAGTCGACACAGAGCAGCCAGGATCTAATTGAATGGTGGAACAGGCTCGAGGAGCTGAATGGCCTCCTCCCGTTCCGAGGTTCCTTACCCTCCAAAAAGGAATAGATCGAAAAACAGTGCTCTATTAGAACAGTTACGACCTGCATTTCACTGGTGACAGAATCACAGCACTATTCCAGTCAGCATTATCCCACCCTGGAGAGGGCTGCTGAAACCAGATGTACAACTTTGTGTTCAGCTACATTAATCTCATCCCTTCAATGGAACTTATTTCCTTCTCCAGTTTATTTCTACTTACCCCCTTTTCTCCTGGAGGTGGCAACCCACGCTCAGTCTCATGTGCGAAACCAGACAGTGAGTCAGAAAGCTTTTCAAATGAAAGCCACCGGAACTGGACCCATCCTGTCCTCACCCATGGTTCTAGTAGTATGATGACAATCCCTGTACCACTACACTGAGTTCTAACGAACCAATTACATATCAAAGTATTTCCACTGATTCCTGCTTTCTTTATTTTCAGTACCAGCCTTTCCAGAGGAACTGTATCAAATGCCTTACTGAAATCCAAGTGCACCACATCCACTGCCGCACGGCCCATCAAGCTCCTTTGCAACACCCTCAAAGGAAACCAGTAAATTAGATTGGCATGACCTCCCCTTCATGAACCCGTATTGGCTAACTTTTATGATTTTATTTGCATTCCGATGCTCCATGATCTTATCTTTAATAAGGGTTTCCATTACTTAACTCGCAATGGACGACAAACACACTGGTCTATAGTTTCCTGGGTCACTTTTGCTACCTTATTTAAAGGCAGGAGTAACATCTGCCTTTCTCCAGTCCCCAGGCACCTCTCCAGTATTCAGTGATTTCTGGAAGATTTGTGCCAGAGTTTCTGCAATTTCCTCACTTAGATCCTCAAGGATACTTGAATGCATTTTCCCAGGCCTGGAGATTGATCACCCTAAATTTGCACAGGTGTTTGGCAACCGTGTTGGTAGTAACATGAATAGTGTCACAACTTACCTATGCAACACCCTCTGGTTCCCTTTCCAGATCAAATAAGTTACCTGTCTCCTGCTTAGTAAAAACCAAGGCAAAAAACATTTCTTTGGACTTTTGTAGCCTGTATAGCATCAGTTGTCATGTCCGATCCAACATTCAGGGGCGCCACTGCATCTTGCATGTTTCTTTATCTCTCAACATATCTAAAAAAAAAACTATCCTTCACTTCTCTAGTCATATTCAATTCAAAATTTGTCTTCACCACTCTGATGCCTTTGGGTATTGAATCAGTCTCAATTCTGTGCCTCTTTCCTTCATGGCCTTAAATGACTTGTTTTCTTCATGAGTTGCTTAGTAGTCCTGTTCATCCATGCAGGAACGCCTTTAACCTTTGCTCTGCAGGGTACACATTGATCCACTGCATTCAGAATTACCTCCTTGAAGGAACTCCATAGTTCCTCCACTCCCAGAACCATATTCAAACCTGCCAGGCCCACTCTGAGGAGTCTTCTAAGCACAAAGTTGGTTGTCTTAAAATTTGGTAATTTTGTTTCGGGGTTTTATAACACCTCTAATCCTTGTAATGTCCAACTGAGTCATAAAACAGTCTTGTATTAAATCTAGAAATTCCTTCCCCGCCTTACTAGTATTATTGTCCCAATTAATTCCTGGTAAGTTGAAATCTCCAACTATGATAGCTGGTCCCTTGCTAGCCACCTTCCTTATCTCATCCCACAGTTCCAGGGCTTTCACCTTGGCCTGGGGAGGTCTACAGCATACCCCCAATAATAGTTTACCTGTTACCATCTATCAATTCTACCGAAAGTGATTTGGTGTCTGGCACTTTCTTTTTTATGCCACCTCTCACTTGTGCCTCAATACTAGCCAGCAATGGTTCCAATACAAACAGTGTTGATGAATTAGACAGAACGTTATGGCGGAGAATTGCCAATAATTATTCTTTTCAAGGCCCAAATTTTACTGCCCCAACTTCTCAAAAAGCACAAGAACTGTGATTTGATGCAGAAGGCAAAGCACATGAATTGCTTCGGTAAGAATCCAGGTGTGAGACACACTGGCAGAATGTTTTTTTTTTAAAACTAAAATTTGAATACACTTTGGAAGATAACTTTTATTATATGTGCCCCACTATGTAATATGCAGGACATCAATTATGAATTAAAGATTTTAAGCAATTTTTGATTGATGATGACTCTTCCCATGAAGAATTTTCTATGTAAATAGACCAGTAATTGTAAAAAAAAGTTACAATTTGGCAACTGATAAACCACTAAACTGCTTCTGTGTAAATCACGCACAAACTCACTGGCAAAGATTACAGCAAATGAGCAGGGAAGAGGGAAAGAGAGAAACAAAGAGAGAGAGGGCAGAGAGCACAAACGGATAAGGGAGAACAAGCTAAAGACATAGACAGACCGAGAGATTAACCTCCCTGGGAGGGGCTGGGTGTACATGAAATGATCAGAAACCAGACTAGGCCCTAAGCTCTGAAATTCTCTCTCCAAACCACTTCACCTCTCTCTCCTCCCTTAAGACGCTGCTTAAAACCGACCTCTTTGGTCATCTGTCTAATATCCTCATCTTTGGCTCGGTGTCATTATTTGTCTGATTACACTTGTGAAGTGCCTCGAGCCATTTTACTACGTTAAATGGTGCTATATAAATGCAAGTTGTTGTTGTAGAGCAAGTTTCAGAGAGTGTCATTCATCGTTCATCAAATCAGTGAACCTTCAACTGGTGAGTGATTACTCTGTTCCCTTAAATGAGTGATAATGGCAGTGCTCACTCTAATTATTACCAAGATATTATGCGGAACTGCCAAGAATTTAGACATAAATTCATAGACATAACTCAAGGTTGAGTACAGCTCTCGTGGTAGCCTGACATGCTTTTGCATGATCATACTTCAAAACCTTATTATATATGAAAAAAACTGTGGCTGTCTGTCCACTTTCTGGTCATTGCTAACTATGTGATTGGTGCCTAGCAAAGGTAGTAGTCATGTTTGAGCCAGATCCTGGCCAACCACCACCCTTCAGCACCAACCTGTAACCTCAACCCAGCACCCTAAACAGTGAAGGTGCCAGGCCCAAGTCCCTACATTACCTGAGGCCCAATCATTCTCTCCCACTGCCGAATTTAGATTTTACACAGAAGCATATTGGTTGTTCATCAGTTCCCTCCCTCCATTACTTGTAGCTGGGACTACATTCGAAGGCTTCACAGTTGCTGCTATTCAAAGCTTAGCCCCGATTTCCCACTTCTGCTCGAGGCTGAGCCAAATTCTGCCCTCCTCCCATGCTGTCGTACCCAAGGCTGGGCCCTTAGGCCTCAATGTTACAGATTTAACCATTAAAAAAATGAGTCGAGACTTTAGCATACAAAGTGGGTACCCCACTCAGACGCACAGCAGTTGATAGCCAAAGTCTGCACCGGCACAGCAGAAATCTGGTGATGAACACTGAACACAAGGCACAAAGAGAGACAGATAGATATCTGAACAAAATAGAACAAACCTGTGGTTTGTGTGTTTGGGGGGCAGGGGGGAGAGAAAGGGGAAGAGGAAGATACACAGGAAGGGATACAAGCTCCTACGGTCAGCTCTGGTGGACATTTTTTTTTAAATGAATGTTTTTCACTCAGAGCTGCCATGACTAAGGCAGCAATGGAGAGCAGGGCCACAGCATGTGACCAAGGACAGGATTAGGGTTTGGTGCCATGCCAGATGTAAGGGTTGTGGGTCTGTGTACAGCTTTCAGTCCCAAACAAGTGAGACACACCAGGGCTCAAGAGCACTGCTCCACTGAAAGAGAGGTTCAAAGATCACAGGCAAGGTGGCGATGGATCCAACCTGAAACATCCACTGGTGTTCTGGGACACAAGAATAGGAATTTGAAGATTTTCTTTCAGAGGTTTCTACCTCCTTAAGAAGTGGCTAACCCTGGCGAATAGTGAACAACTGTGCTGGTCACATCAGCATTATACAATGACAAAATAATAGAATACAATCGCACTTGCAAACGAGAGGAGGGAATATAAACAAAGACATGCTGAAATTATGAAATGCAGGACAGAAAACGTGCAACTTGTAAACAGCTGGTGACAGCTGCAACAACGTGTTAGTTTGGAAGCAAGCTTTGAACGGTCACAAAACATCTGTAAATACCAAAAGAGCAGCTTCACCCTGTCTATGGGTGCCACTGATTAGGAATAATGAAGTATGCAAAGCATCCTTCGAAGAATAGCAGTGTGTGCTTCACTGTACGCAGTGACGACTTTTTAGGGTTCATTTCAAGTTTTATACGTACATCAGCATCTGACATGGGCGGTGCCTCCTCCATATCTACTTCGTGTTTGTTGGCTGCCCGCGAGGCTGGTCCTTTGGTTTCACGCTGCAATCTCTCACTTTGTTCCTGTGCCTATGAAACAACATCAAACTGGGTTACGCCTCACACAACACTGTCTACGGCCTCGGCTCGATACCAGGATTAACACTTTGGAATATTAATTTATCAAGCTAATGATGTTCATTTTTTATTTAATTTGAACTAAAATGGAAATACGGTTTTGTATCACCACTGCCTATTAAAAAATTCTAATTCTGATGTTGTTCAATTGTCACCCATTCATCTCTGACGCAGTTAGTTCACCATTTTTGTACAGCTATGTCAAAGTGAGTAGGCATCTGCTGACATCTACACTACGTATATATCACATCATGCAAGGGCGTACTGAAAGATTTTAGAACCCCTCCCTCTCATACACTTCCCACTTCACCCTATTAGCCCATCTCTTGAGGCGCTGCTCACAGGTAGTCTGGACCTAGAGCAGGGTTGTGATGCCTTGCACGGTTACATTCAGGGTCCAATTTGATCAGATCACTTCCAACTTTCTCCCACCACTCCCCGATTAATCAGGAACTTATCTGCTTTCCATTTAAATGCTTTGGTCAGTATCTCCTGCACCAGGTGGCAGTCTATTCTCCAACTAGATATTAAGTTAATTTTGTTATTTAAGCTTAGCGCGTGGCTTCTTCAGCTATGTGTCATGGTCTTTGCTTCTCTCATCCTGGTTTTGCATAAAACCTAGCACACCATTAATTTCCTTCATTATTTTGAAAATGTGGATCATGTTCCTCGTTTCCAGTAGCTTTTCCCCAATAAGAATACATTTATATCTATATGCTGTATTAAACTGTACATCTGTGCTAACATCTACAAAACCTTACTTCCCATTATCACATTGTGTCAAATTTTCCAATTATAAATTCATGTCCACATTTGTAATGGTGACTGCCTCTGTAAACTCGTCATGTTGTAAATACACGCTTCCACCGGTGGCGGGCGGTGTGGTGGCACTCAGTTTTACTTCACCCAGCCCCTTAGCCTGTACTGCAGAGACTCCAATGCTCCAACCAACTATACTTCTCTGCTTCCCAAACTGCTGTAAGTTTTGCAATTCAACTACTGTATAAAGAATATAAAATTGAAGTATTATATAAAAATATGCATACAATGCACGACTTTAAAATGGGGAGTGAATTACATCTGTAGTCAAATTATCCTGTCCTCTAAACCAGCTTCATCTGAAGACTGCACTTGGTCCCGACTCTCCATGTGCAACACGTAGGATCTATTTTGGTTCCGTAACCTTTAATACCCTTGCCCAACAAAAATCTATCAACCTCAGTTTTGAAATTTTCAATTGACCCCCAGTCTCAACAGCTTTTTTTTTAAGGGGGGGGGAGGGGGTGAGAAAGTTACAGATTTCCACTACCGTGTGTGTGAAGAAGTGCTTCCTGACATCACCCCTGAACGGCCTGGCTCTAATTTTAAGGTTATGCCCCTTTGTTCTGGACTCCCGCCACCAGAGGTAATAGTTTCTCTCTATCTATCCGATCAAATCCTTTAATCATCTTAAACACCTCAATTAGGTCACCCCTTAACCTCCTATATTCACGGGAATACAAGCCTAGTCTATGCAACCTGCCCTCAATTTAATCTGGTGAATCTGAAATGATACCGGGGCGAAAAGGGTTAAATTATTTGATCATGCTCGACTGGCCGAGACTAGCATTTTTCATGATCCAGTGCAAGCAATCAGCAAGGCTATGCCTGGCGATCAGTGGGTTTCCACACAGCCATAGAATTACCAGCCGGGACTGCAACACAATGCCATCACTGCAAACCAGTTATGAATAACCGTGTATCTCAGTTTGCCACCTACACAAGTCTAACCTAAATTAATCTATGAAAAAATAAAATGGGTGTTAGCGTTATTTATGTAGATTCTGCAGTGTCAACTGGTTAACACAACTCCTCTCAATCCAACATCTTCAACGGATGTAGAACTCATCAGATTATCTATTTCCTTATCCAGGAGTCGTCGTTATTATGTAGAATCTGCCCAGAATATACTGAGCTAGTGCACTGTGTGTGTGCAGATGTAGTATATATGAATAAGCAGGAACTCTGCAAAGAGCCAGACTTGTCAGTTTTAAAGGGGAGGCATATTTTACAATTGCTAATTATGAAGACCGATACTTTTCACTCGCTGATCTCTCAGACACCCACATCCCATTAAAGACAGCCTGAGAGTAGACACCTGGACTTTGAAAAGGGACCTCACCTCTTCTTCAATAGGTTTGTCACAAGCCCTACAAGGCTTTTCCAGACTTGGGAGTACTGTGCAGAGTCTGGTCTCCATATTAAAAAAAGGATATCGAGGCACTGGAGAAGATGCAAACAAGATTTACAAGGATGATACCAGAACTGAGAGGTTATAACTATTAGGAAAGACTGAATAGGCTGGGGCGCTTTTCCCTGGAAAAAGGTTGATGGGTGACCTAATAGAAGTCTTTAAAATTATGAAGGGGTTTGATAGGGTAGACAAGATGTTTCCACTAGTGGGGGCATCCAGAGCTAGGGGTCAAAGAACTACTGCACAAGATTAATATTCACATTGCAGTTTAGCAAAGCAAATGATACTTTATTATTTTGCATCAACTCCAGGAAAGGTAAGGTGGTAACTTCTAAAATCTACAGTGCATTATTACTTCTATTAATTCATACTTCTTTAGATTAATAAATCTGTTTGATGTTCATAGCCCAATCCACAGTCCAGTGAAGTGTTTACTCTACTGCCTTCTGAAGTCAAGGAAAATCACTTAACGGAACATAATATAACCAATAAGCCAAAATAATAGCAACAAGGGCTTTTTATTGAATCCCTGGGCATGCTACACAAGTATTGTCAGCTGGCTGGCAGAGAGCTATGTAGCCCATGGTTATTTAAGTTTTTTTGTCTAGCCTCTTGGGTTTTGCCCATTTTAACCACCATCCAAAGTCAGCGCTTCCAGGATATTCAAAAGATTAGCTTGCCAGTGCTTCCATCAGCTCAAAAGAAGGTGTAGCATGTGTCAATCACCAGTTGCATTATGGCTTGCACTAGCTCAGAGGTGGTCATGTCTTCTCACGTTAGGGCTGTATAATTCCTCTTACTTCTGCCCATTCAATGATTAAGGTCTCATAATTTTGTTCAGTAGAATCCTGGTGTCTCAATAAAATTCTGTAACCATCTGTTTGGTAGCAACTCTCAAACTTTCTATTCATGCTGCTACATTTTCTTGAATACTGCACACCTAATTTTTTGTACCAAGTTTTGCTGAGAAACATCTCATTAAACACCTTCAAAATATCAATTTAGGCTACATCGAGTGCATTCCCTTTAACCATACACTAGATCCAGTCACTTTACCAAAATTTATAAAAATTGCCACACGAGTGCCTTTAATCATTGCTGGCTGTCCTTGATTACCCCATGCATCTCTAAATGCTCACTAATTTGATCTCAAATTATCGTTTCCAAAAATCTGCTCCCAGCTGCTGTTAGACTAACAATTCTATAGTTACTCATATTATTCTACACTCTGTTCTTGAACAGAATTGTTACATTGGCAGCCTGCTAGTCTCTAGCACAATTTGCACATCGAAGTAGGATTGAAAAATTGTAATCAGAGCTTCTATCTCCTAGTACTTCCTTCACCATTACTCTATTGGTTAAATAAAAAAATGATATATAATACAAATATTTACACTTACATGGGATAATCCAATACCACGTGGAACAGAAGTCAGGACAACAAAGAATTCGAATTTTTCTCAATTTTATCTAAAATATTGCATTAACAATCTCCAATATCTAAGAGTATTCTAATATAGAGGAACATAGGAGCAGAAGTAGGCAATTCAACCCCTAGAGCCTGTTCCACCATTCAATTTAATCATAGCTGATTTGTACCTCAACTCCATTTACCTGCCTTTGATCCATAACCGTTGATACCTGTACTCAACAAAAATCTGATCTGTCTTGAAAATTTCAATTGACCCCAGTCTCTGTATGCTTTTGGGGGAAGAGGATGCCCCATTTCCGCTACTCTTTGTGTGAAGTAAGCATTTCCTGATTTCACTTCTAAATGGCCTAGCTCTAATTTTAAGATTGTGCCCCCTTGTTCTGGATTCTCTCCCCCAGAGGAAAGTTTCTCTTTATCTACTCTATCGAATCCTTTTATCATTTTAAACACCTTAATTAGATCACCCTTCAAACTTCTAAACTCAAGGGAATACACCTCACATTTATAGAAACATAGAAGATAGGAGCAGGAGTAGGCCATTCAGCCCCTCGAGCCTGTTCCGCCATTTAATGAGATCTCGGCTGATCATCCAAATTCAGTACCCTGTCCCTGCTTTCTCCCCATATCCCTTTAGCCTTAAGAAATATATCTAACTCCTTCTTGAATATATTTAATGAATTGGCCTCAACTGCCTTCTGTGGTAGAGAATTCCACAGGTTCACCACTCTCTGGGTGAAGAAATTCCTCATCTCAGTCCTAAATGGCTTACCCCTTATCCTTAGACTGTGACCCCTGGTTCTGGACTCCCCCGCCATCGGGAACATCCTTCCTGCATCTAGTCTGTCTAGTCCTGTTAGAATTTTATAAGTTTCAATGAGATCCCCTCATTCTTCGAAACTCTAGCGAATATAAGTAATCGACCCAGTCTCTCCTCATACGTCATTCCTGCCATCCTCTCGCTATGAAGGCCAACATACCATTTGCTTTCTTAACCGCCTGCTGCACTTATGCCACCTGTCCTCATAATTTAAGCCTTTTAGCCCTGGTATTATTCTGGTAAATCTACGCTGCACCCCCTTCAAGGCCAATATGTTCTTCTTGAGGTGCGGTGCCCAGAACTGAACGCAATACTGGACTAAAATAACTAATAAAATAGTCTAATCAGTGTATTTCCCACAAATATTGCAACAAATATCACAAACCTCATTGTAATATTAAAGAAAACTTTCACATCAGGGTGAAGGACAATGAATGTCATGTACTAACTGTACACTATCCTGTATTTGTTTGTTATTTTTTTCATATAATTTTATTTACAAGGCTCCCTGATGGCACTCTGCACACTTCCATTTAAGTGGAGCACATACATATGGAAAGCATTCTCTTGTAGCATGGCTTCTCAGTATTGAAAATATGTGGTTAGCGGACAGTCTGTTTATAGACTAATCGATAGTTACTGCGCTTTAGTAAATACTCAGCCAGGAAGGAGTGGGGGGGTAGCTCAGTTTCAAAACAAGCCCCACATTCTCAATGTGCACCGAGTGGAATGAAATTTTCCTGCATCCGGTGAAGCTGGTGATGTGCAACATACAGGTATATAAACAGCAATATATGTAGCATTGTGGGAGCCACCCTAGTGTGTCTGCTCCACCAAAATGGATGGATGCAAGCAAGGCTGTACTGGGATCACCTAAATGAAATTACACTAAACAAATTCAAACAGTAGAAGACTGACAACCACACACTATTTACTGTACTTACCCCAGCATTATGATCTCCCTTTAACCATTCCAATATGTATCAAATTAAAAATGTCTCCTGACCAGGAATTGTTTTTGAAGTTTAGCTCGGGTGTGATACTCACAGATCTGCTCTCTCTCTCTCCCCAAACTGCCAGTTCCTTCGATTCTATTTCTTCAGGACTCATACGTACCAGGTAGAATGGAACAATCTCTTCTCGTAGAACACGCCTGAAGAGCCCCTACAAAACAAAATAGGTCCACTTTATCAAATAATTTGAAAGAAAAACAAATGAGTGAAAAAAAAAACCCTGTATGGCTGGGGCTGATTATATCTATGTTGCATATCACATTGAGAGCAATATCTGCAGTATTGTGTGGCTAAGCATAGCACAAGCATGTTGCCATAATGATTGAAGATGTAGGGATAGGCTTGAACTTTACAACATAGAAGCACAAAGGTACCTGGTTCCTGGGGTTCTTCAAATTGAACATGATACTCCGGTATCTGCTCTTGTACTTGCTGTGAGTATCTTGGAACAGGGTGAAAAGTTCCTTTTCAACGTTCACTGCTATTTTTCCTATTGCGTCTTCAGTTACAACAAGATCATCACAGTCGTTCACCCTGGTTCCACAAGCACAAATACATTTGGTCATTGCCCTAGTACAAGTTGCAAGTACAAACAGCTCCCCATCTCAAGACAAAGGATTATACATGGCACTTGAGATGTTAGGGAGTGACTAATAAGACTAACTTATTGGACAGAATCAAAATATGGATAAACTGCATGTGAACTAGCTGAACACAATGATTAAACTGCAACATTTTATTAACTCCCTAGCCCTTCATTAGTCTATTTAATATAATAGATGAATTTAGCTCATGTGGTTATCCGATCTAAGCCACTGTGTATTTATTAAAATGTTGAAATAAAAAAATCCTCTTCCAATTGTTTCCCTTTACTCTTCTCTTGGCTCATGCTGGAGTATGGCTTGATGGTACGCATAGCCCTTCAGCATCTCATCCAAGTGGCTATTTTTCTTGCATATTCCTGGACATGACTAAATCCAATGCTGCCTCCACATGCACTTCTTCTGAGGAATCAATAGACAGCACAATCATGGGGCTATTTTCACCCTGACTGGCCAAGGCACTGAAGCAAGCTATTGCATTCCCAGCCTTCCTGGCTGAAGCTGGCTAACACAACACACCAGGGGTTTAGAAATTACACTTTGGAAATTGGCCATTTGGAAGGATGAGCTAAGATGGGACATAGGCTTCCTCATGTGTACTTTGATCATGTACACAAGTTTGATTAGTACGCAGATGACATGAATCTGGAAATCTAGTAAACAGTGAGGAGGATAGTAACAGACTTCAGGGAGGACATAAACAGACTGGTGAAATGGACAGAAACATGGCAATTGAAATTTAACACAGAAGTGTGAAGTGTGAAGTGATTCATTTTGGTAAGAAGAATGAGAGGCAATGTAAAATAAATGGTACAATTTTAAAGGCGGTGCAGGAACAGAGATACCGGGGGGTGTACGCACACAAGTCTTTGAAGGTGGCAGGACAAGCTGAGAAGGCTGTTAAAAAGGCCTACAAGATTCTTGGCTTTATAAATAGAGGCATAGAGTACAAAAGCAAGAAATTCATGCTAAACCTTTATAAAACACTGGTTAGGCCCCAGCTGGAGTACTGTGGTCAATTCTGGGCATCACACTTTATTTAGGAAGGATGTCAAGGCCTTGGAGAGAGTGCAGAGGAGATTTACTAGAATGGTACCAGGGATGAGGGACTTCAGTTCTATGGAGAGACTAGAAAACTGGGATTGTTCTCCTTAGAGCAGAGAAGGCTCAGAGGAGATTTGATAGCGGTGTTCAAAATCATGAAGGGTTTGACAGATAAGGAGAAACTGTTTCCAGTGACAGAAGGGTCAGTAACCCGAGGACACAGATTTAAGGTGGTGATTGGCAAAAGAACCAGATGCGACATGACGAAAAATAAAATTATGCAGTGAGATGTTATGATCTGGAATGCACTGGCTAAAAGAGTGGTGAAAGCAGATTTAATCATAACTTTCAAAATGGAATTGGGTAAATACTTGGTGGAAAAATTTGCAGAGATATGGGTAAAGAATAGGGAGGTGGGACTAATTGGATAGCTCTTTCAAAGAGCCAGCACAGGCACGATATATAAACTGGATTAAGTTCAATTTTAAGAGTCAGATATGCATCTAGGCCTAATTTACAAACATGCATCTAAATAAGCACTCTCTCTTCATTCAGTGCCCTGAGAAGACAAAACTACTCAAGTTAAAACCTGTACAGCGGTCCTTTTATCTCTAAACAGACAACACTGGAGTATCTGTGTTAAAGATCTATACCACTGTAAATTAAATCTGCAATTTCTTGCACGACCATTTCTTTTGCCAATAACAATTTTACAAAAACTCTTATTGCTCAGCTAGACGTTTCTGGTCATTTCATTTTCCTCCATCTTATTTTTTTTCGATAACCTTTACACGCAAAATGTTGAAGCGATTGTTTTAGTCAACTACACATGCATTATTCAGCTCATAAAACACTTGAGAGAAAATAATGAACCTATCAGAACTGTTACTTCTTCCAAAATGAATATGCAGTTATTAAAGATCGAAACACAAATTGCAGAAGGATACTGCTTCATTAACATGATCACACGCCCCCACATTCTACACGTTAAATCCAGTTCTTTCCCATCGGCACCTTTGTACAATACAAATAATCCGGCAACAAACTTCCCTCACCTTTTACAAAGAATCTCCTTAAGTGACCGGCGGATGTTGTGCCGGATCTGAGAGTTAGACAGCTGGCTGATGTTTTTTGCAACAGGGGCTGAAGGCTGAGCTGGTTGTTTATCTGCAGATTTTTTAGCCGGAGGCTGCTCACATGCATGCACAGACTGTTTGGCTGTAGGAGCAGAATGCTTGGATGGTATTCGGTATTCTGACCCAGTGCTGCCTTGTTTAGATGAAGTCTGCTGTTTAGATGAAGTCTGTTGTTTAGATGAAGTCTGTTGTTTAGATGAAGCTTGCTGCTTAGATGAAGCTTGCTGCTTAGATGAAGCTTGCTGTTGAGTTGCAGGAATAGATCGTTTAGGTGCAGCACGGTGTTCAGCTATACCGGCGGGCTGCCTACTCGCCACAGCTGGTGGCTTTGAGGAAGTAGATTGCCGAGTTGCAGGAGGCGGTTCGTTCACAGACACAGAATCAGCTTGCTTGGTGTCAGCCGCCTCCTCCTTTGGAACTATTAAAGAAAATATATTTTTTTACAACGAAGAGTCTTGTGTGGTAATGCTCTACTGAATTACTGACATTTTCTTGATGTGAAACTATTGGAAGTGTCTCCGTAAAAACATGCTTCAATTTGACTAGAGAACAAAAGACCTACAAACACGTACATTTTTGACCTGAACACTAAAGTTTGGGAAACAAAACTTGCGGATGTGCAGATTCAGTCAGGAAGTCTCAATAACGTAGTTTATGAATGCAGGCATGCACTGCGTTTACAAATTTGACTTGTTTTGTCTGCTAACATTGCAACATAACTACTATTCACATTCACTCAAAGTAGTTTGTTTCATCAAGTTACTGTGAGGTCTCAGCAGTTCACACTGCATGTAACTGGTTAGTGCCGTGACTAGCAGACAAAAGGCAACTCTCAATGTAGACTTCTAATTTTACCACCTATACATATAAGAACGTAAGAAATAGGAGCAGGCGTAGGCCATTTGGCCCTTCGAGCCTGCTCTGCCATTCAATAAGATCATGGCTGATCTACCTCAACTCCACTTTCCTGCACTATCCCCATATCCCTTGATTCCCTTAACATTCAAAAATCTATCAATCTCTATCTTGAATATATTTAATGACGGAGCCTCCAGGGTAGAGAATTCCAAGATTCACCACCCTCTGAGTGAAGAAATTTCACCTCATCTCAGTCCTAAATGGCCGACCCCTTATTCTGAGACTGTGACCCCTGGTTCTAGACTCCCCTCATTCTGAAAAAAGACAAAAACTATGCAGTTGCAATATATTTTGCCAAGAGTGCTGGAAATAAATTGTCAAATGGAGTCAGAGATTCAGTTGCACTGCTGGAATCTTATTGCTGTATAATAATCTGACAGAGCACACATATTTTCCCAGCTAGAGTATTAGCAGACTGTAATTCCTATAAAATTGCAATACATTTCAGTGACCATAGTGCAAAAAGTGGGATGATTATACTGGATAATTTATCAGCATCAGAGTGTACACTAAGGTAATGCATATACTCAAGGTAACAAAAATCCCACACCATTATCGTTGCTCATGAATTTAAATTCAGCTTCAATTCACTGAAACCAATTCACCATCCATCGTAAAACACACACAAATACCAGATTTCAAAACTGCTTGAACTCAATACATGAAAGAATGCAACAAGACTAATCATGTGGAAATGATACAGCAATACCTCCTAGTTTGAATAGTTACAAGCTGTTGAAATGCAATTGCTTACCCAGAGTTCATAAAAGTACTCAATTTCCACTTAAACTAGAATGAGCACTGGAAACTGGTCTATAAACCCTCTGCTTGTATGAGACAGTGTACAATATGTCTCGTCACGGCTTCCACACCATCTATCTCACTTCCTGAGGGAAAGTTCTGCAAAATTTCTCATTGACTCCCCCAAAATACAACAGCTTGTGTTCATTACAAACACAGCATGAAAGCTAACTGCAGGTTAACTTTACAAGTCACCTTTATTTTTCACCTCCCTCAGTTAATAGTTTGGACTGTACATTTTTCACAGCCTGCATTGGTTGTGTAGAATCTGTGTACTTCTGCAAGTCGGAGGAAGGGGACCATTGTGAAATTTATCAATGTACTAAAATTGATGCAAAATACGATAAATTAATTAATACATTTTGTGGGGTCTTTTGACTTTGTAGAATTCACACAAGTGCAACCCATGAAAAAAAATGTAGCTCTAGTTACTCAGGATGCTAAATTTTTCCAGTTAACCTTATTTGTCTTTAATCCTTTCAGTTATTGTGATGCTGTATTTAAATATTTTTAAATTACTGATAACTATTTAAAATTCTTACTAATTTTCATTCATCCCATTGCACTACAATTGTGAAATGTTTAGAAAAGCCCTGCCGAGTTAATATTGTTAATTTTGGTCAAACCGAAAAGTTTATGCTAGTAGGATCAACACCAATAGCATTATTTATTGTGATGAAATCACTTTAGTTCAGTTTGTGATTAATCAGTTGCACATCCACCTCATGTACTGCAATACTAAACACTCCTCAAATTTACTGCATCAAATTACATGCAATTAAGACAATTTCTTTGCCAGTGTCACTGTAGGAAGACCTTTTAATGGTCATGCCAGCATATGTTTAACTTACTAATACAACTGGACAGCTGATAAACACAAACTACCAAACTAAAATTAACTTGGGAAAACTTGGTACAGCTCTATAATTAAAAAATAAACAAATCTGCAGGAAGCGGTTTCTGTGGAAGGTTTTAACTATTCCCTCCATAGGGGTGGATTCAAACACATTTTACAGAAAACTTCAGGTAAAAGATCGCTTTTTAAGAATGAGCAGCATGATTTTAACTAGAGTAAAAATTAGAAACAAAGCCAAGATTGGGTGCAAGTATTTCACCTGATGCTCTCTTACTTCACCCTCTCCCATCACCATCTTCAATGCATGCATTATATTATGTACCTAACCAACTGTTAAATTCAGATCATGGGTTGCCCAATATCCTCCTTTACTTTGTGCAATGACTAAGCCCACTGATCTGTTGCAGCGTAATATGCCGTGACAAACTCCTTACTTTTTGTAACCTACCTGCGACAGGTAGATACATGGTAGCATTCTCACCCGAGTCAGAAGGTTTAAGCCCCACTCCAGAGACTTCAACACAATCTAGGCTGGCATTTCAGTTCAGTAGCACAGAAGTGATGCATTGTCAGAGGTGCTGTCTTTCGGATGAGACATTAAACCAAGGCCCTGTCTAATCTGTCAGACAGATGTAAAAGAGCCCCAAGGCACTATTTGAAGAGGAGCAGGGCAGTTCTTCTCGTGTCCAGGCCATCAGCTACTCCTCAACCAACATCACAAGATTAACCGGTCATTTATCTCATTGCTGTTTGTGGGGTCTAGCCGTGTGCAATTTGGCCGTTGCTTTTGCCTACATCAAATTTGTGACTATGCATCAAAGTAATTCATTAGCTGCAAAGCGCTCTGGGACACCCAAAGGACATGAAAAGCAGGATACCAATGTAAGCTTGCTCTTCTTGCTACGACGACTGCGATGTTGCCTCCAAGTTGCATGTTTTTAAATCGACCTGTGCTTTTAAAAAATCTGAATTAACTATGCAAGATAGTAGAAAGTTAAATCAGAGTGCTACAGTCAGCTGAGCACTGAATTGCGCCAATTATAGCTAAAGCCTGGCCCACAACATTACCACCTTGTGATGCAGCTGATTCCAGCATTCAAGTTTCTACTATCTGAAAATGCACAAGTTAACAATAATAGATTTAAAACAAAGTTTTCTGGCAGTGCAGGAGCACATGTCATCAGCAATCACCTGTTCTTGCATTCAACAACTTTATCACAACTGTCTTTGAGATTTCAGATTAAACTTACTGTGACAAATAAGTAGACTTCAATGATCTATAATTATTAAATTTACATTTGTTCTCATCAATAAAAGTAAATCCAATAGGACTGCAAAACGCAAGCATCAAAAATAAATGCTTTGGGGGAGTTAAAACGTAATTCAATCCAAGTTTTACTGAAAAATGCTTCAAACTAAGGTCTGGAATTAGTGATACCATTTGAACCTCTGAACTACAGCACTGAAACCCTCTCTAGCTTCTGTTCCTCCCATTTATGGTTCAATTTATTTGCAAACACTAATTCTCACTTTCAAGATATTTTAATTAAACTCAAAAACAATATTTACACAGAAGATTTAAGTGGATTTAGAGACTTCATCAAAAATGCTTTACGTAATATAAAATGTTGACATTGTGGATATTCATTTGTGTACACCTTACCTAGAATATTTAAGTAATTTCCTGCGGGTGCGGATTGTAATACCGGTAATTGGTACAGCAAAGTAGAAAAGGAAGTTTTGTTTAAGGTGACGAATTTTCCCATAAATTACTATTCTCGCTGCATAGTGCTAATTTCACAATGTGGGCGTTCCAAATTATTCTGTCATGTGATTATATTCCCTAAACTAGTGTCTTTTAATGGTCAGAATGTTATGGGCTTGAGCCCCATACCAGGACATGTGAGCACATAATCTCAGCAGACACATTACTACTACACCACTGAGGGAACGCTGCTTCATGGGAGGAGCCATCTTTTAGATGAAATGTTGCACCCAGGCCCCTCCTGCCTATTCAGGTGGATGTATGGCACTGTTGTTGGAAGAGGAGCAGGGCAGTTCTCCCAGTCATAACCAGCATTCGTTCCTCAACAAAAAGCAGATTGACCAGTCATTCACTTTTGTTCTTGGGACCTTCCTACAAAGAAATTGTCTACTGTGTTAACAGCGACGGCCCTACACAAGTAACTCATTAGCTTTGAAGCTCTTTTAGAATGTCTCGAACACTATATAAATCCAAGTTCGTTCTTTATGGAGACTTTGCTGTAATTCTTAAGGTGCCACCCTGCGAATCAGATGTTAAACCGTGGTTTTGTCTGCCTGCTCCAACTGGTCAGGTGGATGTTAAAAGATTCCATTGTACGTTTTGAAGAGGGGCAGAGTTCACCCAGTGTCCTAGCCAAGATTCCTCCTTCACCCATTAGCAACAAAAAAATAATCAGATTTAGCTGATGATTCATCTCATTGTTGTTCCTGGGATGTTGCTGTTGCAGAACTGCACCTGCCTGCAGAACAGTCACTCCAAAAGTAACTTACTGGGTGAGAAGCACTTTAAAATGGTTTGACTGAATAACTGCAAGTATTACTACTTTTAACTTTCATTTATACTGGATATTTCATGCAATTATTAAAATCCCTTCTGTGGAGCGAATGAGATAAAAATTTTACACGTTAAGGAAATACAAGTCACAAAATATTGATCCCTATACTTTTTAATCTATTCTGTAAGGTTTTTCCACACAGCAAGCTCTGGCTTCACTCCAATCACTGATGCTATGATTATTGACACTTTTTATCATTGTATGCTGGAATGTAAACCCCTCCCCCAATCAAAAAGGAAAATACATGGACAGAACTATGAGAAAAAAATAATTGAGTATTGGTAATCATTTAGATGCTGCCAGACACTGGGAACAATTGTAGCATAGCTTGCATTTTGCGTGAATTTGACTCCATCTCCAAGTCATTCCTAAATGTAATTCTGCTTTCTACGAGTTAGGAAAAACACAGTTCTGTAGTCTATTTCATAATCTGATCGTACTAACCTTTAAAATAAAGTATCACATTGACTAATGTAGCTACTCTTCTTTGGCCCATTTATGCACAAACCAAAGATGCACCTATTTATTTTCAAATATAGTGGCTTTTCTTGTGGTACCTGCCTTCACTTATAGCCTCCGGTTCCTTAGTTCCACTTCCCTGCATATGCTGGTCATTACAACAATGTTCTCAAGTTGACCATCGCCAGGTATCTCTCAAATGCACAGAAGCGACTTTCCTGTTTTTTTGCGGTGCGAAGCAGCTTTCTTGGGAATGGTTTCCATGGACATAACTCAGCGAGACATACCCAGGATAACTTGTAATATTTGACATCCAACCAAGGCTTAAAATTGTAAAATTCTTTCCCCCAATAATCCGTGCATCAGATTCAAAAACTTCAGATTAGCAATTGCAATAAAAATTTATAAGAAATTGAAATAGTGTAAACAAGAGATGGAAATATTTGTTAAGTTATGGACTTTTATATGTAGCTTTATGTTTAAGCCAGAAAATGATGTCCAAATAGCAGCTAATAAAAAGTGACTCACTGACATGATCGATTCCATGGGTGTTAATCATTTTCATAGTCCTGTTGTAGAATTACACGTGAACTCAACTATCTGTCTTGTGCAACATCTATTTTAAAAGAAACCTTTCGAAGTAGAATATTGGCAGTACGTGGCAGGTTTTTGCTCATGTGAAAGATCAAACTTCCTCATGTTTGCAGTAGTTGTGCCTCACAAACCTTTCACCTTCACGACAGATCTGTTGCAACACAACTGCCACTAGTGTAATATGTCAGGATAGCTAATCGTGATATTCTGACTGGATGCAAACCAGCTGATCAATTACAAAGATCTTCATGAATCTAAATATTATGTTGAATGCCTAGCTGTTTAGTACACATCTTTTTTCAATAGGGCACCAATTTTGACACGGAAGAGAAATCAGTAAAAAAAAACTTGCATTTATACGCCTTTTACGACCTCAGGATGTCCCAAACCATTTCACAGCCAATGAAGTACTTTTGAAGCGTAGTCACTGTTGTAACGTAGGGAAATGTAACAGTCAATTTGCACATAGCTAGGTCCCACAAACAGCAATGAAATAATGACCAGATCATTTGTTTTAGTGGTAAATGTTGGCCAGGACACTGGGGAGAACGCCCTTGCTCTTCTTCGAAACAGTGCAATGGGATTTTTTACATCCACCTGAAAAGGGCAGATGGGGCCTCGGTTTAATGTCTTATTCAAAAGACAGCACCTCCGACAGTGCAGCATTCCCTCAGTACTGCACTGAAGTGTCAGCCTGGATTAAGTGCTCAAGACTCTGGAGTGGGGTTTGAACCCACAACCTTCTGACTCAGAGGTGAGAGTGCTACCAACTGTACAGTGCAGAAGTTACTGGTTGCAAAGAAAACTCAAAAAGCAATGGGTAACCAAGTTATCACAGATAACTGAAATCATGACGGGGTCAGGTCGGATTGTCGCTTACTTTGTCTGCAAAAGTGCCTAACTTTAATATTTAATGAGTTAATTATTGCAGATTTGTAACCACTCGGAACGTTTTGGGCAGAATATAACACTGCAGAGACTGGATGGCAGCGAGAGTTAGTACTGCCTTTCATTCCAGGACCTGGGCTTGAGTTCAATCAAAACTGATGGATTGAACTGAAACCCACTGCTGGTTTCAAGAGTCCAAGTTAAAACACTATCTCAATCTAACTCTCAGCACAAACCTATCAATAATCCTATCAATGTTAAAAATGATTAAATGTTCAGTGGTTTGCTTTTTGTAAAACCATCTATCATGTACATTTGTACACTATTAAAAGGGTTGATAATGCTGTATTTGATGCTGAAGTGACAAAGATTGGCAGCACTAATGTTTGCCAGTGACACAAAGATAGTCATTGCTCCAGCATTGGCACCCCATTCCGACAGACAACTCATGAAGGTGGAATATGTCGATTTCATAACAATGGTTATAGAAGTGTCACCATGTTGAAAATAGAACCTCATGTCCCTCAACGCAGAAGCACAAGACATTCAAGGAAAACTATGCACTACCCTCTCAACAGAGAAAAGTCCCTTCAGCTGACACCATGAAACTTAGAATAATTTTATTATACCTTAGCCTACGAGCACATACTCAGAAGGGCTCCCTCTCACCTGCTCATTTCCTCAGGGATGCCAGAGCCTGTCGAGGGGAAGTCCCTTGTGAAGTTTGGAGAGCAAGTAATTCCTCGATAGATACGAACAGCTAGAGATCAGGTTTCTTCCACTCATTTTAAAACCATAATTAAGTGTTTTGAGTTATTAAAAATATTAAATGTAACAAACACATTGTTGGGCAAACAGTCAGCTCCATGGATGCTCCCTATTAAAAGTAATCCAGAGCACAAAGGGAAGTCATTCATCAAGCCTGCTTTAATTCCAATTTAAAACTGGCTTTTCAGAGGATGTGTTCATAGTTATGGACACAACATGGGCATTAATCCTACTTTTTAAACACAAGAGCGGTCATAAAAGATGTTACTTAAAACTTCACATAAGCCTCTCATATTTCTCAACACTAAGGATACACAATAAAAAGCAGAAATGGATGCTGATGGGCCCATTTTGAAGATAAATTATTGTTCAGTAAAGAGTTACTGATCCAGTTTGCTAAATTAATTTTGTTTTACGTTGGGTTATACAAAAGAAATAGCTGTCCAATGTGTTAATTAGTGTATTAGCGCACTGGCAATGGAGTTGCAGGCCATGATTTTATGGCACAATCCCCCAAATGGTGAACTCCAATTTCATCTGTGAGCCGAGGAAGGTGCCAAGCAAGTGTGAAGAACATCCTCCAGCAGCTTGGGAGCAAATCATCTGCTCACCCCCTGATCCAGCATGGTGTGCTCCCACAACTCTTCAAATTTAAAATTTACAGCCTCTTGTTATATTCCCCTCATGGCCTTGCATCCCCCCCACACACAAAGAACTCTGTGTTCCTCAGACTCTGGCCTCTTGTGCATCTCAGCCTTCTAAGCTCCATGTGTCAGAATTCCCTCCCTAAACCTGTGCCTCATTCTTCTCTTTTAGGACCCTCCTTAAAACCCACCTCTTTGACCAAGCTTTTAGTTACCCCTCCCAATATCTTTCTTTAGCTCGTCATTATTGTTTGATTAAGCTTTACTGTGGGACTATTTTCTATGCTAAAAATGCAACTTGTTATTGAAGCTTGGACGCCTTTTAACAATAGTGGTATGGGAACAGGTTACCTGTGCTAACTCTCAATCCACAACTGGTGACCAATGCTGGGGGAAGGGGGAGGATTTGTTCAGCTATTTCAATGCAGTTTCTCCACCTGTAAAAGGCACAAACTTTGCAGAAAATTGCTTATCAAAATATCAATGTGAAGGTATAAATTTGTGCAAGTTTTTATTGAACAGGTATGAATTACTTTTTATGAATAAGCTCCCCCAATATTTAAATTTTGATCTCCACCACACCTTTTCCAAATTGAATCACAATAATTTGCAGACAACAAATAAGTTAAAGGTTTAGCAAATAGCGAGGAGGATTACACGACTTCAGGAGGGCAGACAGGTTAGCAGAATGGGCAGAAAGGTGGCAGATACAATTCAATTTGCAGAACTGTGGGTTTAAAAAATAAAAATCATGTTCAGGATGTCAGACCCGAGTGACTTGCTAGGCCACTTCAGAGGGCAGTTAAGAGTCAACCATGTTGGATTTGGACTGGAGTCACATATAGGCCAGACCAGGTAAGGACGGCGGGTTTAATTCCCTAAAGGACATTAGGGAACCAGTTGTGTTTTACCACAATCCTACAGCCTCATGGTCACTTTTATTGATCCCAGATTTTTTTTTTTTTATAAACTGAACTGAGATTCTCAAACTGCCATGGAAGGATTTGAATGTTCTCTGATTACCACCCCAGGCCTCTGGATTACTAGTCCAGTAACATAACCGCTACACTACTGTACCCCACTACTGGTACTGCATTTTGAGGAGACAGAGAAGGAATGGGAATATAAACTCAATGGAATGATGCAGAAGGGTGTGAAGTATCAGAGACACCTATGGGTGCAAATATATAATTACTTGAAAATGCAAGTGCAAGTAGATAAAGCATTAAAATATCAGTGACTTTTTGGTTATAGATGGGGGCATAAAGTATTAGAGGTCATTATAAATTTGTATTAAAATCAATGGTTAGGCAACAGCGAAGAGTACTGTGTGCAGTTTTTGGTTGCCTGATTATAGAAAGGACGTTAAAGTCAGAAAACATACTGTATAGATTCACCAGAATGATACAAGGGCTGAGAAGCTATGAGAATAGACTTGAGATACCAGAACTATATCCACTGATACAGTTACAGTTAAGAGGAGGCTTAATCTAGTTTCTTTTAAAATGATGATGGGTTTTGATAGGATAGAGATACCATTTTCTTCTGGTTGGCAAGTCAATGATGAAATGTCATCCACTGCCATTAAGAAAGTGAAGAGAAATTGAGAGAAATAACTTTACACCGAGAGTTGTTAAAACACAGAATGATTTGCCACAGGGAGTGGCTGAGGCAGACATTGTTCCATTTTTAAAGGAAGAGTAGATAAATATTTGAATCAACAACTTGTATTTATATAGCGCCTTTATAGTAAAACATCCCAAGGCGCTTCACAGGAGCGTTATCAAACAAAATTTGACACTGAACCACAAAAGGAGATATTAGAACAGAGGCCAAAGAGGTAGGTTTTAAAGGAGCATCTTGGAGGAAAGAGAGGAGGAGAGGTTTAGGGAGGGAATTCCAGAGCTTAGGCCCCAGGCAGCTGAAGGCACGGCCACCAATGGTGGAGTGATTAAAATCGGGGATGCTCAAGAGGCCAGAACTGGATGAGCGTAGATATCAAAGGAAGATACAGGGCTATGGGGAGAGTGCAGTGCAGTGGGATTAGCTCCAGATTGATCTAGCAAAGAGCTGGCACAGACAGGCTGGGCTGAACGGCCTTCTGAGCTGCAAACATCTTTGGTTCTAATTTATGCCATGTTCTACTCCTGCATAATGGGAAGACATGATCCACTGCAAATTTCTTGCTCGGTTTACTATAAAACTGTACAACTGGTTAACATTTCCACCAACATATTTTCTAAAGTACAAGATTAAAAGAAAACATTGAAAAAATACTACGTTTTAAAGGTTTTTAAACAATGGTTCTGATTACGACGTAATCTGCCGATGCACTAATAAAGTTTCAGTGTAGCGAGATGTAGGCAGAATCCACTCCGCATGTTCCAAATGTCACCAGGACACGGGGCGAGAATAAAAAATCATGAAGAAACTCAAACCAAGATGCAGGCTTTTTTTTATATAAAAGTAGTTAGCTCAAGTCTAGCATTGGCAAAGGCCTGGAAAAATCATCCTTCCATTGTCTCATCTTAAGTGTTTAGCACGGTGGAGGGTGGCCACGATAGGAGAAATTAAGAGGGTGGAAAATAGTTAAGATGAAGAGTCTTTGCATGTTTTAGCTGTGTAGAAAACTGCACCAAAATACAATTGTTCTAATTTGATTATGTCCATCTACTCTCTTAGAAACAAACTTTTAGTCTCGCGTAAAAGGGTTCAAAAACTTTAGGTCAGTGTGGTCCATTAAATTCCAAAATATACGTACCAGAACGGTTTCAAAAGGAATGAAAGAGAGGTAGACGGGTAGATGCAACTTTTAATAGTTATCAACTATGTGTCACTATAACATATTTGACCAAATTCAAAACTGTCCATGATCATTTTGACTGCACGTAAAAGTAGGGAAACACACGGGTATTTGAAAGGAACTCTTATTTGCCAAGTGTTCTAAATAAGGTGCAAGCGGAGTTGAGAAATCCTGCAACACTGCATGGTTCTTCCTCTGGGAGAGTGCCACTGCTTTTCCTTCCAGCAGTGCATCTGTAAAATGGCATAATTTTGGCCAGCTTGTACTCTAGTTAGCTTACAAATACCTATTCAAAAAGCAAGGCGCTACTGAGTTATGTAATACAGATATGTAATAATGTATTATAATACACTGCAAAGGGAATTTGCTGTCTGAACTTCTCAAATTCTCCAACCCCCCAAAAAAGCTGAAACTGGATTTCTCCACAAAGGAGATGTTTCTGAATGCATCTATGCATCTCAATAATCTATTTCAAAATTAACTTTTCATTGCCATTTTTAAACTAGTCAGAGTAATATGTGACTTGTGATGCTGATATCCATTTTGTGCTGCTTGTGACTCTGTTATAGCTGCCTGGAGCATTCAGGCATGGTTTCCAAGACAACATCCTTTTGTTTAAAAACTAAAGTTATTTCACCCGCCACCACCCCCACCCCCCTCATTATCAGCACGCTGAATCTCTACTGATGTGTAATAGCAATCTCAACAGATCAAATGAAAATAATACAAGAGGTAAATGTACAATTTTTGAAAGTTTAAAAATAAAGTGTGTGAATATTTCTCCGTTCCACCCCAACCTCGGCAGGTTGCTTACCCCACACATTCCTGTTGTCGTCTTCAAGCTCTGGATCATCAAGGACATTCACTTCTCAATAGATGCCAATTGTTGCTCTTCAATTGGCTGAAAGGACGTGCAGATTCCATCCGTGATGACTCTTCTCACTCTCCTCCAAACCCCCTTCCGCCCCCAACAAAGACAGAGCCTTTCACTAATGCATGGTGTGGTACGTAAAACTGGTATAGCTCACGAGAAACAGACTCAAGTACCAGACTTTCTGGCAGTAATCAAGCGCTTGAGATACGAGCTTCAAGTCATTTCCTCTGTGTTAGATAAGAGATGTTGGTCCTTAGCCCAGTTTTGACTACATTAAATATTGGTATTAAAAAGAAAATATGCTCATCAGTCTCCAATAAACACTGATGAGTATTGGTCAAGTGGCAGAGTAGCAATAACATTACCAGTCTTAACAAATTCAATACAAGTAGTGAAGCAGAAAATCTTGAAATCAAAATTCTGAAGTTATTAGGCACTACTCTTATTTTTGAATTGTCAAATGGCATTCAGGAGCTGTGTAAAAAGATCCCTAGTTGTATGTTACACTTGAGTACTATCACTATCGAGCATTCCAAAGAACTTATTAACAGTGCATAATAAAGTGTGCACAAATGATTTAGTAGCTACCATGTGCAATGTATGTACATAACACCTATCTACTTTCCCTTAATAGGTTTAAAGTTAATACACTTGAGTGTTCCCCTTCCTGTGCCAGATATCCAGTTTTCACAACAGTGCATGTATAAAATGTAATTATATTCCCAACTTTTGCAACTCCTCTTAACCGGTTAGTCCAACTGAAACAGGAATACCACATGCCATCTTACCTGTGGCTGACAACTGATTGAAGGACGAGAAACTAAGTAATAGAAATAAACTTTATAATGCAAATCAGCCTAGGGCTTCTGATGAATCGCCGTGAATAGGATGAGCCTACTCTTCTGCAGGTTTGTGAAGATCAATATGAACAGATGACGAGCAAGAACAGCATTGCTGGTTCCTCAAGAGGTGAACAAACTCCATTTAGGAGCACTATTGTACTTCACTAATGCAGTTTTTCCCATAACTACAGAAAACTAACTAATGCAACCAGGAGTGGCAGAAAGGTAAAAATTCCTTCTAAACCTGTGCAGGATTAAAGTCTATATCCTATCCCATTGAATCACACAAGTTCTGACTCCAAAGGCACCAATATGTTACTAGACAGTATCAAACTACATTTAGAGACACACACACAGACTAAACATACACACACGTATTAAAAATCTTACATCTGTGCACACTTCCCATCAATTTTTTCCATTAAAACTTCCTGGTCCATAGTTATAATGAAACCTGTCCCTGTAACTTCATCATGCTGCAATTATGCAGGGAAGGAGGGGCAGGGGGGGGGGGGGGGGGTTGTAATTACAACGTGAAGGTTTAGATAGGCAGCTTCCACCATAAATAGGGTTACAGCTTAAAAAAAAATAAAAACCAAGATAGAACTTACACTTTAAAATGGAGACTACATTACCTCTGCACGCCCTGGACCAAGTATCCTCTGACCTCTAATCCCACTTCACCTAGTCTACATTTTTTCCATGACTGCCCATGTGAAATGCAACAGACACACCCCAACTTCACAAAAGCAGGCTGAGTTTGTTTTTATTACTTACGTAGCCTGGCTTCAAAGTACTGAATTTAATAGGATATACTAAATAGAAGTGCACCAAAGATTAAAATGGTCTTAGAAATGGTCTTGAAAATTAGCAAAATGTGCAACATTTCAAAACGTACTGCAATATTAAGTGGCACATTACTCTGTCACTTGAATTGCCAAGTCAAAGAGACAGAAAGCAGGTTTTTCCCGCAGGTACCATGTCGTGCCATTCACAATTGTTCCATTAGTCCAGCAAAGGCCAGACCATTCCACATCAGGAGGGCATGGAGAATCAGTGCCTTGCTCACCTGGGATGCTCTCCTGCCACCAGATATAATTGTTTCTAGTAGTCAGATCAAGACCGGTATTTAGAAGAACATATGATGCCTCTCAAAATCTTATTGAATTTTTATCATTTTCTGTTAAAATTTGTAACATTGCTTTCACTTGTATAAATGATTTCGATTTAAAAACCGCAAATATCACTTCACGAAACAAGACTTCAGATTCACTCTTACTTGGTGTAATTTGCATCTACTTTGCACCGAGTGTATTCAAGTGCTTCATACTAACCTGTTGGTCAGCAGCTTCCTCTTTTAATAAATCTTAAACCACAGTAGCTAAAAATAGGTTTCCTCTCGTCATTCAGTAAAGCTGTGCAAAGAACTTACTCTGTACTTGGACTATGAGAAGCTGTGCTCTGTTCATTCTCAGCATTCAACAATTAATATTCATTCAGTGCAATTAACACATTACCACAAAAGAAAAGCTACTGAGCAAAGTTATTAAAATTTGATTAAATGTATTACTATACACTAGAACTCTCATTACAAACCTGTCTGGTCCTGTCCGAAAGGTAATTAATGAAGGTGCTGAAACCTCAGTGGATGAACGCACGACGATCCAATGGGATAGTGTGCTGGTTCACCAAAACACAAGAAATAGGATACAAGCTTACACGTGATTCCACATGTACAAAGCTCTATTCAGACCTCTCAGCGAAGACACTAACTGCAGGCATGTTGCTTCCTCTAAAGACAAGGGAGGGAAAATTGGAGGACAAGTTGAACCATACTGTTCTCATACAACTCCTGCTGTCAGCTGATGGGTGGCATTTTGACAGAGGGCTGTAAGCAGGCTCCCTACTTGGTCTTTTGATTTGGGAATAGTGTGTGCTGCTGCAGAAATTCCTGAAGAGGAGAAATGTTTGGGCTGGGGGCAGAAAGGAGGGGATTAAATATAAAATTAAGAGATGAGTCCACAATAAGAACTAATGAGTGCACACAGGTCACTCAAAATGACCAACTCTTCACTGACACAGAAGCATCAATGTCTAGCTAGACTGAGTTTGTCTTTTGTAAGGTAGAATAAAGATAAAGGGAAAATAAAATGAATGTTGAAAATTACTATATGATACATACACGATTTGTAAAAAACTGAAGCTGATATCACATTCTTTTCTGGTTTTACAGCGTTGTAATTATGATCAATCGTCCAAGTCCCTGCAACACTGCTCGATACAGTTTCCTTCTGTAGTGGCATAGGGCTCTTGTGTACCAATACTACCAATTTCTTGGTTGGCACTTCCTTCGCATTTAATTCTTCAGTTTTGCAAGGACCCACTGTTGGAGGTTTCGAACTCACCTGTAACAACATTATAACATGACAATGTAACAGTCATAAATACACTCTCTAGTCACACAATTATTCATTTAACGTGGCTTTTACATATTCATTTAATAAAATAGATTGTATTATTTTCCTTTTGCACAGGTTGAATAATTAAGTCAAGGAACTTGAAGTTATCAACCTTGAACACACTTCTTATACCCCAATCAAGTACAATCCCACTGCTTATAACGGGTGCGTGGATGTTAACACGATTTGCCCGCTATACGCGGTGGACGTTACAAGTAGTGGGATGGCAGAAGGCAGCCACTTGACTAATAACTGTTTCTTGTCTGCAACTACCCCATTCCTGACTTCAATCTTGCAACTTAGTACCATTAAAAATCTACTTTAAGAGAGCTACAGCTGTACCCTGACTGCACAGAAGCAACCTTTTATACAACCAAACGGGAGAAGACCAAAATGGCAGAGCAAGAACGGAAAGCGGCATGACAAAGTTTGCCCGAAACAGCTGGCGCGCTTCAATACGTTTCAGGCAGCACCTTTGCAATCGACTCTGATGGAAATGACAAATGTTTAGCGCCATTTGCCCGATACAGGCGGTTGTCATGTATAGTGTAAGTGATGGAGACTGTATTTGGCTGGCCTCATTCCCATCTTAAATTTAAATGGCAACTGAACTGTCAAAGCTTCACTGTCTGCAGAAAATAAACCCTCAAAGATCACTTGTTGCAGAAGGCTGAGTGAATCCTCCAAGGATCACTTGCAGTGGGTGGCACAGTGGTTGGGCTGCTGCCAGGCTTTAGAATCAAGCACTGGATGGTAAAGCTCATCCCAGAAGGCAATCTCTAGCACCTCCAACCTCGCTCTCTTGTAATCTTTCTTGTCCCTCTCTATCAATAAATATTATCATGATGCGGAGATGCCGGTGTTGGACTGGGGTGGACAAAAATGAGAAGTCACACAACACCAGGTTAGAGTCCAAGGGGGAGAAATTCAGTATCGCCCCATTTGGGGCGCAATTATCGGCCGGGCGCAAAGATTAGCGCCTGGCGCTAATTATCGCCACCGACTGCAAACTTGACTTTTATCGCCCCTGGAGGTGATTGCAGCGCTATATCAGGCGCTTCACACCTGTCTTAAGGCGCAAAGGCCGAGGAGCGAGGCGCTACCTCAGAGCGCTGGCGAAGCTCATGTAATGTCAGTCAGCAATGGAACACACACACAATGGCACGGGCCAGTTCTTAAAGGGGATGGTTAATCTTGCTTTCCATCCACATCCTGCTCATTGCAGCCTTGAATCTCGGCCTGGAGAGACCTGCACATCAAATGTGCTGGAAAGAACAATGGAGAGTACCAGGCAAAGAGCTCAGAGTGCAGCCCCCACAGTCTCTGCTAAATCGATACAAGGAATGGCAAATCAAAATGAACCTGCAAAGTGCTGCTCAGTACCCAAAACTCCTTCACACAACGTTGAATCTCTCCAGAAGTCTCTCCCTCTCTCTCTCAGAATGCGTAGTTCATAAATGGCACCAACAATAAAAGGCAGGAAGCGGTCACCTTTAAATAGCGCTCCCCCTTTCCCTTCATGACTGCAGAACGCTCCCCTCAACCTGTCGTTGCTAGCGTCAGGCGGTAAGGCAGGGGGCGCCACTCAATATCCGCTCCGGGGCGATACCGGGGTGTTGCGCACTCGAGTGACGTCATGATCTGCCGGCGCAGGAGATCGTGGTGGTTGTGTTTAGCGCCGCCGCAAAATGTCTAGTTAATTTCGCGAGCGGCGCAAACTTCGCCGCGCCTGGGCGCTAGATGCTTTGCGCCCCATTAGCGCCCTCTTAAGGCGCTAACGGGAGGCGCAACCAACTGAATTTTCCCCCCCAACAGTTTTATTTAAAATTACGAGCTTTCCTCTACCTGACGAAGGAGCTGCAGCTCCGAAAGCTCGTAATTTTAAATAAAACTGTTTGACTATAACCTGGTGTTGTGCGACTTCTCAATAAATATGATGGTCATTACATCTCTGAAATTTTCTTTCTCATTCCTCCCAAGTGTTTTGACGTCATGGCCACTTTGGGCAGGAGCATGTTGTCCAAGCTCTGGGGATACCCCCAAAGTACAAGTAAAGCACAAAGGCTGCAGATATCCAGTATAAATGGACTTCACTCCTCTGTAACCAGGAAATAGACATCCCCAGGGCACAAAAAAAACAGGCTCCATTAAGCTTTAGAGACCTATCCAATGTTTAATTATGTTGGCTAACTAAGTTTAAAGTTATTTTGCTGCCATCCAGGCTCAAAACCGCCAACCTATTTAACATGGTTTTCCACATAGCGCAGGCAAGGGCCTGTGGTGTGGATCAATTTTCTTCTAATCTTGCAACGGACAGATCCACAGATGTTTCGCTTGTAATTTAATTTCAGATCTGCTTGCAGCTTCCTTTTTCCCCTTTCTATATTGTTAATTATTTTCGCACTGTGTGGGGGCCTCTTCTATAGAAACATAGAAAATAGGTACAGGAGTAGACCATTCGGTCCTTCGAGCCTGCACCGCCATTCAATGCGTTCATGGCTGAACATGGTACCTCAGTACCCCATTCCTGCTTTCTCGCCATACCCCTTGATCCCCCTAGTTGTGAGTGTTATATCTAACTCCCTTTTGAATATATTTAGCGAACTGGCCTCAACAACCTTCTGTGGAAGAGAATTCCACAGATTCACCACTCTCTGGGTGAAGAAGTTCCTCCTCAGCTCAGTCTTAAATGGCTTCCCCTTAATCCTTAGACTGTGACCCCTGGTTCTAGTTTTCCCTAACATTGGGAACATTCTGCCCGCATCTAATTTGTCTAAACCAGTCAGGATTTTAAATGTCTCTATAACATCCCCCCTCATTCTTCTGAACTCCAGAGGATACAAGTTCAGTTGACCCAATCTTTCTTGATATGTCAGTCCGGCCATCCCAGGAATCAATCTAGTGAACCTTCGCTGCACTCCCTCAATAGCAAGAATGTCCTTCCTTAAGTTAGGAGACCAAAACTGCGCACAATACTCCAGGTGTGGCCTCACCAAGGCCCTGTACAACTGCAGCATCACCTCCCTACTCCTGTACTCAAATCCCCTTACTATGAAGGCCATCATTCCGTTTGCTTTCTTGACTGCCTGCTGCACTTGCATTCCCACCTTCAGTGACTGATGTACCATGACGCCCAGGTCTCGTTGCACCTCCCCTTTCCCTAATCTGCCACCATTCAGGTAATATTCCGCCTCTCTATTTTTACCACCAAAGTGGATAACCTCACATTTATCCACATTGTACTTCATCTGCCATACATTTGCCCATTCACCCAACCTGTCCAAGTCACTCTGTAGCCTCCTAGCATCCTCCTCATTGTTCACACTGCCTCCCAATTTAGTGTCATCCGCAAATTTGGAGATATTACATTTAATCCCTTCGTCCAAATCATTAATATATAATGTAAACAGCTGGGGTCCCAGCACCGAACCCTGCGGTACCCCGCTGGTCACTGCCTGCCATTCTGAAAAGTACCCATTTACTCCTACTCTTTGTTTCCTGTGTGCCAACCAGTTCTCAATCCACGTCAACACATTACCCCCAATCCCATGTGCTTTAACTTTGCTCACCAATCTCTTGTGTGGGACCTTGTCGAAGGCCTTCTGAAAGTCCAAATACACCACATCTACTGGTTCCCCCCTGTCCACCCTATTGGAAACATCCTCAAAAAATTCCAGAAGATTTGTACTCACTGATGGTCTTTTATGTCATCCAATAGCCTATTAAGCAGTTTGAAAGTCAATTAACCCATGAACTCTGTGATTCATGTATCTATCGATTCTATCCACCTCCCCGTTTTTCTTTACAAACCATATGGAAATGACTGACATAGAGGCTATAACTGAAATGTTAACTTATCAGCTCTCTCTACAGATGCTGACTGACCTGCTGTGTACTTCCAGCATTTCCAATTTATTTTACCAACTTTTTTTAGTTTTTTTCCCAGTGGATCCCAACACGAGCAGTTTCCACAGACATTACAAATACACTGAGCATTCAACATTTGCATACCCCAAAAAAGTTGATTGGAGGATTGACTCGGTCATAAGAACCTAAGAAATAGGAGCAGGAGTAGGCCATTCGGCCCTTCGAGCCTGCTCCGCCATTCAATGAGATCATGGCTGATCTTCTGCCTCAACTCCATTCACCGACCCTATCGCCATATCCCTTGATGCCCTTACTAGTCAGAAATCTATCGACTTCTGTTTTGAATATACCCAATGACTGAGCCTCCACAGCCCTCTGGGGTAGAGAATTCCAAAGATTCACCACCCTCTGTGAAGAAATGTCTTCTCATCTCAGTCCTGAATGGCCTACCCTTTATCTTGAGGCTGTGGCCCCTGGTTCTAGACTCCCAGCTAAGGGAAACATTCTCCCAGTATCTACCCTATCAAACCCTGTAATAATTTTGTATGCTTCAATGAGATCCCCTCTCATTCTTCTGAATTCAAGAGAATACAGGCCTAGTTTACTCAATCTCTTCTCATAAGACAGTCCCGCTATCCCAGGAATCAATCTCGTGAACCTTCGTTGCACTCCCTCTATGGCAAGTATATCCTTCCTTAGGTAAGGAGACCAAAATTGTACACAGTACTCCAGGTGTGGTCTCACCAAGGCCCTATATAATTGGAGTAAGACTTCTTTACTCCTGTACTCAAATCCTCTTGTCATGAAGGCCAGCATACCATTGGCCTTCCTAATGGCTTGCTGCACCTGCACATTCACTTTCAGTGACTCATGTACAAGGACACCCAGGTCCCTTTGAGCATCTGCATTCCCCAATCTTTCACCATTTAGGAAATACTCTGCCTTTCTGGTTTTTCTACCAAAGTGGATAACTTCACATTTATCCACATTATATTCCATCTGCCATGTTCTCGCCCACTCACTGAGCCTGTCGAGATCCCCTTGAAGCCTCTTCACATCTGACACTGCCACCTAGCTTTGTCTCATCAGCAAATTTGGAAATGTTACATTTAGTCCCCTCATCCAAATCATTGATATAGATTGTGAATAGCTGGGGCCCAAGCACCTATCCTTGCGGTACCCCATTAGCCACAGCCTGCCATCCTGAAAAAGACCCGTTTATCCCATATCTTTGTTTTCTGTCTGTTAACCAATTCTCAATCCATGCTAGTATATTACCCCCAATTCCATGTGCCCTAATTTTGTTCACCAACCTCTTGTGTGGGACCTTATCGAAGGCCTTCTGAAAATCCAAATACACATCTACCGGTTCCCCTTTGTCTACTCCACTAGTTACATCCTCAAAGAACTCCAATAGGTTTGTTAAACAGGATTTCCCTTTCATAAATCCATGAATGTCTCTGCCCAATCTTACTATTAGTTTCTAAGTGCCCAGTTATTGCATCCTTTATAATAGATTCCAGCATTTTCCCAACTACTGATGCGAGGCCAACAGGTCTGTAGTTCCCAGTTTTCTCTCTCCCCCCTTTCTTAAATAGTGAGGTTACATTTGCTATCCTCCAATCTGCAGGAACCGTTCCAGAATCTATAGAATATTGGAAGAGGACAACCAATGCGTCCACTATCCCAATGGCCACCTCTTTCAAAACCCTAGGATGTAGGTCATCCGGTCCTTGGGATTTATTGACTTTTAGTCCCATTAATTTTGCTAGTACTGTTTTTTTTAACTAATAATTTCTTTAAGTTCCTCATTCGCGCCACACCCTTGGTTTTCTCGTATTTCTGGGCGGTTTTTTTGTCTTCCTCCGCGAAGACAGGAGCAAAGTATTTATTTAATTTCTCAGCCATTTCCTCATTCCCCATTATAAATTCTCCCATCTCTGACTGTAAAGGACCTACATTTACCTTCGTCAGTCTTTTCCTTTTCACATACCTACAGAAGCTTTTACAATCTGTTTTTATATTTTTCGCTAGTTTGTGTTCATATTCCATTTTCCCTTTCTTTATCAATTTCTTGGTCGCCCTTGCTGATTTCTAAAAAGATCCCAATCCTCAGGCTGACCGCTTTTTCTGGCAACTTTATAAGCTTCCTCCTTTGGTTTAATACTAGGTTTAATTTCTTTTGTTAGCCATGGTTGGATCACTTTTCCTTTTGGGTTTTTATGCCCTCGAGGAATATATGTTTGTTGCAAATTATGTATTATTTCCTTGAATGTTAGCCATTGTATGTCCACCTTCATACCTTTTAGTGTATGGCCAACTTGTCCCTCATACCCTTGTAGTTTCCTTTGTTTAGATTGAAGACCTTAGTTTCAGATTGGACTACATCACTCTCAAACTTAATGTAAAATTCACTTGTCCCTAAAGGCCCCTTTACCACAAGATTATTGATTATCCCTTTCTCATTACACAGTACCAGATCCAGAATAGCCTGTTCCCTGGTTGGTTCCTCCACATGCTGATCCAGGAAACCATCTCGCATGCATTCCAAGAATCCGTCCTCCACACCATTAGTGGTAATTTGATTTGCCCAGTCAATATGTAGATTAAAGTCCCCCATGATTACCGTATTGCCCTTGTTACATGCACTTCTAATTTCTTGATTGATACAGTGCCCTACATTACCACTACTGTTTGGTGGCCTATACACAACTCCCACCAATGTTGTCCACCCTTTGCTGTTTCTTAGCTCCACCCAAACTGACTCCAGCTCTACATCACGATCTGCCGATCCAAGATCTTTTATCTCTACCGTACCGATCTCATCCCTTATTAACAGTGCTACGCCACCTCCTTTTCCTTTTTGCCTGTCCTTCCTAAATGTTGAGTACCCTGGAACATTCAGTTCCCAGCTTTGGTTACCCTGCAACCATGTCTCTGTAATGGCAATTACATCATACCCATTTACTTCTATTTGTGCCATTAATTCATCCACCTTGTTGCGAATGCTACGTGCATTTCGATAAAGTGCCTTCAACTTTGCCTGTTCAATATTTTTCTGCACTTTGACCCTCTTTACTGTTGGCCTTTGTTTCTGCTCCCTACTAGTTTTGCTGACTACTTTTCTAACTTGCACTTCCAGCTTTTTTTCTCTCCATTCTGGGCCCACACTTAGGTTCCCAGCCCCCTGACAAACTAGTTTAAATCCTTCCCAACAGCACTAGCAAACCCCCCTGCAAGGATATTGGTCCCAGTTCTGCCGAGGTGTAATCCATCCAGCTTGTACAGGTCCCACCTTCCCTAGAATCGGTCCCAATGCCTCAGGAATTTAAATTCCCCCCCCTCCTACACCATCTCTCCAGCCACGCATTCATCTGGTCTATTCTCCTATTTCTGCTCTCGCTAGCACGTGGCACTACCTTTGAGGTCCTGCTTTTTAGTTTATTTCCTAGCTCCCTATATTCTGCTTGCAAGACCTCGTCCCTCTTTCTACCTATGTCGTTGGTACCGATATGGACCATGACCTCTGGCTGTTCACCCTCCCCCTTCAGAATGTCCTGCAGCCGCTCAGTGACATCCTTGACCCTGGCACCAAGGAGGCAACATACCATCCTGGAGTCACGTCTGCAGCCACAGAAACATCTATCTGTTCCCCTTACAATAGAATCCCTCATCACTATTGCTCTCCCATTCTTTTTCCTCGCCTCCTGTGCAGCTGAGCCACTCAGTGCCACGGACTTGGCTCTTGCTGCATTCCCCTGAGAAACCATCTCCCCCAGCAGTATCCAAAACGGAAAATCTGTTGGAGAGGGTGATGGACCCAGGGGACTCCTGCACTACCTTCCTAGTTCTTTTACTCTGTCTGGCAGTCACCCATTCCCTTTCTGCCTGTGCACTCTTTACCTGCGGTGTAACCACCTCGTTAAACGTGCTATCCACGAAGATCTCAGTTTTGCGGATGCTCCACAATGACTCCAGCCGCAGCTCCAGCTCCGAAACGCGTATTTCGAGTAGCTGCAGCTGGAGACACTTCCTGCACGTGTTTGCCCTGGACACCTAAAGTGTCCCTGACTTCCCACATAGCACAGGAGGAGCACTCCACGCTGCTGAGCTGCCCTGCCATGTCCTACCCTTAATTTACTCCCTTTACTTCCTCTAAATTACAGAATATTAAATATACTAGGGACCTTACTTCACTTTACACACTACTTACTCTAAACTAGAGACCTTACTTTTACTTTAACGACTGGACTGTGGAAATACTCACCAGGTCTGTCTTCTAAGCAGAACTTGTCATTTCGTTACAGAAGCACCATATGCAATTTATGAAGATGAAGGCGAATAGATAGTGAATCAGGTGCTTCTTAAAAACAAAGACACTTGTCCATCCACAAGTGTCGCTAATGTAGAATGCAGCGTGGAGTAAGGCATTTGATAGAAATACAATATAGGCAGAGCTGTATTTGACAAATCAGCTATCTGTATGAAGAAATTTTTAGCACAAACTTTGGTGCTAATCCTTGGTGCCCTGACCAATATTTATCCCTCAATCAACATATCCCTCGGTTTAACATCTCATGCAAAAGACGGCACCCCCAACAGTGCAGCGCTCCCTCAGTACTGCACTGGAGTGTCAGCCTAGATTTTTGTGCTCAAGTCTCTGGAATGGGACTTGAACCCACAACTTTCTGACTCAGAGGTGAGAGTGGTACCAACTGAGCCACAGCTGACACTGTTAATAAACTCCAGGTTTGTTAAGTTACATTAAAAACCTAAATTTTAGAACTTTCAAAAAAAAATGAAGCCCATTAGCAAGTTCTCCTCATCTCCTGACATGTGTGCAATATTCACCGAGTGTTGAATATGGTTTTCACCTGATTTGAGTCTTTGTGCCCTTATCATACGAATTCTAAACAATTTGAGTTACAGCAGAAAACTGAAGTGATTTTTTTCTGGTGTATAATATGTATTTAGATCTTTAAAAAAAAATTACCTGGCTACCAATGCTTAAATATGCAACTGCTCTTATATTTATTGTATAGCAGACACACCTTTTCTTATCTAATTGAACTCAGATCTTACTGGGTTACAGCAGCAACTGTTCAAATGTCATACTTTAAAAAAAAAAAGAAATCCCATTGGCATATTTGTGAATATACATTTTCTCTGTACAGGAAAGTTATGCTAAACCTATATAAAACACTATTCCGGCCCCAGCTTGAATGATGGGCCGTATTTTCCGATCCCTACGGGTGTGTACGAGGCGTGTTCACACCCCTAGGGACCTCGCAAATGCCGGTTTCAGGCATGCAAAGCGCATGCGCTGAAAACCGGCATTTCCGATCTGTCAAGAATGCTCTTGACAGATCGGACGCCTGCCCCGGAGAAGGGCCTCTGCGGGTGGAGAGTTCTGCTGAACCTCCGCCCGCTGAAATCACTTAAAAATCTTATGCCTGGTAAAAATCAGGCATACGGACTTCTTTTACCAGCATAAGAGTTTAAAAAAGTAAAAAAAAAAACAATTTTTTCCCCACTCATTTATAATTTTAAAATACTTTAAAAAAAAGTTTATTTTTAGCCCCGTAAAATACTAATTTTTTTCAAAAAATTAAATTTTTGTTTGATATATATAATTTAATGTAATTTTAACTCATTTTAAAAACATTTTTAAAAAAAATTTATTTCACGTTTTGATGTCTTTTTTCAGTGATCCCCATTCATACTTTTGACAGGTCTGTCAAAAGTATGAAGGGGGATTCCCTTCTCCCATTGGCTCGCCTGGGCCCTGCGCATTTCGTTGTGGAGAGGCCCAGAATCAGAAATGGGAGCCCTCAGGTAAGGGCGTAGATTTTTTCCAGATAGGAGGCTTCCTGCGTGCGGATGTCTCCGATCGGAAATTACAGGCCATTATGTCCAATTCTGGGCACACACTTTAGGAAGGACGTGAAGGCTTTGGAGAGGGTACAGAAGAGATTTACTAGAATGGTTTCAGGAATGAGGGATTACAGTTACATGGAGAGACTGGAGAAGCTGGGGCTGTCCTCCTTAGAGCAGAAAAGGTTAAGAGGAGATTTGATATGAGGTGTTTAAAATTATGAAGGATTTAGGTAGAGTAATAAAGTGAAACTGTTTCCAATGGTTGAAAGGTTGCTAACCAGAGGGCACAGATTTAAGGTGATTGGCAGAGGAACCAGAGGCGACGAGAAAAAAACTTTTTTACGCAACGAATGGTTACGATTTTGAATGCACTGATTGATCGGGTGGTGGGTGGCGTATACAAATTCAACAGTAGCCTTCAAAAGGGAATTGGATAAATACTTGAAGGAGAAAAAATTGTAAGCTTATGGGGAAAGAGCGGTAAGTGGGACTAACGGGATTGCACTTCGAAAGAGTCACTGACACTCGATGGGCCGAATGGCCTCCTTCTGTGCTGTAGTAGTCTATGATTCTATGTGTGCAAATACTGTTCAGATTGCAATTCCTCCCAATTTAGGTTTTTCTATGTACTCTAAAATCTGTTGTTGTGTTACCACATTTTGCTCCTACAAACTTAAAATGGTGAATCTCCACATGACAAGGTCAAACATAGATAAGAATGTTTCAAACGGGTAAGTCAATGACTCATTTGAGTATTTACTGCAACATTTTTCAAAATACGTGAAGAAAACAAAACGACATATAAAATGAAGAGCGTTGTCACAAGTGCAAAAGGAGGAGAGACTGGAAAGATAACTTCACTAACTATTGCCTTTTAACACAATGAGTTAATACCCCAGTCAATGCGAGAGACCTGGAGCAAAAAAGAGATGTGACACATTTCATGAGACACACACTTGGCTAATACCAACTATGAGTACTGGGGTTTAGCATAGTTTTCATGCCAAAACTCAGATCAGGAGCAAGTTTTCTAAAGATGCACTGGTGCCAACATTGCTTTAGCAAGCCATCACACCCAAGGTTAGAAATTGCACAAACCGCCATCTGGTTTACGATGAATACCCATGGCCGATGTCAACAAACTACATCAACTCAAAAAAAAAAATCAGTCAGCCAGCTCAGGACTAGGGACCATGTTTTACTCAAGAGATTTGCCTACAGGCAGGAGTTGCCCGATACCCCATTTATTTTTATATGCTGCCTGTGACAACCCAACTCTGGTAGCAGAGGCAAAGCAAAATAAGGTAATGCTGCTACCCTGGATGTGCCTGATGCAGAGACCACCATTATTTCGCGCTGGTCATCTATTCCGCACTCGATGGCCATAAGGGAAGGTGAGTGCACAGAATCGCAAGAGTCTTGAACCACAAGTTCAAAACAGCCACACACTCTTTTGCTGTGAAATCCACTCTGCAATAGAAATGTGATGGAATTCCACTGCAGCTCGTCCCTCAAAGAATACTTTCTGCAGTATAATTCAGCCATAAGTAATTACTTCCCACCAAAAGCCCCTTACAGCCTTTGATTTATGTATAATTTTTATTCTGCACAATTTACATGTGGGGACAAAGACATTTATCTTTATATTAATAGTTTCTCTTTACCTCTGCAGAGGACTTTGATGAAGTCGCCTTCTCTGGCTTTGGTTTTCCTTTCTCTTTTGTCTTTTGTTTCTGATCCTTGGCTTGGCTGAGTGATTTCATTGTGGCTGCAGCGTGTTTGAGGATGCAGTCACTGCTGCAGTACACCGAGTCAGTAGAGGCCAGGTTGGCGCAGCCGGGCCCAATACACTTTGGCACTGCAGGAATTTCCACTGCCTAATAAAAACAAGCCACAATAGTCATCAATACAGTTTATTTGTGCACTACTGCATAATTCAACCACTGAAAATATGCAGTTATGGAATACTATAAAGATGGTGTCCTCAGGAAGAGTTTAAAACTCATAAGGCTAGATAAGGAGTTAATTTACAATCAAACCAATTCACCACTGTTTCATGTTCACATTCAATTGGTGCCAACCTACTCCAATTAGTTAACCAAGATACAAATATGAGAAAAACCAAGGTGCTACCCTTAATGTTCAAAAAATATCCTAAAATAATAAAACGTGACATATATTGTTCTATCCACCATTAACTGGATACTAAAAATTGAAGAATCACCGGCCAAAGATGGGTTTTTGTGTCTTGCTCTTGCATGTTTCTGTAGAAAAGGCAATGATTGTCAAAAAAAACTATTTTAAAACTTAAAGGATCAGATTGAGTAATTCAAAGTCTTTAAATATTATAGGCATTAGATGCAAATACAACAGGGAGAGGGAAGAAAATCAGCCAGAGTTCCTATTCCGAATAACTGTCTGAGGCTGAACCAGACTGTTCGCAACCTTGGTGTTGTATTTGACCCGGATATGAGCTTCCGACCACATAGCCACGCCATCACGAAGACTGCCTAATTCCACCTTTGTAACATCGCCTGATTTCGCCCCTGTCTCAGCTCATCTGCTGCTGAAACCCTCAACCATGCCTTTGTTACATCTAGACTGGACTATTCCAACGAACTCCTGGCCGGCCTCCCATCTTCCACCCTCCATAAACTGAAAGTCATCCAAAACTCTGCTGCCCGTGTCCTAACTCGCACCAAGTCCCGTTCACCCATCACCCCTGTGCTCGCTGACCTACATTGGCTCCCGGTTAAGCAACGCCTCGATTTTAAAATTCTCATCCTGGTTTTCAAATCCCTCCATGGCCTCGCCCCTCTCCATCTCTCTAACCTCCTCCAGCCCTACAACCCGCCGGGATCTGTGCTCCTCCAATTCTGGGCGCAACCCTGATTTTAATCGCTCCACCATTGGCGGCCGTGCCTTCAGCGGTCGAGGCCCTGAACTCTGGAATGCCCTCCCTGAACCTCTCCGTCTTGCTACCTCTCTTTCCTCCTTCAAGACGCTCCTCAAAACCTACCTCTTTGACCAAGCTTTTGGTCATCTGCCCTAATATCTCATGTGGCTCGGTGTCAAATTTTGTTGGATAACGCTCCTGTAAAGCACTTGGGATGTTTTACTATGATAAAGGTGCTATATAAATGCAAGTTGTTGCTGTTGTACTGACCATCTGTCCAGTGACTCCTGCTAGCAAGTAACTGCATTGGATGAGGATAGGATAAAGGAAGAATGGACACTTGGTGTTGGAGGGTAGCCAGCATGTGTGGAACCGTATCCCGGCATTAATCAGTTCCACGGGTGATAAGGAAGCAAAGGGGAGAAAACTCAAAAGTAAAAATAAACTGTTGATTGCAATAGAATCTAGAAGAGCTAAAGTAATGCAAGGAGCAGTGCAGTTGGGAGAAAACTATTTTACACAACTGTATTAATCTGTCACTTAAATTTAATATTAAACCCAGGAGGTTAATTTATTGTAAAGGTTCAAAACACATTACTTATGGAGATTAATTCTAGTCCATTTCACGCAATGTACAAACTATCTAATTTACTGCAGGAAAACTAGATGTACACTTCACTGATGATGCACTTGACAGCACACACTGAAGGAGAAACACAACACTTGTATTATGCCAATAACAAAACAAAAGAATATGCCTGAATTGACTGCAAAACATCTAAATACATGTAAACGGTTTCTAAACAGCATACCGGCTTAAATATTTTAATTTTCTTCTTGCCACTTGGATTGGCTGCTTTCTCAATCCTGCCTTTTATTCCCTGGTCAGCGGGAGAGTTTCCATCTCGTTTTCCTGTTGTTGCATTCGGGTCGTCGGTGCTTGCCAGCATTGGTTTGCTTTCCTGTTGACCAGACCTCAGTTCTGTGGTGCCTGAGCCTTTGCTTGGAGAGGGACTACAATCAGGGCAGATGTAGTCCTCTCCATTGCGTTCCAGTAAGCGTCCTCTTGCCATTGTAATACCCACACAGTCACCATGAAACCATTCTTCACAGCGATCGCAGCAGATCATAAACCTGCCAAAAAACTCAGAATCAGCACACTGCACACCCACAGGACTGCATAAATCAGAAACCAGTCTCAGCATGGATAATATACCCTCCAAATAAACAAAATACACTTTGCAAATGTCTAGTGTTACTTGTAATTTATAATATTTACAGTACATATGCTTTCCACTGTATGATGTAGGAAATTTTGACCACCATTAATATAAATTCCAAAAAGTGTTAACGTCGATGTTCCCTCTAAGCTGCGCGGCCACGCAGTAATGGAAAAGGTCCCGCGCAGGCCACTCACCGGCTTTTTACATTGTAAATACTGAGCATGCGCAGATATTTAAAGCGATCGCGCATTAAAAGAAACCAGCTGCACAGAACAAAGCGCAGCTTACAGGGAGCAATGGTTGACGTGCTTGGGGAAATCAGATAAAATGTGAAACAACTGTGCAAATCTCAGAAAACCTTTAAAATGTGCAAGGTTTACTGAACAAATTTAAAAAAAGACCTGCACAGGTTTCTTTTCAGAGTTAATAATTCAAACACATGAAAAGGTATAATTACAACAGCAGCAAAGACAACAGAACAAATCTCAGAGAAGTGCAGAAATAATAGGGTAATAATAGTAGGGGATTTCAACTTTCCCAATATTAACTGGGATAGTCAGAGTGTGAAAGGCTTAGAGGGTGCAGAATTCTTAAAGCGCATCCAGGAGAGCTTTTTGAGCCAGCATGTAGAAAGTCCTACAAGAGAGGGGGCGGTACTGGACCTAATTCTAAGGAATGTAGCCGGGCAAGTGGTAGAAGTGTCAGTAGGAGAGCATTTTGGTGACAGTGACCATAATTCGGTGAGATTTAAGGTAGTCATGGAAAAGGACAAAGATGGACCGGAAATAAAGGTTCTAAATTGGGGGAAGGCCGATCTGGCCAAAGTGGACTGGGATCAGCTACTTGTAGGAAAATCCACATCAGAGCAGTGGGAGTCTTTCAGAAAGGAAATAGAGAGAGTACAACGCCAACATGTTCCCGTAAAGGTCAAGGGTGGGACCAACAAGCCCAGGGAACCCTGGATGTCAAGGGATATACAAGAATGGATTAGGAAAAAAAGGGAGGTTTTTGGCAGATACAAAGGACTAAAAACAATGGAAGCCCTAGAGGAGTATAGAAAGTGCAGGGGGGTACTTAAAAAAGAAATTAGGAGAGCGAAGAGGGGGCATGAAAAAACACTGGCGGGCAAAATAAAGGAAAATCCCAAGGTGTTTTATAAGTATATTAAGGGCAAGAGGATAACCAGGGAAAGAGATAATTAGGGACCAAAGTGGCAATCTGTGTGTAGAGCCGGAAGATGTAGGTGAGGTTTTAAATGAATATTTTGCATCTGTGTTCACTATGGAGAAGGACGATGTAGGCATAGAAATCAGGCAGGGTGATTGAGATATACTTGAACAAATTAGTATTGAGAGGGAGGAGGTACCAGCGGTTTTAGCGGGCTTAAAAGTGGATAAATCCCCAGGCCCAGACGAGATGCATCCCAGGCTGCTGTATGAGGCAAGGGAGGAGATTGCAGGGGCTCTGACACAAATTTTCAGAACCTCTCTGGCCACAGGGGAGGTGCCAGAGGACTGGAGGACAGCTAACGTAGTACCATTATTCAAGAAGGGTAGTAGAGATAAAGCAGGGAATTACAGGCTAGTGAGCCTAACATCAGTGGTAGCGAAATTATTGGAAAAAATTCTGAATGAAAGAATTAGTCTCCACTTGGAGAGGCAAGGATTAATCAAGGATAGTCAGCATGGCTTTGTCAGGGGGAGATCATGTCTAACCAATTTGATTGAATTTTGAGAGGGGGTGACTAGGTGTGTGGATGAGGGTAGTGCAGTTGATGTAGTCTACATGGACTTCAGTAAGGCTTTTGACAAAGTCCCACATGGAAGACTGGTCAAGAAGGTAAGAGCCCATGGGATCTAGGGCAATTTGGCACATTGGATCCAAAATTGGCTTCGTGGCAGGAGGCAGAGGGTGATGGTCGAAGGTTGTTTTTGTGACTGGAAGCCTGTGTCCAGTGGTGTACTGCAGGGATTGGTGCTGGGTCTTGTGCTGTTTGTAGTGTACATAATGATTTAGATATGAATGTAGGAGGTATAATCAGTATTTCGCAGATGACACGAAAATTAGTGGAGTGGTAAATAGCAAGGAGGGAAGCCTCAGGCTGCAGGACGATATAGACGGGTCGGTCAGATGGGCAGAACAGTGGCAAATGGAATTTAACCCTGAAAAGTGTGAGGTGATGCATTTTGGGAGGACTAACAAGGCAAGGGAATACACAATGAATGGTAGGACCCTAGGAAGGACAGGGGATCAGAGGGACCTTGGTGTGCATGTACATAAATGAGAAGTCGCACAACACCAGGTTATAGTCCAACAGTTATATTTGAAATCACGCTCGGGGGTCGCGTAACATGGCCGTTCTTAGTTGGTGGAGCGATTTGTCTGGTTAATTCCGATAACGAACGAGACTCCTCCATGCTAAATAGTTACGCGACCCCCGAGCGTGATTTCAAATAAAACTGTTGGACTATAACCTGGTGTTGTGCGACTTCTCATTTTTGTCCACCCCAGTCCAACACCGGCATCTCCGCATCATGCATGTACATAGATCCCTGAAGGCAGCAGGACAGGTAGATAAGGTGGTTAAAAAGGCATATGGGATACTTGCCTTCATTAGCCGAGGCATAGAATGGAGCTGTGCAAAACGCTAGTTAGGCCACAGCTGGAATACTCTGTGCAGTTCTGGTCGCCACACTATAGGAAGGATATGATTGCATTGGAGAGGGTGCAGAGGAGATTCACCAGGATGTTACCTGGGCTGGAGCGCTTCAGCTATGAAGAGAGACTGGACAGGCTGGGGTTGTTTTCCTTAGAGCAGAGAAGGCTGAGGGGGGACCTGATTGAGGTGTACAAAATTATGAGGGGCATAGATAGGGTAGATTGAGGGGAACTTTTCCCCTTAGTAGAGGGGTCAATAACCAGGGGGCATAGTTTCAAGGTAAGGGGCAGGAGGTTTAGAGGGGATTTGAGGAAAAAAAAAAATTCACCCAGCGGATGGTTGGAATCTGGAACTCACTGCCTGAAAGGGTGGTAGAGGCAGGAACCCTCACAACATTCAAGCAGCATTTAGATGAGCACTTGAAACGCCATAGCATACAAGGCTACGGACCAAGTGCTGGAAAATGGGATTAGAATAGATAGGGCTTGATGGCCGACGCGGACACGATGGGCCGAAGGGCCTCTTTCTGTGCTGTATAACTATGACTCTATAACAGGATCTCCTTGTTCAAGGGATATGGAAAAGCAGACACTCAAAATACACGCACGAGTTACTTATTCCACCAAATTGTATAATCATAAGTATTTTCTGCATCAAAGTAAAATTGAGTTCTTAAGTTAGACTATTAAGTTAAAAGGGATTTAACAGCAGCTAACCAACTACTACAACAGTGCTTTCTGTATTCAGCGCAAGTGAAATCCTCTTGCAGCTTCCATTCTGAAAGTAAAATTAGCAGTAGTTTGATCTTTTATTTTAAATCCAACATCTAATTAAGTATTTTTTCAGTTCCAATCGGGCACATTCAGAAATAATTTTCAGCTGATCACTTCTGCCTGTATACTATGTGCTCCCAGAAAATCTGGATCAGACATGTAGCAACATTGCAAACTAGAGTTCCCTCGGCCCATACTGTTGAAAAGCAGGCCATTCTGAACCAAGCTACAGGCATACTCTAGCCCGTGCCCACTAGCAGCAGGACCTGGACAACATTCATGGCTTGGGCTGATAAGTGACAAGTAACATTCGCCCCACAAAAGTGCCAGGCAATGACCATCTCCAGCGATAGAGAGTCTAACCACCTCCCCATGACATTCAATGGCATTACCATTGCCGAATCCCCCACCATCAACATCCTGGGGGTCACCATTGACCAGAAACTTAACTGGACCAGCCACATAAATACTGTGGCAACAGGAGCAGGTCAGAGGCTAGGTATTCTGCGGCGAGTGACTCACCTCCTGACTCCCGAAAGCCTTTCCACCATCTACAAGGCACAAGTCAGGAGTGTGATGGGATACTCTCCATTTGCCTGGATGAGCACAGCTCCAACAACACTCAAGAAGCTCGACACCATCAAGGACAAAGCAGCCCGCTTGAGTGGCACCCCATCCACCACCTTAAACATTCACTCACTCCACCACTGGCGCAACATGTCTGCAGCAACTTGCCAAGGCTTCAACAGCACCTCCCAAACCCGCGACCTCTTCCACCTAGAAGGACAAGGGCAGCAGGCGCATGGGAACACCACCACCTCCAAGTTTCCCAACAAGTCACACACCATCCTGACTTGGAAATATATTGCCGTTCCTTCATCGTCGCTGGGTCAAAATCCTGGAACTCCCTACCCAAAAGCACTGTGGGAGTACCTTCATCACACAAGAAGGCGGCTCACTACCACCTTCTCATGGTCAATTAGGAACGGACAATAAATGCTGGCCTTGCCAGCGAAGGCCGCATCCCGTGAATGAATTAGGAAAAAAAAGCCTTTCCCCAATGGTGTTTGATTTTTTTCACTTCACACTTAATTTCATCTGTCACTTTTTTGCCCATTCCACTACCTTATCAATATCTGCTTGCTGCCTCCTTTGGTCCTCTGTTATTTACTATGCCTCCTATTTTAGTGTCCTCTGCAAATTTGTACACCAAGCCCTATATCCAAATCATTGACAGTCAATGAACAGAAGCGGTTGCAGAACAGTGAAACACTGTTACTCAGTTTCAATCACTGAAACTGCCCTTAACTCCTACGGGAACAGTAGCATAGTGGTTATGTTACTGGACTAGTAATCTAGAGGCCTGGACTAATGATCCGGAAACGTTGAGTTCAAATTTAAATTCAGTTAATTAAATAAATCTGGAATAAAAAGCTAGTATCAGTAATGGTAACCATGAAACTATCGGATTGTCATAAAAACCCATCTGGTTCACTAATGTCCTTTAGGGAAGGAAATCTGCCGTCCTTACCTGGTCTGGCCTATATGTAACTCCAGACCCACAGCAATGTGGTTGACTCTTAACTGCTCTCTGAAATGGCCTAGCCAGCCACTCAGTTGTAAAAAACCTCTACGAAAAACAGTAAGAATAAGACTGGACAGACCACCCAGCATCGACCGAGGCACCGGCTACGGACACGACAGCACGCCCAGTCGACCCTGCAAAGTCCTCCTCACCAACATCTGCAGACTTGTGTCAAAATTAGGAGAGCTGTCCCACAGACAAGTCAAGCAACAGCCTAACAATCATACTCACAGAATCATACCTTTCAGCCAATGTCCCAAACTCCTCCATCACCATCCCTGGGTATGTCCTGTCCCACCGGCAGGGCAGACCCACCAGGGGTGGCGGCACAGTGGTATACAGTCGGGAAGGAGTGGCCCTGGGAGTCCTCAACATTGACTCCGGACCCCATGAAGTCTCATAGCTTCAGGTCAAGCATGGGCAAGGAAATCGCCTGCTGATTACCACCTACTGTGCTCCCCCAGCTTATGAATCAGTGCTCCTCCATGTTGAACACCACTTGGAAGAAGCACCGAGAGTAGCAAGGGCACAGAATGTACTCTGGGTGGGGGACTTCAATGTCCATCACCAAGAGTGGCTCGGTAGCACCACTACTGACCGAGCTGGCCGAGTCCTGAAGGACATAACTGCCAGTCTGGGCCTACGACAAGTGGTGAGAGAACAAACACGAGGGAAAAACCTACTTGACCTTGTCCTCACCAATCTACCTGTCACAGATCCATCTGTCCATGACAGCATTGGTAGCAGTGACCACCGCACAGTCATTGTGGAGACGAAGTCCAGTCTTTACAGAGGACACCCTCCATCGTGTTGTGTGGCACTACCACTGTGCTAAATGGGATAGATTCATTACAGATCTAGCAGATCTGGGCATTATGAGGCGTAGTGGGCCATCAGCAGCAGCAGAATTGTATTCCACCACAATCTGTAACCTCATGGCCTGGCATATCCCTCACTCTACCATTACCACCAAGCCAGGGGACCAACCCTGGTTCAACAAGGAGTGTAGAAGAGCATGCCAGGAGCACCAGGCGTACCTAAAAATGAGGTGCCAACCTGGGGAAGCTGCAACACAGGACTACATACATGCTAAAGAGCAGAAGCAGCATGCTATAGACAAGAGCTAAGCGATCGCACAATCAACGGATCAGATCAAAGCTCTGCAGTCCTGCCACATCCAGTCGTGAGTGGTGGACCATTAAACAACTAACGGGAGAGGAGGCTCCATGAATATCCCCATCCTCAATGATGGTGGAGCCCAGCACGCGAGTGCAAAAGACAAAGCTGAAGCGCTTGCAACCATCTTCAGCCAGAAGAGCCGAGTGGATGATCCATATCGGCCTCTGCCTGAGGTTCCCACCATCACAGAAGCTAGTCTTCAGCCAATTCGACTCACTCCACGTGATATCAAAAAACAGCTGAACACACTAGATACAGCAAAGGCTGTGGGCCCCGACAACATCCCAGCTGTCGTGCTGAAGACTTGTGCTCCAGAACTAGCCGCACCTCTAGCCAAGCTGTTCTAGTAAAGCTATAATACTGGCACCTATCCAACAATGTGGAAAACTGCCCAGGTATGTCTTGTTCACAAAAAGCAGGACAAATCCAATCATGCCAATTACCACCCCATCAGTCTGCTCTCAATCATCAGCAAAGTGATGGAAGGTGTCGTCGACAGTGCTATCAAGCAGCACTTACTCACCAATAACCTGCTCACTGATGCCTAGTTTGGGTTCCGCCAAGACCACTCGGCTCCCGACCTCATTACAGCCTTGGTCCAAACATGGACAAAAGAGCTGAACTCCAGAGGGGAGGAGAGAGTGACTGCCCTTGACATCAAGGCAGCATTTGACGGAGTGTGGCATCATGGAGCCCTAGTAAAACTGAAGTCAATGGGAATCGGGGGGGAAAACTCTCCACTGGCTGGAGTCATACCTAGCACAAAGGAAGATGGTTGTGGTGGTTGGAGATCAATCATCACAGCCCCAGGACATCACTGCAGGAGTTCCTCAGGGCAGTGTCCTAGGCCCAACCATCTTCAGCTGCTTCATCAATGACCTTCCCTCCATCATAAGGTCAGAGGTGGGGATGTTCGCTGATCGCTGCAGTGTTCAGTGCCATTCGCAACTCCTCTGATAATGAAGCAGTCCATGCCCGCATGCAGCAAGACCTGGACGACAGTCAGGCTTGGGCTGATAAGTGGCAAGTACATAAATGCCACATAAGTGCCAGGCAATGACTATCTCCAACAAGCGAGCGTCTAACCACCTCCCCTTGACATTCAACGGCATTAACATCGCCGAATCCCCCACCAGCAATATCCTGGGGTTCACCATTGACCAGCCACATAAAAACTGTGGCTACAAGAGCAGGTCCGAGGCTGGGTATTCTGTGGCAAGTGTCTCAACTCCTGACTCCTCAAAGCCTTTCCACCATCTACAAGGCACAAGTCAGGAGTGTGATGGAATACTCTCCACTTGCCTGGATGAGTGCAGCTCCAACAACACTCAAAAAGCTCGACACCACCAAGACAAAACAGCCCGCTTGATTGGCACCCCATCCACCACCTTAAACATTCACTCCCTCCACCACCGGCATATCGTGGCTGCAGTGTATACCATCTACAAGATGCACTGCAGCAACTCGCCAAGGCTTCTTCGGCAGCACCTCCCAAACCCGCAACCTCTACCACCAAGAAGGACAAGGGAAGCAGGCACATGGGAACACCACCACCTCCAAGTTCCCCTCCAAGTCACACAACCTTCTGATTTGGAAGTATATCGCTGTTCCTTCATCGTCGCTGGGTCAAAATCCTGGAACTCCCTCCCCAACAGCACTGTGGGAGTACCTTCACCAGACGGACTGCAGCGGTTCAAGAAGGCGGTTCACCATCACCTTCTCAAGGGCAACTAGGGATGGGCAATAAATGCTGGCCTTGCCAGAGATGCCCACATCCCATAAACGATTGTTTTTTTAAAATTCTCTTTCCTTCCTTCTAAACAGCTCTTAATCCAATTTTCTACCCTTCCCTTAATTCCATATCCCTTAATCTTCAATAACGTCCTGTGTGATACTGTGTCGAAGGCTTTCAAGTCCATGTAGACGACATCCATTCCACTTATTCCATCCACCATATTTGTTGCCAACTCAAAGAACTTACTCAGGATGTCAAACATTATCTTTTCTGCAATCAGTTGTCTAATTCTAATTATTTTCTCTTCATTTAATTATTTTCTCTCATCTAGATGAGAGGTTTTGATAGAGTAGAAAGAGAAAATCAATTCCCTCTGGCGAATGGGTCAATAACCAAAGGTTGTAGATTTAAAATCAATCGGCAAAAGATCTAGGTGGGAGATGAGAAGACATTTGTTTATTGTTGGGATCTGGAATGCTCTGTGTGAAAAGGTGGTGGAAGTGGATTCCATAAATAATTTTAAAAGGGAGCTGGACAGGTACTTGAGGATGATGAACTTACAGGGTTACAGACAAAAAGTGGGGATGTGGGACTAAGCACGACTGCTCTTTTAAAGAGCCAGCACAGGCACGACGGTCCGAATGGCCTCCTTACGTGTTGTAAGTTTATATGATTTTGGTTTTCCTACATTACAACAGCGACTACACTTCAAAAGTGCTTCACTTGGCTGTGAAGCGATTCGAGGTGCCCCGGGGAAGTGAACGGCACTACTTAAATACTTAATTTGTTTGTGTTTGTTGACACATTCGTTCCCAGACCCAAGGACCTCTTCCCCAATACTCCCACATCTCAGCAGCACTCCACTACTCCCAGACCCCACCAACACTCCCATGACTGAGCCACGTGACCACCTCTTCTCACATTGTCAACCTCTCACTTCTGCAACTGGGAATATCTTCCTGTGCATCCTGGGCTCCAAAAGGCAACAAATATTACTCTGCAGAGTAATGCTTAAAATTTGGTTTAGAGTTTTTAAGTTGCTTGGTTATGGTAATTTGTACCCGTTTTTATTTAGGCCCCACCACGCAATGCATTTTGCCAGCTTCAAATGCTGCAACAGCAGAAGATGGCAATCATGTTTCAAATGCGACACAGTTGACAGCTTCTAGATGAACAAAGCATTAAGTGACAGCACAAAAAAGAGCATTTTCTGTCATCTGTTGTGAATGCAAGCATCACTTCATTAATGAGGAATTTTAATAAAGTAGGCTGCTGTTTCAATGCTCATTTTTGCCATAAATTGGAAGCAAGCATATGAATGCAGCTTCCTGAGTCTAGACACCTACCTGTTATGATGTGGTTGCCTACATATACAATACAATTTATCTGGGTCATTATAGTCGTTGTCTGACTGGCTGACCGAGCTTTCATCGTCTTCTGTCTCTGACTTAACTCCAAATTGTGATTTGGATTCATTTTCCTTCGGACCAGTAACACTTTTAGTGCCTTTCTTTACAGGAGTAACTGTTTGCTTCTTAGCTTTTGCAGGGTCTAGAGACTTTGATTCTTTTCTGGATTGATTTTCCTCAGAGCATGTTTCCTGCTTTTTCTGTGTACTCTGTGGTGAATCAGGTCGTCCTTGACCACGCCGCTTTCTCAGCTGATTCTGGAGCTCCTTCAGCGTAAGTTCATCACTGTCGCTGTTGGTGCTGCTGTCCTCATCAGAGTTAGCCACCGCATTCATTGCTTCAAGTATACCAACAGAGCCCAGGTCTGTGGCCAAGTCTAGGGGCCCAACACCTTTTTCATCTGTTTCCACACTGCCATCGGACCCTGTCCCTGCCTCAGCCTCAGAAATTGCAATGGAGCCAAATTCACCACCATCGTCAAGGTCCGCCATTCGGCGATAACGCTTTTGAGCTGCTGAAATAAATTCTTGAACTCGTGCAGATCGCTGAGTCTGTCGCCTGCTCCTTCGCAGTAAGGGGGTTAATTGGTCAGAGTTCTCACTCAGGGCAGTATCAGAGTTCTCAGCATCCATAGCATTCTCACGTTTTGCAATAGTTGTTTGTCGGAATCCCCACGTCTTTTTAAATTCTTTACTGCTTGGGTGGATGATTCTTGCAGACTGATCTTTGTTTTCATCCACTTTACTCTCCACTACAGCTACTGTAAAGATGCAAATAAATACAGGAAACAATCACATTGTAGTCAACCAATTCTGACTTTACCACCCAAAGTATGCATTCAAACCATCCTGAAACTCCAAAATGGAAAGGGATCCTGTGCTTCATCAGGACAGGTAATGTGGGGGTGGGGAGAGAGAATCTGCAGGAGCATAGGGTTGAATAGTGTACAGTGGGAATTGATGAATACTTTGGAGTTCTGCTTGACTACCTTTGAGGATGAATGAATATTTTTGCAGAATTTTTCCTCAGTAAATTAAATGGGTTGTGTGGGGTTCGTGATTGTGTTATACATATTCTGTGGAAGTGGAAGATTTGTTGGGCGTATCCATTGCAATTTATCATAGATTCACCAGGATGGTGCCTCAGTGGGAAACTATAGGTGTGAGCAAATATTGTGTGATACTGGAACTATTTCCACTGAAGTAGAGAAGGACAAGAGGACAAGCAAGGGAGGTTTTTTTTAAATGATGAAAAAAATTTGATCGAGTGAATCGGGAAAGACTGTTTCCTCTGGTTGGGAAGTCAGTGAAAATTTGTAATTGTCATTAAGAGAGTGAGGAGCGATTAAGAGAAATTTCTTTACTCAGGCTCGTTGGAGCATGGAATTCCCTGCCATAGCGATTAGCTGAGGCAGAGACCATTGCTTCAGGGGAAACTGGATCAATATTTGAAGCTGAGAAATACACAGGGCTTCGGAGAGACTGCAACAATAGGATTCATTTGGAATTCCAGAGCAAAGAGCTGGCGCACACACAATAGGTTCAATAGTTATAAATCTTCACGGTTCGAATTACAATTTTTTGATGGTTCTTTCACATTTCTCCAGAAAACATTACAACAAAATGGATATATAACATTTTGGTGTGAAGCTGAAGCCTGTTAAAACAGTTCTTCATTAAGCGCCAAAAATAGAACGATGTCTGGCAGCATAACTGGAAACTCCACAACACACAACTGCTGGACCAAGCCGCATTAAATGCAACCCTGCACAAGTGAGCTGTAATTTTTTTTTTAAATTAAACACACAAACATCATATCTTAGTGTTCCTGCTTTAGAGAAGAGGAAAGAAAACAGCTAGGATCCTGGTCCCCATTGCCAGCCAGTGACACTTCTGGAAATATGTATCAGGCTCACGCTTGAATAACTGCCGCTGGGCATAGTACCGGAGGGTGATCTACATCTCTAGTACCATACCCAAGCCTTCAGAGGAGAGAATTCATAGAAATGAAAAAAAGGTTACAACAGAGAAAAGCCACTGGTTTAGAATGACTGAATAAGTCCATTTCCCATTTTTTAAAAATTATATAGGCTTGTTTATTAAAAAAATTGTTTTTGGGATTGCATTGCACAGCTCCTTTTATAATTAGGGTCACGCTCTTCTCGCTCGCACTCAGTTCTCTCAAGACTGTTCTCTTATGCATTGCTTGCGCACTTTTCCCCCCTCTCGCCATTTCTCACACTCCTTTCCCCTCACATACTTCTCCCTCCTCTCACACTTGCTCCTCCTCCTCTCCCACGCACTTCTCTCTCTTCCTCTTGTGCTCTTTTCACTAATCCTCTCACACATCTTGCTCCTACCTCATGCGCACTTCACTCCCACATCCAGTGCAAGTGTCCTGGGCCCAGATGAGATGCATTCTAGATTGCTAAGGGAACTAAAGGTGGAAGTAGCGGATGCTCTGGCCACAATCTTTCTAAAATTAATTATCACTTGGAAAAAATATTGGTTAATATATGACAGCCAGCACAGATTTGTTAAAAGCAAATTGTGTCTGACAAACTTCATTGAGTTCTTTGATGACAAAGGTTGATGTGTATATGGACTTTCAAAGGGTGTTTGACAAAGTGCCACATAATAGACATGTTAGCAAAATTAAAGCCCTTGGGATTTAAGGGGCAGTGGCAGAGGTTGTTGTCCTTAGAGCAGAGAAGGTTAAGGGGAGATTTAATAGAGGTGTTCAAAATTATGAAGTGTTTTGATATAGGGAGAAACTGTTTCCAGTGGTAGGAGGGTTAGTAACCAGAGGACACAGATTTAAGGTCCTTGGAAAAGAACCAGAGATGCGATGAGGAGAAATTTTAATTACACGACAAGATATGATGATCCTGAAAGCACTGCCTGAAAGGGCGGTGAAAGCAGATTCATTGGAACTTTCAAAAGGGAATTGGATATATACTTGAAAAGGAAAAATTTACAGGGCTACGAGGAAAGAGCAGGGGGGAGTGGGACTAATTAGATAGCTCTTTCTAAGGCTCGGCACAGACATGATGGGCCGAATGACCTCCTTCAATGCTCTACAATTCTATGATCCAATAGGGAATTCAGGAGAAACTTCTTTACCCAGAGAGTGGCGAAATGTGGAACTTGCTACCACAGGGAGTAGTTGAGGCGAATAGTATCGATGCATATAAGGGGAAGCTAGATAAGCATGAGGGAGAAAGGAATAGGATATGTTGATAGGGTGAGATGAAGAGGGGTGGGAGGAGGCTCATGTGGAGCATAAACACCGGCATGGATCTGTTGGGCCGAATGGCCTGTTTCTGTGCTGTAAATACTTTGTAATACATTGTAACTTTGTAATGATCCCTCTCTTCTCTCACTGGTGGGGCATTCAATGTCCTAACAACCCTGTGTGGAAAAAATCTCTAACTGCTCCCTTTGTTTTTTTTGATGACTTTAAATTTATGTGCTCTACTTAGTAAATGGTAGAAATAGCTATCCCCATACTTTTTTCCCCTCGCACTTTCTGCTTACTTTTACCTTTCAGTTCTCACCCATATTTCTCACTCACTTTTCTGACAAAGATTTCTCACTTTTTCTCTTTCCAGTACACTTTGCTCTCGCTTCTCTCTTGCTTGCACACTTGTCTCTTGTGCACACTTCTAACACACGCATTACTCTTGTGCAGTCACTTTTTTCTAACACTTTTCAAATTCTGCTCTTACATACTTTCATCTGTGTGTCTCATACTTCTTTTTCCTTGCTCACGTATCTCACTTTTATCACGCGCACTTACTTCCCATACTTTCTCGCATTTTATTTTTCTCTCTCGTGTGTGTACCTGACACACAGTCCCTCTCGTCCTTCATGTGCCTTCCCTTTTCCTCACAACCCCCCTCACATATACAGGCCTCCCTGTTTTACATACATGACTATTCCTGTTTCTCACACATCCTCTCCTCTCTCTCATTTCCTCCCCTTTTGCCTGACACCCACCACCCTAATCTCAAACTTTGCATCCCTCTCACATTCACACTCAAACATCCACCTCATGCACATCTCCCTCCCACATTCGCGCTTCTCACCCTTTCTAAGACAAAGAATATAAACATTAAAACGCAACTATAACTTGACTAACAAATCACAGTAATAATGGAACAGCGGGAAGGGACGGTAATGTGTGCTTCCTGAAGGACGTAGGAGTTGAGTCGAGAACTCAAATACTTTCCTTACACACACCTGAAGAGCGTTTTTAAAAAAAATCATTCTGGACTATGGGCGTCACTGCTAAGACCAACATTTATTGCCCATCCTTAGTTGCCTGGATGAGCAAGTGGTTTTTCGGCCACTACAGAGGGAAGTTAAGAGTCAACCACGTTGATGTGGGACTGGAGTTGCAAATAGGCCAGACTGGGTAAGGATGGTAGTGAACCAGTTAGGGCTTTTTTTGACAATCCAAAAACTTCATGGTTATTTTTATGGATCTCAGTTCACCCCCTGTATTACTAGTCCAGTAACATAAGTGCTACACCATGTGTCTCAAATTGAAATTACTCAAGCTCAAGATCTCAGAACTTGAGGTGGAGTTGGAGACAATCTGACACATTGTGAGAGGGAGAAAAGACTTTGGAGTAATAGCTTCCAAGGGTAGTCATCCTGCTGGCACAGAGGTGGGAGTGGTAGAGCAAGGAGTGGTGACTATCCACATCAGGGAAGTCAAAGAGGGATAGGCTAAAGCAGCAATGCCCAGAGCAAATTACTTTCTCCAAAATGTTTGAAGCACTGGCTTGCTGTGGGAAGGATGAGGACTCTGGGCAAGACTATTATTAAATGGTACCAAAACACATTAGATGGGTCTGGGGGCAACGAGGCAAAATGATTAGAAATTTGGTTAGGAATGCAATAATAATAGGCGATTTGATAATTGGCAGGGTGGGCATTTTGTTTTTCCCAGTCCAGGTGAGTGTTCCGGATGCTTTGTTGCTTCCTATGTGATAGGGTCAGGGTAAGCGACAGTTTGGATAGACTGGAAAAGATTAAGGGGAGGGAGAACAGCCCATGTGGGAATTAATACAGGAAAGTCCTGCAAAAGGAGTTAGGAAGCAGGCTTAGGAGTAGGACTTCAAGGATGATTATCTTTGAATTACTGTCCAGCCATGAGCTAGAATAGGGAATAGTAGATTAGAAAGTTTAACGCATAGCTAAAGGGATGCGGTCAGGAACGGGGTTTCTGTTTTATGGGGCATTGGCACCAGTATTAAGAGAATGGGGAACTATTCTGCAAGGATGGGCTATGGCTGAACAGGAAGGGAGCTAATGTACCAGCGAACACTGAGGAGTCATTTAAATTACGGTGGAAGCGGGTGGGGGAAATGAAATAAATCAGAGAGCAAGTAGAGGTGAAATAAATGATACACAAATAAAAAAAGAATTTAGCAAAAGGAACAGCTTACAGATAGATGAGAGTCAGAGGAAGAAAATCAAATGGACCAGCATCAGGGAAAAGACAGAAACAAAGCAAAATAATCATGGGAACAGGAGCATTATAACCAAGCAAAAGAAATGTGAAGTGCATGTACTGCAATGCTCATTGTGGGAAATAAACTGGGGCAATTAGAAGCAGTTATATCTCAGAAAGATATAGATTTCATTGCACTAGCAGAAACTTGGCTGCAAACTGGGCAGGAGTGTAAAATAAACGCATCAGGTTGTAATATTTTTTAAGTGGGACAGAAGAGGCAAAAGAAGGACGAGTGGCAAAACTGGAGGGGGGAATACGTGCTGTAGAGAGGACTGGTGAACACAAAAAAAGTCAAAATCAATATGGTTGGAGATCAAAGATAAAATAGGGATTGCTACATTAGTACAATTGCACTCTAGACTCCCGAATTGTGGTATGGAAATGGAGGAGGAAATGGGTAGATGAGTAGGAATAATGAAATAATTTGAGGTTAGGATCAGATCAGCCATGATCTTATTGAATGGCGGAGCAGGCTCGAGGGGCCGATTGGCCGACTCCTGCTCCTATTTCTTATGTTCTTATGTAACTACCCACTCGCTGACTGAGAAAGGGAGGGGGTAAACTGACCTTAAAATATGCACAGGATTTCTTCCTTACAAGAGAGAGGCATTGCTAGATCTTGTTAAAAGCAACAAAACAGATCAGGTAGCTGAGTTAAATGTGGGTAAGCACCTCGTGGGCAGTGATCATAAAATAAGGTTTAGGGTGCAAGTAGAAAGGGAAAAAGTAAACATAAAAACAAGAGCACCAGATTGATATAGGGCAGATTTTAGAAGATGAGAAGTGAGCTAGCTGAGGTCAGGTGATGTGGAGTGGAAAGGGAAATTGGCACACAGGACTATAAATCAACATGAGATTTTATTAAAAAAGAAACTGCAAAGATGCAGAATATATATAATTAAAAATGACCAAGTTTCAGGTTGCAGTTGGTAAATATAGAGCTTAGAAACAAATCATTATTGAAAAAGGCATCCAGTTATGATAAAAATAAGGGGTTAATAAGGGATAAGGAAACCAAAGAGTATGCGCGAGTATAAAATTACAAAATATCTACAACTGTATCAGTAAAAAGAGAATTGTTAAATGTGCAGTGGAACCAGAGAGGAAAGGATAGTGAGTTAGTAGAGGATGAACATAAAACAGCAGGGATACTTAATAAGTACTCTGCATCAGTGTTTACAATACAGAATATTGGGGAGGAGGCTGATTCTGAATTAGTTAAAAGCAAGATCAGAGTTAGAACAAATAAAACAACATTATTAGAAGTTAGTTAAGCTAAAGGAGGACAAAATGCCAGGATATGGGATACATCCAAGGAAAATGGGGGAAGAGAAATAGCGGAGGACCTAGAAATTATATTTCGGAGTTCCACCGATTGTGGATATGTACCAGAGGACTAATATCTATTTTCACAAAAGGGAAACAGAGTTAACCTAGATAATTACAGTTTAACATCTGTAGTAGAGAAAATCTTGGAATCTTTAATTAAAAGATGACATTCCTAAATATCTATGAAGACAAAATAATTAGAAGCAGCAAACAGATTTCAGAAAGAAAGATTGTGCTTCACGAATCTGATAGCATTCTTTGAGGAAGTGACAGATATGGTAGAAGGGGAAAATGTAGTGGATATGGTGTAAATGGACTTCGAGAACGTCTCTGACAAGGTATTACACAGCAGACCACTGGAGAAGATTAAAGAATATGGAATTGGGAAGAGGGTAGAAAATTGGATGGATTAAAAACTGGTTAGAAGTGGGAAAGAGATGAGGTTATGGGCAGTTTCTCAGAGTGGCTGGAAGTGGGTAGCAGTGTCCCATAAGGTTCTGCTCTGCGACCACTTCTGTTCACGGTGTACATTAACGAGTTGTATATATGGCTGGAGGGAAGTGATGATGTCCAAATTTGCAAACTACACTAAAATAGAAGACAAATAAATCTGAGGACCAAGGAAGGCTGCAAGGGAATATTGATAAGATGGTGGAATGGGTAAAAAAAAGTAGTCAATTGAATTTAATGTCAGTGTATGGTGGTACACTTTGGTTAAAAAAAATTTAAGTAATATAGTACTCTGAAAGGGGAAAGACTGGGCGATGTGGAAGACCAGAAGGATTTAGGGATTCAGGTTCACAACACTAAAACAGCACCTCAAGTGGACATGGCCTTAAAAAAGCTAATGGAATATTGGGTACAGGAAACTCTCGTTTAAACGGCACCTAAATATCCGGAATTCTCTATTAACCGGCAAAATTCAGGAGTAGGTTCAGGTAAGTTTTACTGTATATTAGTGGCTGTGTAACCGGGGTTCCTGCACCTGTGGCCGTGTAACAGGGACTCCTGGATCTGTGGCCGTGTAACCAGGGTTCCTGCACCTGTGGCCGTGTAACAGGGACTCCTGGATCTGTGGCTGTGTAACCGGGACTCCTGCACCTGTGGCCGTGTAACAGGGACTCCTGGATCTGTGGCCATGTAACCAGGGTTCCTGTACAAGTGGCCGTGTAACCGGGGCTCCTGCACCTGTGGCCATGTAACGGGGCTCTCATACCTTGGTAGGTATACATCTCCGTTATCCGGAATTTTTAATAAACCGGCACCATCCCGGTCCCATAGGTGCCGGATACCAAAGAGTTTCCTGTATAATGGTGAATTTATACAAAACCTTAGTAAGAGCAGAGTTTTGGGCTCCACACTATAGGAAGGACGTGGAGACTATTAATAGAGAGGGTACTCTGCAGTTTCACCAGGATGCTGCCCAGAAATACAAATATGAAGACAGACTTAAAAACAGCCCCAATCTTCTGTTCGAACAAAGATTACCAGCTGATTTGGTAATGTTGCTTTAAAATTATGAAGTGATGGACAGGGTAGGTCGGAACAAACTGTTTCTAGTAGTTAGGCAGTGCAGAATGAGGGGACACAGATACAAGATTATAGAATCATAGAATGGTTACAGCATGGAAGGAGGCCATTCAGCCCGTCGAGCCCATGCCAGCTCTCTGCAAGAGCACCTCAGCTAGTCTCATTCTCCCGCCCTTTCCCCATAGCCCTGCAAATTTCTTTCCATCAGATACTTATCCAACTCCCTTTTGAAAAAGATTGTATCTGCCTCCACCACCCTTTCAGGAAGTGCATTCCAGATCTTAACCACTCGCTGCATAAAAAAGTTTTTTCTTACGTCGCCTTTGGTTCTTTTGCCAATCACCTTAAATCTGTGTCCTCTGGTTCTCGACCCTTCTGCCAATTGGAACAGTTTCCCTCTATCTACTCTGTCCAGACCCCTCATGATTTTGAACACCTCTATCAAATCTCCTCTCAATCTTCTCTGCTCCAAGGAGAACCACCCCAGCTTCTCCAGTCTATCAAAGTAACTGAAGTCCCTCATTCCTGGAATCATTCTCGTAAATCTTTTCTGCGCCTTCTCTAAGGCGTTCACATCCTTCCTAAAGTGTAATACTCCAGTTGGGGCCTAACCAGTGTTGTATAAAGGTTCATCATAATTTCCACACTTTTCTACTCTATACCTCTATTTATGAAGCCCAGGATCCTGTAAGCCTTTTTAACTGCTTTCACAACCTGCCCTGCCACCTTCAACGATTTGTGCACACGTACCCCCAAGTCTCTTTAGGATTGTACCCTTTAGTTTATATTTCCTCTCCCCATTCTTTCTACCAAAATATATCACATCGCACTTTTCTGCGTTAAATTTCATCTGCCACGTGTCCGCCCATTTCACCATGCTGTCCATGTCTTCCTGAAGTCTAATCACTCTCCTCCTCACTGTTAACTATACTTGCAAGTTTTCTGTCACCTGCAAATTTTGAAATTGTGCCCTGCACACCCACGTCCAAGTCATTAATATATATAAGGAAAAGCAGTGGTCCTAGAACCGACCCCTGGGGAACACTACCTTCCTTCAGTTCGAAAAACAACCGTTCACCACGACATCAGACTCCGTTTCCTGTCAGTTAGCCAATTTCGTATCCATGCTGCCACTGTCCCTTTTGTTCCATGGGTTTCAACTTTGCTGGCAAGCCTATTATGTGGCACTTTGTCGAATGCCTTTTGAAAATCCATGTACACCACGTCAACCGCATTACCCTCATCAACCCTCTCTGTTACCTCATCAAAATACTCGATCAAGTTGGTTAAACGCTATTTGCCTTTAACAAATCCGTGCTGGGTCCCCTTAATTAATCCACACTTGTCCAAGTGACTGTTAATTTTGTCCCAGATTATAGTTTCTAAAAGCTTCCCCACTACCGAGGTTAAACTGACTGGCCTGTCGTTGCTGGGTTTATCTTTACACCTTTTTTTGAACAATGGTGTAACATTTGCAATTCTCCAGTCCTCTGGCACCACCCCAATATCTATGGAGGATTGGAAGATTATGGCCAGTACCTCCGCGATTTCCTCCCTCAATTCCCTCAGCATCCTAGGATGCATCCCATCCGCTCCTGGTGATTTATCTACTTTAAGTGCAGCCAGTCTTTCTAATACCTCTTCTTTATCAATTTTTATACTATCAAGTGTCTCCACTACCTCCTCCTTCACTATGTCTATGGCAGCATCTCTTCCTTGGTGAAGATAGATGCAAAGTACTCGTTTAGTACCTGAGCCATACCCTCTGCCTCCGTGCATAGGTCTCCTTTTTGGTCCCGAATCGGCCCCACCCCTCCTCTTACTATTTATATGCCTATAGAAGACTTTTGGATTACTTTTTATGTTGGCTGCCATTCCATTCTCATACCCTCGCTTTGCCCCTCTTAGTTTCTTTTTCACTTCTCCTCTGACCTTAATAAATATATATAATATATATATCGTTCTTGCATCTCTCTGTAATTTCTCTGCAATTTGCTCCTCCATATCTTTCCCACTATTTGGTGGTCTATAGAATACACCTAGTAGTGCAATGGCACCTTAATTATTTCTTAACTCTAGCCATATAGATTCGGTCCTTGACCCCTCCAGGATATCCTCCTTCTCCAGCACTGTAACATTCTCCTTAACCAATACTGCCACACCACCTCCTATCTTGCCTTCCCTATCTTTCCTGAACGCCTTATAACCAGGAATATTTAATACCCAATCCTGCCCTTTTTTGAGCCAGGTCTCAGTTATTGCCACAAAATCATATCCCCATGTGGCTATTTGTGCCTGCAGCTCACTTACCTTGTTTACTACACTTCGTGCACTCACATACATACACTGTAAACCCATCTTCGACCATCCTGTATTCTCTTAGTTTGACCGCACCCAATACCTTACCATTTCTTACTTTAGTGCTCTCTGCCTCTCCCAATCCTTTGAGCACTTTATTTCCCCTTTCTAATGTTACATCCTGGTGCCCAACCCCCTGCCAAATTAGGTTAAACCCTCCCAACAGCACTAGCAAACCTCCCCGCGAGGATATTGGTTCTGGCCCTGTTGAGGGGCAACCTGTCCAGCCCCCACCTCCCCCAGGAATCTGAATCCCTCCCTCCTGCACCATCTCTCCAGCCACGCATTCATCTGCTCTATCCTCCTATTTCTATACTCACTCGCACGTGGCACCGGGAGTAATCCGGAGATTACTACCTTTGAGGTCCTGCTTTTTAATTTCTTTCCCAGTTCCCTAAAATCTGCCTGCAGGACCTCATTCCTCTCTCAACCTATGTCGTTGGTACCAATATGGACCACGACCTCTGGCTGTTCACCCTTCCCCCATAGAATGTTCTGCAGCCGCTCAGAGACGTCCTTAACCCTGGCACCAGGGAGGCAACATACCATCCTGGAGTCACGTCTGTGGCCACAGAAACACCGGTTTGCTCCCCTCACAATCGAATCCCTTACCACTATTGCTCTCCCACTCCTCTTCCTCCCCCTCGTACAACTGAGCCACCTGTGGTGCTACGGACTTGGCTCTGGCTGTACATCCCCAGAACTGAATACTGGTTGGAGAGCAAGATGCACTCAGGGGACTCCTGCACTCTCTGCCTGGTCCTCCTCTTCTGTCTGGTGGTCACCCATTCCCTCTCTGCCTGCGCACTCCTTAGCTGCGGGGTGACCACCTCCTAAAACGTGCTATCCACTTAGCTCTCAGCCTCACGGATGCACCGCAGTGACACCAGCTGCTGCTCAAGCTCCGAAACCCGGAGTTCAAGCTCCTCCAGCAAGAGATTTTGGACAGAGAGCAGTAGAAACAATCCCCCCACCCCACCTACACACACAATGTTGAGGGGCTGTGGAATATACTGCCGGAGTTAGTGATTGAAGCAGAGACCACGTCAACATTTAAAATATCAGCCAATCAGTTGAACGAAATTTGGTAGAAGTGGAATAAACTTAAATCAAGTACACAAAGTTTGTAGCACAATATATTTTTTGAATACATGATTGAATGACACAGAAGCATCACATAATAATATATGCAATCTTTTTGATGCATTAAAATATACATCTTTAATTTACATATATAATCTGACTTTCATGAGCAATTAATTCTTGTATTCATTAAAATAAATTGAGAGAAGGTAACCTGAACATTGTAATATAGGGAAACAAGCACCAATTTGCCCATCTACTCAATTGGTAACGATCCTATTGAATTCAATCACTCTGACGACCTGGCTAGACAACTTAGCGTCATATTTTAAAATGACAAGAAAGGCATTGTGTGTCATTTAAGGGGGCCTTGAACACAAGGCTTATTAGTCACTTCCCCCAACTAGAGGCTTCTAATTTATCGTCACTGTTTTAAAATCACCAAACCAAGCCAGTTTTCAATCCTGCTAGCTAATTTCTAGTGATTCCATGGAAGCTGAATTTCAAGAAGTGTCAGGTAGCCTCGGAGTCAAAAGATTGAGAGTTCAAACCCCACTCTAGATAACTTGAGCACATAATCTAGGCAGACACTTCGGTGCAGTACCGTAAGAGTGCTACACTATTGGAAGTGCTGTCTTTCTGATCATGTGATAAACCCGAGGCCCCGTCTGCCCTGTCAGGTATTTATCCCCAACAGCTAAAATCAATTTGGGTATAAAAGATCCCTTGGCACTATTCGAAGAGGAGCAGGGGAGTTCTCCTGGTGCCCCAGCCAACATTGATCCCTCAACAGCATCAAAAAATAGATTATCTAGTCATTTATTTCACTGCTGTTTGTGGGAGCTTGCTGTGTGCAAATTGGCTGCTTGTTTCCCGAAAAAAAATGTTTAGGATACATTCTCTCAATGGGTTGATTTTATTTTTACATGGAACGTTTCTTAACTGGTGGCTTACAAATTCAGTGCTTTTATCTGAACCAAAATTTTAGATTAATTTTCTACACTGCAATGACTGTTGGTCAGTTTCTACTTATGATCATTTATATTAGATGAAAGTGCTGTGCATTACATTGATCAGCTGGGAGTTCTGTCCGTAGGGCAAGCAAGTGCAAAGGTATTTGTTAGCAATGTTTTACCAGGAAGGCTCAGGGTCAAGTGTTATTAGATGATCCCAGTCAGTCCTGTGATAGGATGCTATCACTGGTCTTCACACTCTGAAGAGGTGGGGGGGGGGGAGAGGAGGGGAAATCAACCATACACCCTGCTTCCGATTACTATCAAGTGACAAATGCCAGAAATGCACTTGGGTGCACGCATTGGGTACAGGCAGATCACGCTTTGCTGTTATATCCCTAGTGCCCTACAGGGTAGATGCTGGGAGGGTGTTTCACCTGGCTGGAGAGTCTAGAAAGGGTCACAGTCTCAGAATAAGGGGTCAGCCATTTAGGACTGAGATGAGGAGAAATTTCTTGACTCGTGAATCTTTGGAATTCTCTACCGCAGAGGGCTATGGATGCTCAGTTGTTGAGTATATTCAGGACAGAGATCGATAGATTTTTGGTTTTTAAGGGAATCAGATATGGGGAGAGTGCGGGAAGGTGGAGTTGAGGTAGATGATCAGCCATGATCCTATTGAATTGCGGAGCAGGCTCGAAGAGCCGAACGGCCTACTCCTGCTCCTATTTCTTATGTTTTTATGCTCGAATAGTCTCACACTATTCACCATCTGGGCCGACAGTTAAAGAATAACCAGCTGGGCACAATACCTGTGCCTATAGAACCTTATGCCAGCTAGTGCTTAATACCGTCAGTAGAAAAGGGAGGACAGAAAATTGGCCTCGTTGTCCAAATGCATGCGACTGCCATTGCATGGTTCCATTCATATATATCCAGAAACAGCCACTGCATCTCCAGCTTTTCTTTCCTCCCCCACGTCATAACCTACAGCGTTCCCCTCAATCATTTATCCTCTTTCCTGCTTCTTCCTTATCAACACGTTGCCCCTCTGCACCATCATCCATAGGCACCAGATAGGCTTTCACATGTATGTTGACGAAAATCACCTCTACCTCTCCACCGCTTCTTTAGACTGCCTCCGTGCTCAGATAGTTGTCCAACATGAAGTCCTGGATGAGTCACAACTTCAGCTCATCACTGGCAAGACCAAAGCCATCGTTTTCAGCCCCGGCATAATCTTTGCTCCCTTTCCACTGATTCAGTCCCCCTCACAGGCCGAACCAGTTCGTTCATAATCTTGGTATCCAATTCAACCCCAAGCAGAGATTTAAGCCTATCCATCACCAAGACTGCTAACTTCCACCTCCAAAACACTGTTTGGCTGAGCTCTTTGCTGTTGAAACCCGTATAAGTCTTTATCACCTCCACACTCAACTACTATCAATGCTATCCCATACTCCACGCGCAAACTCCAAGTTGTCTAAAATTCTGTTAAATATAGCCTGTCCAGCTCACCCATCACTCCCATCCTCCCTGATCTACAGTAGTTTTCCATTCCCCATTGCATAAAATTCAAAAACCTTGTGCTCCTCTAAGTCTCTGTACAAACCTGCCCTGCTCTATCTCTGCAATCTCATTCAGCCCCATAACCCATCCTGAATATTCCATTCCTCAGAGACTGCTGTGCTTTATTACATATATAAGTTGTCTAGATAGGAGCAGGAAGTTATAAAGGGACATAGACAAGACTAAGTGAGTGAGCAAAACAATGGCAGATGGAATTCAAAGTGGAGAAGTATGAGGTCATCCACTTTTGATCTGACAAAGACAAATCGGAATATGTTCTTAACAGTGAGAGACTAGGAGCTGTAGTTGAGCAAAGGGATTTGGGTGTCATTGTGCATAAATCACCAAAAGCAAGCGCCGAAGTACAAAAAGGCTAATAGAATGTTGGCCTTTATCTCAAGGCGGTTGGAATACAAAAGTGAGGAAGTGCTGCTTCAGCCTTGGTAAGATCCCATCTGGAGTAGCGCATTCAGTTGTGGGCACAAAACCTCAGGAAAGATACATCGGCCTTGGAGAGGGTACAGTACAGATTCACCAAAATTATACCACGGCTTAAAGGGTAGAATTACGAGAACAGCTTGAATAAACCTGGCTTGTATTCACTCGAGTTTAGACAGTTGAGGGGTGACCTAATCGAGGTTTTTTTTAAATGATAAAAGGATTCGATAGGGTAGATACAGAGAAACTCTTTCCTCTGGTGGAAGCATCCATAACAAGGGGGCATGATCTTAAAATTAGAGCTAGACCATTTAAGAGTGAAATTCTGGAAACATTTTTACACAATGGGTAATGGAAATATGGTACTCTCCTCAAAAAATGGTGGATGCTGTCTCAATTGAAATTTTCAAGACTGAGATCAATCGATTTTTGTTAGGAGAGCGTGCCAAGGGACATGGATTAAAGGCGGGGTACAGATCAAAAAGGAAAGACTTGCATTTCTATAGCACCTTCCACGACCACCGGACGTCTCAAAGCGCTTTACAGCCAATGAAGTACTCTTGGAGTGTAGTCACTGTTGTAATGTAGGAAACGCAGCAGCCAATTTGCGCACAGCAAGGTCCCACAAACAGCAATGTGATAATGACCAGATAATCTGTTTTTGTTATGTTGGTTGAGGGATAAATATTGGCCAGGACACCGGGGATAACTCCCCTGCTCTTCTTCGAAATAGTGCCATGGGATCTTTTACGTCCACTTGAGAGAGCAGACGGGGCCTTGGTTTAACGTCTCATCCGAAAGACGGCACCTCCGACAGTGCAGCACTCGCTCAGCACTGCACTGAAGTGTCAGCCTAGCTTTATGTGCTCAAGTACCTGGAGTGGGACTTGAACCCATCCTTCATGACTCAGAGGCGAGTGTGCTACCAACTGAGCCACCGCTGACACTGAGCCATGATCTAGTGAATTGCAGAACAGGCTTGAGGAGCTGAATGGCCTACTCCTGTTCCTATGCTCATTGGAACCCCCTACGTAAATCTCCCTCATTCTGCAAGACTCACTCTTTGACCAAGCTTTTGGTCACCCCATCTAATCGCTCCCTTTGTTTCAGTCTGTTTTCCTTAAGCCTATTTGCAAAGCACCTAAGAAAGTTTCTTTAAGCTAAATTTGCTATGGAAATGCAAGTTGTTGCCTACCATCATATTTTGTAGCCCAGACTTTAAATAAAAGGTAAAAATTAAATGCATAGTCGGCAAAGAATATGTGCTAATTATTAAGGGCACTCAGTTACACTTTACAGAACAGAGTTGTGGAATTTGATCCCTCAAACACTAGTACAAATTCCAGAACACCAGGTAATATTCTTAATCAGTAGCCTTGATAATACATTGGATGGAACACTGCTGTATTGTGTATTGGCCTACTCATTGTGAACACCATTAGCAATTTATCTAGATTATTAAATGGATTATTGGATGTGGCATGCACTTCCCATCCACAAACTGTTGTCACGATTTTGGAGTAATGCTTTTTATTTATAATAGAAATCTCTATGTAAACATTTATACTGGGAATCCCCATGTTAACATGCACACAATGGAAAAACCCCATCAGCCCGTCGCAATTGATGACACTAATGCATTGGCGCACTCTTTGTTTTAAAGCCACCATCTCCATTTAACTGACTTTCATGTTTTAGTTTCCCTGCAGGTTAAACATGTGAATTTTATATCCCCTGCCACTACCTTTGTTTTTGGCCTCCTGCCTTTGCTTCCATGTCTACACTGCTACACTCAGCTAGCCACTCACAGGACCACTGTTGCTAAAGAGCAGGCCCACTGCTATGGTTCGGCACTATCCTTCGGGGCGAAACGCCACCGAAAATCAGGCCATGGAGCCCGTTAGGCTCCTCCACTCTAGCTTATATGCAGCCTTATACCTTACCCTGCTGCATTTTTTCCAAATTAATTTCCACTTAGATTAATCTTCATAGTTTATAGCTTATTCACAGCCCACTGTCCATTAAATGCCCACTTGTATTTTGTTCATAAATTGAGCCAGTCCTATTATATTTACTGCTGTTATTTAAATAATTCATTTGGGCTCCCTCCTGTTATCCAACAATAAATTCTGGAAAAATCCTGTTCAAATTCCTGCTCTTATTTAACACATTTTGGCCAAAGCTTATTTCCTTATTGCACTCTGGGCAACCCATTTTATTACACAGCTATCCTGTTGATTTAATTTACAAACTTGCTCAAACCTACTTGATTAAACAGCTGACTCCATTACTGTCAAATGGCCACTGCTTTTATATTTAATAAATTTTCCAGCAACCTCACTCCATTAAATTGCCACTCTTTTCATTTAAGATAGAAATTGAGGGATTGCTGCAACTTTTGTTGATTAACATAACCTCTATGCTACCGCACTGCTTGAGCTTTAAACTAGGAAAATGCTTTTGTTTAGACAAAATGGGAGATGGATCAACAGGTAGAGCAATAGGGTAGAGATGGGAGGAGAACAATGAGAGGGGATATGGTGATACTTACAGGAGGCGACAGTGGAGATTGGGAGAGAGGAAGGACAAGGGGAGAGAGCACACAAGATGTAGGAACAAAGAAAGGTAGAGGGGAAAAACTTAGAAAGCAAGGGCAAGAAACGAAAAGATGAGAGCTTACCTGACGTGAAACATTTTAAACCAATGATTCTTGCTGTTAAGATAATTTATACTGTTTACCTCCTCTACGGCACTCTCTTACATACAATCTCTAACTTGTTCATTGACCCGATACAGAAACCCTGGATCTCTTTTGCAAACTGACTGGTACGTGAACCCAGCATTCATTTCAAGAAAGTGGAGCGATTACACCTTAAAGGGAAGTACAACTACATTCTATTTTAAATATAATGCACAACCTTATAAAAACAGAGCACTCTCTAACTCACCATAAGCAGTGCCTCAAAGGAATTACTAACAGAGATAGATATAAGTTATAAGGGTTCGCCAGTTGTAAATCTGACATGCAAACGCTCAGTTTAGACTGGAAGTTTCTGTAAGTTCCCTCCCCCACCACCCCTCAAGCTCACACATCATCTTGACTTGGACATATACTGCCACTCCATTACATTGCTGAATCAAAATCCAGGAATTCTCTAACAAGCACTACTGTGGGAGTGCCATCACCACAAGGACTGCAACAGTTCAAGAGCACCCACCACCACTTTCTCAGGGCAACTAGGGTAGGCAATAATTCCGGCTTTGCCAGCATCGCCCAGAGAACAAAATAATGTTTATCCGTTGGCAAAGGTGGAAAAGAGACTTCGGGCCAATTACTCAAAAGTACCCACCCAGTGTGAAACTTAAGGCTAATGATAAACTCGTCGAAACACATTTTTCAAACCCTGAATAGATCACTGTTGAGGCCACATGTGGACTATTATGTGCAATTTTGGGCACTGTACCTTCAAAAGGGCATTGATGTATTGGACAGGATTCAAAAAGAGCAGTATGGATTATTCCAGGTCCGAGGATATCAAGTTATGAAGGATTAATCACCGCACTGAACTTAACATACGAGGACAGACGGTGTCAGCAGTCTGGTCAACTGTGGACTGCATCAAAGCTAAAGGTCGCTCCTTCCTTCACTGGAATTTCTCACTCATGTATTTTCCAATAAGCGGTCACTGGATAGCAATCAGCAATAGTAGCACTGGCTGTTTTTTCTCATCCCTAGCCCAGAGGCATTGTCATCAACTGTTGTGCTCAACTGGAATTAGGTAACACTACACAATCCAGGAATCAAATCTGGGACCTTCTGCTCTGCATAACTTACTCTTACACCAGTGCCCAGTAGATTCTTAGAGCCAATTTCTTTTTGGACCAACATGGGCAAAATATTTCTGTCCCATTGAGAAGTATGCAAAAAAAATTGGGAAGATGTGAATCTGTCTGTGGCTATCAGAGAGTAACCTTGCTACATGGAACAGAAATGCAGTATTAGAGCTGAACCAAATTCCCACATGAACAATTTTTGTTAGCATAGAGGTTCAAAATAATGTATTCCCACGAATTCCAGCCCAGATGAGAAGTGTAGGCTTTGGTTCAGTCCTTACAACCATTCAGCTCTTATGTATGCATCCACTAACCTGGTGTGTGGAGACGAGGAGACTTCCTGTTGGGTTGAATGGGAATGGGCTCCGAGCTGCTACTATTCTGTGAAGATTCCTGAAGACCAGACACTCCATGTTCATCTTCTTCCATTGCAGTGATGACATCTCCTACGTCACCCAACCTTAGGGCTGAAATTAGCAACACTTCAGAAATTGTGCTTGCTTGTATTAACTAAAATCCCCAACAGCCAAAATTAATTTGAACAAACAATGGCCACACATTTACACAAATACTATGCTTCAATGTGACCGGTAAGAAATGATTGATTCATAATTATGTGTACAAATTATAGTCGCTTGCAAAGACACCAGGATCAACGTATCCAGATACTCATCCACGCGACTAAGTTCTTTACTTATGGCTGCCAACCATGATTTCTGTGCACCAGCCAACTCACAAGCGAACTACTTTTTATGTAAGCACTGCCACATCTAAAAAGAGACATTTTAAATTACAACAAAAAGATAACAAAATTGGTCTGGAATCTAGTGATTTGCTTCAAACAATTTCAACCTTGCCTTCTCTCTCCACTCATTTTCTATTTTGGATTTTTGGGAAACAATTAACAGCTGCTTTTAAAAATCAATCTACTGAACACATCTCCCTGGGAAACCCAGGGTTTGGGACAAGTATTTTTCTATTTCTGTATGTGAAAATGATCCATGAAGCCCAGGGTATCAGCAAACTGTCACGTCGCAAAATATACTTATGAACAGCCACACATTAAATGAGGTTAAAACATGTATACGCTACAGTCCTGTGGTTAAACAAAAACCAAAATTAAAAATCACAAGAAAAACTTCAACTATTTGATGTCCAGATCTAGCCTGAATAATCTTGCGAGAACCTAATTCACAATCTTTTGCTAACATTACCACGACTGTCATTTTGGAATGATGTATCTCCAAATAAATCATCTTTTCCATCTTGCATTTAGTACACACGTATATTCTACATATACTCTTTTCCATCTTGCATTTAGTACACACGTATATTCTACGTATACATGTTTTGTAGAGCGCACACTTAGTTTGCAAATCTCTTTTCCTACATTACGATTTGAGTCACTCTTTATGTCATCACTTAACTTTGAAACTGCCTTTGTAAGCATTTATAATGGAAATGGCTGAAGGCATAGCCACCAAATGTGGAGCAAATTGAGGAGAGGATGCACAAGAAGCCAGAGTCAGAGGAACAGAGTGCTCGGGGTGGTTCTGGGATGGAGGAGGTTACAGAGGTAAGGAGGGGTGAGCCCATGAAGGGACTTCAACCCGAGGATTTTAAATTTGAAAAGTGTTGGGGGAACCAAGAGCGTGAGATAAATTACATGAGTTTGGTTCAGCTGAATTTATGGAGGGTGGAAGATCAGCCAGGAGACTATTGAAATAGTCTAGAGGTGACGTGCAGTTTGCTGAATTTTCCAGCATGTATTAGTAGGTTCCTGTTTAGTTGAAGCACAAAGATGTCTTCCCTTGTGAGGATTTGGTAGGTTTCTTTGATTTTCCAAAAGACTTCAAAACAAATTTTAAATAAATAAATTTTAAAAGCTTTATTTCAAGCAAATTTCACATCAAACTATTAATAATTGCTCCTTTTCCATTATGAATGAATCAATTTTTACCTCCAGGTTAACACCTTTGTTTAACACCAGTGGTTTCTTTCGTTGACATTTAGAAAGCAGACCAGGTTGTTGAGAGATGTGTCTATTTTCCCATTGGAAAAGTCACATGGTATTTCAATTTGTTTTTCCAAGTGATTTAAACCTAGCTGGAAAATGAATTCCAATTGCTGGCTTCCTCCTGTTAGGGTGCTGTTCACATCAACCACAGCAAGCACTTGCCCTCTTTATTTGATCTCCAAATTCAGTTTTCAAAAAAAAAAATCTCTCTCTCTCTCTCTCTCTCTAGAAATGATGTGGAGATGCCGGTCGGTGTTGGACTGGGGTGGACAAATGTGAGAAGTCACACAACACCAGGTTATAGTCCAACAGTTTTATTTGAAATCACAAGCTTTCGGAGCGCTGCTCCTTCGTCAGGTGACAAAGGAGCAGCGCTCCGAAAGCTTGTGATTTCATATAAAACTGTTGGGACTATAACCTGGTGTTGTGCGACTTCTCATCTCTCGAGAAAGGCAGTGAACCATCTTTTGAGCATAAAGATAATACATATACAGACACATCTGCCATGGTGTTGTTCCTGGTATTCTGTTACAGTTGGGTGGAGCGGGGAAAGGGGGGTTGACAGGGCTACTGAAAGAAAGTCAGAGATATGCTTAGAGATTGGGAAGTGTTTTTCTGATTGCTTCCTGGAAAATGAAAGTATTTTCCTTACCCACTGCAGGTAGATAAAGAAAGTTGTTCTCACAGTCGTTAACAAAGTTTTCTGTGTGGCGGATCACAGCAAATATCAACACTCTTACAGATCCAAAGGGAAACTAATCATTGCAGAATACATATTTTATTAGTATACAGTAACAAAATAATTGCATTAAGTCACCTATGAGAGGAAAAATTTAAAAAATGTGTTGAGACAAAAATCGGATGACCTGTAAGATTTACGAACCCTGAAGGCTATGCCGTCACCTGCCAGTTACATAAATAAATGTGTATACAATCTGCAGTTGCATAAATAAACTCCTTGAATATTGCGACTTCGATTTTCCTGTCAAAGTTATTTCAGATAAAGTTCCAAATTCACCTTTTGATGTTTTTAATGCAATTTAAAAAAATCAATTCATTTATCTGTACAGTTCAAATAATGGTTCCTTGCCTCTTAATTCTGTCACCTCTCAGGCATTTTCCCTTCCTGAACTTTGGGGTGGCTTAGGATGAGTGGCAGATCTTCTGCTCCTCTGCCTGCCAATTTCTTTCATTGGATCTGGGGTGGGCAGGGGCGGAAAACTGCCCCTGCTTGCCCGCTGTTTCCTGGGGTTAGGTCCCATCAGGTCAGAATACACTCACATTAAGTTGCACTGTTTTTTCCGCATTTGCCCAGTTCAAACACAGGACATAAATGGTGCATGTTCGGGCAGGGCATCCTGCATTCAAAGATTGGCAGAGGGAGGTCTTGGGGCATCAGGAAACGAAGGATGAGTGCAAACACTCAGCACAGCTGCACCAGAATTACATACTTTCCGCCCATTTTGTTTTCCTTCGGCACTGCAGCGGCTGCTTGCTCCTGAGGCCAGGCAGCCCAGCTCCTACATGTAAATGCTGCCAGGGGTAGAAATATGGCCAGAGTCAGTGGACAATCTCCAGAGAGAGGGGGAAATCCAGAGATGCCCCCAATCGGAAAGCCTGGGCTATTAAGTCCTGGAATGCTCTGTGGGTGGCAAGAAATGCTGTAAATCATTCAAGAAAAAGTTGTCGGGATCTGGAACGCTCTACCTGAAAAGGTGGTGGAAACTGATTCCATTAAATAATTTTAAAAGGGAGTTGGACAGGTACTGGAGGATGAGGAACTTACAGGGCTACGGACAAAAAGCGGGGGTGTGGGACTAAGCACGACTGCTCTTTCAAAGCCAGCAGAGGCACGGCAGGCCAAATGGCCTCCTACTGTGCTGTACGTTTCCATGACTCTACGAAATATAAGTTATGTGCCCAGATCCAAAATGAGGTGGTATTTATTAGATTCAAATGGGAGGCAGCCTCAAGCTAAATTCTGGGAGTTGCAATGCATAGATTACTTGAACAGAGGGACACTGGTGCATTCTGTGATTTTTGTTCACAGACTACTTGCAGAGGAGATTTTTTTTTTTAAATAATCAAATCTCTTAAATAAAACCTGCTAATTGTCAAGAAACTGAATGCATGCCCTGCTGTAATAGGAACAGAACCGACTCTACAAAATATATTATTTAATAGCCAGATTAGTTACGAGCCAAATTGTTTAGGTTGGGTCATTCCATACTTTCCTCAATATACAACTTTCCTCAATATACAACACAAGTGTAGAATACCTGCAGTTGTGTTTATCTGGCACTGCTCACTACCTTCTGCCTGCAGCTCCAACCTGAATGGTGCACTGGATGATGGCAGCAGTGGATCCTTATCACTCAACATGTTCGATACAGCGTCAGTAGTTTGATACGAATCCGTATTACTGATAAAACCGCTTTCTCCGGGAGGGTTTAAATGATCCTGTGACAGGAATGGACCTACAGATTCTGGGATGTCCATAAATAGATCCACATGATGTTCTGGCTGCTGCAACGAACAAGAAAAGAATATGGTACTGTAACACCGCATACGCTTTACCATAAATATTAGGAAGCACATGTGCAGAGCAATGCTATGCTGTACTTCTTCAGTGTAAGCTTTGTTACAGGTTTCATTCCAATTTCACGAAAACATTCTAAAGATGCATTACCCTTCTTTAGTTCTTCTAAAAAAAATAACTCCAAAAACTGCTGAAAGTCATTTTAAGCTGTTACATTACTCATGACAGTTTTGACTGCAAGAGTAATTATTGACATCTAACTTTTGACAACTGTCTACCAAGAAATTGAACTGGTCCAATCAACAATACAAGTACCATACAAACATTTAAAAGACTTGCATTTCTATAGCGCCTTTCACAATCTCAGGACATCCCAGAGCGCTTAACAGATAATGACGTACTTTTGAAGTGTAGTCACTGTTGTAATGTAGGAGACGCGGCTCCCACAATCAGCACCAAATAATCTACTTCTTAGTGATATTGGTTGAGGCATAAATATTGGCCAGGACACCGAAGCGAACTCCCCAGATCTTCTCCAAAAGAGTGCCATGGGATCTTTTACATCCGCCCGAGAGGGCAGTCGGAGCCTTGCTTTAACGTCTCATCCGAAAGACGGCACCTCTGACCGTGCAGCACTCCCTCGGTACTGCACTGGTTTCAGCCTAAATTTTGAGCTCATGTCTCTGACAGATGCGAGAGTGCTATCCACTGAGCCACAGCTGTCACCTAGTGTATTTCACTAAGTTTATGAAGCTGAGGACATCAGAAAGGCTCCAACCTATCCTAAACGCTACAAAGTAGGATCAATCCAGTAGTTTTCTGGCCATCTAATGATCTTATTGCTTCATACAACATACCAACCAAAGAAATCCCACAAATGACCAGGTGTTTAGAATCCTCAGAGCAATCCATGAACCATAATCTCTAGTTATACCGTTCGTGACAATAACTTCACAAACTGGGCTAGCTATCCTCCCACCAGAGCTCTAGAAATTAGTGGACAGGGTGCTTGTCATTAATTTGACTGGGCAGAAGATTTAGTGAAATGACTGCCCTTTCTTGCGCCGTTATGGAGAACAAAATCTTGGTACTTCAAAAGGATATCTGGGTTGGTGACCAATAACCCCAAGGCTTAAAGTGGTTTTAGAACAATATGAATACTCTGTGGTCTGCTGATTATCAGAATCTTATTTCACCAAAAAGAACAAACCACCACTATGTTTTGACTCCTCAGGGTATCTACATATTGAGTTGGATATATTGATATAGCCTGACTGCTCCATGGAGTGTGCTAACATCATTTGCCTTCAAATTGTTTGGATGGTCAGCCACACCATCTTCTTTATCATTTCGCCTCTGCTGTCCAGCTATATGGGACTGCCCTTGCGTGGTCCATTCCTACTTGTCCAAATGCAGCCAGCTCATCTGCAGTAATAGCTTACTCCGTATCTAGGGAAAAATTCCATAGAGCAATGCAAGTGGTAACGTGGGATACAATTCATAGACACTGGTCAGATGGAATGTAGTGTTTTTTTCCATTCCTATCTGGTTCAGAGCCCTTTTTTTAAGGCTTAAAACTATCCAAGTGACAATTCAGATCCTTCAAAGTTTATGGTTATTAGGAGACATTTATCAGGTAGTAAACTGTTTCCAAATCAACCCAACAGGTGAGGTACAATAAACTTCAAATTAATCACTTATGAGCCTTTTGTGCAAAGCCCAATTCTCAGTGCCACAAACACTGTGGAAGATGATGAACTGGGGGGAAAATAAAATTAAGATGGCCTATGCTAAGGAGACATTCCTATAGACTACAAATAAGGAGGCCACGTAGGTTTCAGCCAAAATGTCTCTTGAAAGAGGAAGGCAATTTCCCAGCTACATCATGGCACATGACAAGTAATGAATAGTTTTTGTCATTATAAATTGAGCACTGCATATAGCTCAGTGAGCTTGACCAGTGAGTAGCTGAGGGATACAAAGACAAACAAGGTCCCATTCGGTGCTGAGGTAGCTGATTTTAGTTGAAGCAGCAACAATGGCAGTACAACTGAACAACGCTGCTAGGATTGGGGTTAGAACTGAAAGACAGGGTTCCTGATCATGAAAGTCATCCATGCAAAGCCTCCTCGGAGAGCAGGTGTGGCCTTGAGGCGAGGACAGGACTGGGGTTGCCTGCGGTGCCCACACAAATACAGGCTATTTGACCAGGGTATTGGAGAGCTTCTGGCACTCATGCAACTATGCACCAAAAAAGAGTAAATGCCTTCAGATAAAAAAGGACAGAAAAATGGGAAATAAAAATAACATTTGCAATTTTTAGACAAATCCGTTCTATGCATCCTATGCTGAAAGACTACTCTGTTGTATACCAATCACTAAGTATTCCTTCTGAGCACAGAACCAAGCTGCTGAGCAAATTTAGCTCATTTAGGATTTTAAATATACAGGAAACTTTCGTTTATCCGGCATTGACGGGACCGGCGTGGTGCCGGTTTATCGAAAGTACCGGATAACGGAGAGTTATATCTACCGAGGCTATTTTTAACAAAGAGACTCCAGGCAGCGCGGGAGAATCAACTCCTGCTACTGCAGTGTTTCGGACTTCCGACAGCGCCAGGAGGCCGAGTAGTGGCACTTTTGAAAAGTACCCCTACTGACTAAATCGGCGTTCGCGGACTCGGGATCGGCAACATTGCCGGTTATTTGAGAGGAGTTTTCGGAGCACTCGGCGTTCGCGGAGACTCGACTGCGACTTGGCAACATTGCCGGTTATTTGAGAGGAGTTTTCGGAGGATGATTTTTGCCGGTTAAGCGAGAATTCCGGATATTTGGGTGCCGGATAAACGAAAGTTTCCTGTATGCTATTTTTCTGGTTTGCAGTGGATCTTCAACTGTGCTACAAGAATTGATATTTATAAAGAATTGCTTTTTCCCTTCATTGTTCTCCTGTTCCAATTTCCTCCTTTCAGCTCCTTTCTTGAAGCCAACGACTCACTGAAGGCCACTGATCAATGGTTTTCATGGAAAAATAGACCAAATTGCAAAATTTGATCCCTAAAACACCAGTAAAATATCAGAGTCCCAGCAGAGATTTGACTTAAGTCACCATAATTCAGTAGTCCTGCGCATGCGGTGGCAGTCGTCCGGAACATAATCCAAGTGCCATTCTTTGTGAACCTGCACAGTGGATGTGGCACTTCTACACATCCAATCTCAGCAAGATGACTTCAATTCTCCTCCAACCATGACCAGCAGGCTGAGGCCAGCTAACTCAACAAAAACTTGGGTCTGAACTTGAAAGTTTCCTGGGCCCTAGGAAGGGCCTTACAATAACATCTCTGTCACCTATCAAAATATTGCTATCTCCATTCTTTGCAGGATTAATGTTTTTGAATGTGCCCTTGAAAGCAAAAATAAGATCAGATGAAATGCTGTTTTAAAAATATTTGGACTTTTTTTTTAAATAAATATTTGACATTTCAGTCCAATCGGTTTAATTCTCAGAGCCTGTAAGCTATCAACACATTTTATGTAAACATTCAGACACGTCAGTCCATAATTTGAATATCCACATTTAACAACTTGGTGAGGAAAAGTTCCCCAGAAAGATTTGTCCCAATTACACCATATCCAAAGCCAAGTAAAAATATTCTACCTGTCTTGCATTATCTTGCCTACACCTATCTGTGTATTAGAGTGGTCACGATCCCAGAAATCAGCAGTAACTGTTATAACAGAGTCCCTTCACTGACACTACATCACAGGTGCTCAATTTCTTCATTTACTCTCTCCGCTTCTTGAGCATTGTGGAACATTTGGACCCTAGAAACTGGCTCTGAGGAAAACAAAACTACAGTATTCAAGCCACAAAATTTTGCAACTGCGGCCCAGCACCCCATTAACGCTCTAATTTGGGCTTCATATGAAAGGTTTAATATTCTATGCATATTACACTAACTGAAGTTCTCATGGTTCTCAGTAAGGTTTACAATGAAGCTTTGGGATTTTTGTTTTGTTAATTCCTTAGCTTCTTTGTCTCTGTTTGTGCTCCTTGTCCCCCAAACTATTGCGGACAAATGTTTTGAAGCTCGTGTCAGAAATTATGTTTCAAAAGCAAAACAATTTTTTTTTATAAAAAAGGAAGAAATTTTCATCAAGAATGCTCTCAGTATTTCCAGAAGTTCTTCATTTTACTATTAATTATTGGGGATTTTTTCCATTTCGGTTTAGACTATCAATTTGCTGTCACCTTAGATCAACAAAGGAAAAAGTGATTTGAATTTCAGGAACAGTCAAATAGAACTTTATCACGTACCTAGTTTATGCTAAAATTTATAATCCAGTGAACAAGCCTGTGGAACAAATATGGAGCAGCTAGCCAGGCTAGCTCTACTGCTATTAGCTGTTTGACTTTTCTGCGCATATATTATGAAATGCGTGTATACAGTTTATTAATAATTCAATCTTTTTGTGCTAAAAAACTGAATTATCCAATAATTTGAATTAAACAACTTAATTAAACAAATTGGGAAGTTAGTGGTTAAAGACTTTAAATTGCAGATGTGAATTAAACAACTTTGAGTTAAGAGTAGACTGTATATGTGCATTAACACTTGGTGAAAATAGCTAAACTGACAAAAGTCAGGCAATACAATGCACACAGTACTAGGGAAGTAGCAAGCAAGAAATGCTCTCAGCACACTAAATTATTCATCAATTCTGATTATTTTACGGTATTAAGTATGGAGACAGACAAATCTTTTGTACTCCTGTGAAAATGACACATTGGCCCTAACAACACCATGGAATCACGAACAGTGAAGAATATTGGTCTATTAACCATACGTGACTAATTGGGAATCCAGATGTTGCTAATTGCACTTGTGATTAGTAAATTTAAAAATGAATAATATAGTCATTGGGCACGTGATCTGAACACTCAGTCACAAGACGCAAGCATGTGTACTTTAAACTTCAGTGCACTTGCCAGTAAAATGAAAAGTAGAGTGTGCAAGTGTTTTTTGATCATGGTGTGTGCTTTACTTCCTTGGTTACTAGGGCGGGGCCAGGCCTGGTGGGAGAGCAGCTCAACCCACAGCACTAGACCTGCTTCCCAAAAGTGCCCACTAGGCATTTCATGCCCGGTTCCAAGCCATTATCATATTGTGCAATTAACTGAAGCTAATTACAGCAATACACATTCTAAGAAGAATGCCACAACCTACACTACGACTTCCGATGCAAAATTAACTAGAAATAAAAAATATAATAATGAAAGCTGCAGTGAAACTAGCCTATTCAGTTTACAATTAGGAGGTAGGCATGTATGAAAATGAGGATAAACTAATGTTCACTTCATAAACAAAAGCAGCCAACCACCAAACTCTGAATTCAACCATCACTGCTTCCAAATCCAGCGGTTTCTGTTTACACTGCTCTGCCTGGATATACCAAATGCTTACCGCTGAATAAAGACATTCCATCCGATACCCGCTTCAAATTTACTTTCCCATTTCCTTTGATGCCATCTGGCACTACTTTCCCAGTTTATTTTAAATTCATAATCTGGATTTATTTATATAATTTAAAACTTTATACAATTCAATTAAGTTCCTCAATCTTAAACCACCTTCATTCTAGACTCAATAACCCAAGTTTCTCTCATTTTCCTGCATAACACAGCCCTTTTACATTTGGTGATCAATCCTGATGATGTACTCTGGATTCTTTCCATCTTTTTGTGGCATGTTCTGATCAATGCACTGTACTCTAATAAGAAGCTATATACCTTAGCATTCTACTTGATCTTTCAGTTACTTTGCCGTATTGTCTGGACAGTGAACATCACCAGTACCTATAAATTCCTCCAGAGAGAGCGCCAATACACCACAAATTTCCTCCCCAGGGAACTTCAGTGAATTGCAAAATGTTGAACAACATGATCAATCCCAGGTATAAAGGAGACGAGTTATATAGGAGAATTAGTGCTTACTCCTAGGTTCCTTTCCAACATGGAATTTAATTCCATTCATTGTATATCTTATGAAATAATTTTATGCCTTATGCATTACATTTACTACATTATCAAATTTAATTCGCCATTTTCCTGCCCAATTGCATTAGCAATTCAAATCTTTTTGTAAATATTTAGCTGCCTCTGGTCTCAATTCCTTTCCCATTTTCTACATTACAATAGTGACCACACTTCAAAAGTATTTCATTGGCTGTAAAGCGCTTTGGGACATTGTGAAAGGCGCTATGTAAATGCAAGTCTTTCTTTTCTTTTTTCATATTGGCAATAAATTTGCTTGTCATATTCAGGTCACTTATGTAGATTAGAAAGAGGAGTCCAAACATTTGGCCTGAGGGGCTTCATGCAACACCTACCCTCACTCTCCGAAATGACACCGCCCCTCACGTACTCAGTCACTTACTTTATTTTTTTTATTTTTCTTTAATCTGCCTCACACGGATATGGTAGTTTAGTGGTTAAATTACTGAATTAGTAATCCAGAGGCCTGGACTAATAATCCAGAGACCAGGACCAACAATGGCAGTTTGAGAATTTGAATTCAGTTTTTTTTTTAAATCCTGGAAATAAAAGTGACCATGAAACTGTCGGATTGTCATAAAAACCCAACTGATTCTTTAATGTCCATTAGGGAAAGAAACCTGCCATCCTTACCCAGTATTGCCCGTGTGTGATTCTGGTCCCACACAAACGTCTGACTCTTAACTGCCCTCTGAAGTGGCCGAGCAAGCCAATCAGTTGTATCAAAAATTGCTACCAGGCAGTTCAAGACGAAGGCCACTACTACCTTCTCAGGGCAATTAGGGATGGCCAATAAATGCAGGCCTAGCCAGCAACACCCACATCCCAAGAATGAAGAAAGAAAATTTCACGTAGAGCTTTGTGAAAACCCGTTTCGAAGTCCACACAAGTTAAATCACATGTAACATTCTAAAAAGCAAGGTGGTTTTCAGGTATAATATTTTACTTCTAAATTCATGCTATCTTTTTAAGTTACTACAGCCTGCTAAACTTGCCATGCTCCTTTGCCAAGCTGAATTCAAAATCATCTAGGATACTAGGTATAGTACAGGAATTCAACAATCCTCATGAATATTTCTAGAAAATATCAATCCAGTAGGTTTCAAATGTCTTAATCTTGGCTTTCACTTATTTTTTTCTTTAAAAAGTTCTAACTTCCTTTAACAACTTTTTTTATTGCTATAATAGTGGAAGAACATTTTAGTAGTGTGAATAACAGTCATCTCTCGGACCTTCCGTGGACTTCTAATATCCCTTATACTCATCCTTTTCCGTGTACAGTATGTTTTCCTTCTTTATTTCCACTTTAATTGACCCATTTATCCATTTTGAGGAATGTTAGTTCAGCGTACACATTTTTAACGGTTACATACATCTGCATATCCAAATTATTTTTTTACAAGCATTCCATTTTTCCTCAATTGAGCGGTTGCTCAGTAATATTTCCCAGTTAATTTCTTCTGGCTCATCCCTCATTCCCTCATTCCTTTCAAGTTTGTCTTTTGAAATTCCTATTCTATCCTAGTCTTTATTGCTGATTACCAGATAATTTTAAATGTAATCATATGAGCACATCTTGCAGGAAGGACGCAGTTCTGGATTTGACTGGATAATGATGCAGGACCAGATAGTTACGCACAGGTAGAACATGGGAAATAGAGACCATAACCCAATTAGGTTTGCATTGAAACTAGATAAAGACAGAGTCCAAGAAAAGGGTATTCAACTGGAAATTAGCCAATTTCACGGAGATGAACGAGTACCAAATCCAAATTGGATGATCAGCTATTTTTCCATCCACACAGTAGAGAGATATTTAAATAAGAGATGAATTAGGTAGAAGTAAAATAAATTCGGACAAAAAATTATCAAAAGCATTACATCAAAAATTAGATTAAATAAAGATGAATATGATAAATGTAAGGGGAAAATTGAAACGAAAGCTATGGTAAATATAAAAGATGTAGAAAGGAAACAAAAAGAAATTAGGACGACCAAGAAGGAGTGTGAAAGAAAACTTGCAGTCAATATAAAGGGAACCAGCACGGGTTTTTTTGGTTTTTTTTTTTTTAAACGCACACTAGTTGACCTCCCATGGTGTAGCACATTAACTCCAATATACAGGTCAAGTCGATTAGAAGATGGTGATACAAATGGACCCAGATTTTTTTTGGTGGGGGGGGAATGAGAGAGAGGGATCAACAATGAAGAGTACCATGGCACACTGGGCCAAGGTCTACTTCTTCACAGTGAGGCGGCAGGTATACAAGGAGATGGAGAGCAAGAGCTCAACAAGGGTGTGGATGTGTTCTGAGCAGGGATAAAGCGGAGCCCAAGTGTGTGCACTTGGTGGTTGGGGAGGGCGGCGGTGGGGGGGGGGGAAATGTATATGAGCTTGTCGTCAGTATGAGAGGGGGGGGAAAGGCAGTTTTCCTTTGTGGGGAGAAGGGGGCAAGGATATCTGTGTCCTCGGTGCGGATAGTATGGAAGGTGCATGGTACTACTTAGAGACAAAGGGATACTCAAGAGTGCGGGAACAGCAGACAGCCATAGCAACAAAAAAAAATTGATGTAGCTTTTACAGAAGGTAAAGGTAAAACCCAAAAAGGATGTGGAAGAACTGTTACTGGAGATATAAATAAAAAAGTTAATGGACCAAAAGTAGAAAGATCAAATGCGCAGATAGTATATATGCCTAAATACTGAAGGTTGGGTAGGGCGGGGGAACACAAACTCACCATAAATTTCCAAGAACTGTTGGAAATAGGAATTGCCAAAAGGACCAGAGAGTGACAAATGTTACCCACTTGTTCAAAAAATGGGGAAAGAATAAGTTAGGAAATTAGAAACCAATTATTGTTACTATAGTTATGTGTAAACTCCTAGAGTCCAGACTTCTAGAATGAAATTAGTGAACACTTAGAAAGGCATGAGCTAATTGGGGACAGTCAGCATGGATTTGCATTGGGGAGCGAATGCTTGACAAATTCAATTTTTTGAAGAAATTAGAGTGCAGATAAAGGAATGTGATAGATGTGCCCCATTTTGAGGAGGTAACAAGGAGGGTAGCGCATTTGATGTAGTCTACATGGATTTTAGCAAGGCTTTTGATAAGGTCCCGCATGGCAGACTGGTCACAAAAGTAAAAGCCTATGTGATCCAAGGCAAAATGGCAAGTTGGATCCAAAATTGGCTCAGAGGCAGGAAACAAAGGGTAATGTTCGAAGGGTGTTTTTGTGACTGGAAGGCTGTTTCCAGTGGGGTTCTACAGGGCTCAGTACTGAGTCCTTTGCTTTTTGTGGTATATATCAATGATTTGGACTTGAATGTAGGAAGTATGATTAAGAAGTTTGCAGATGATACAAAAATTGTCCGTGTGGTCGATAATGAAGAACGCTGCAGACTGCAGGAAGATATCAATGGACTGGTCAGGTGGGCAGAACAGTGGCAAATGGAATTCAATCTGGAGAAGTGTGAGGTAATGCATTTGGGGAGGGCTAACAAGGCAAGGGAATACACTATAAATGGTAGGACACGGAGAAATGCAGAGGCTCAGAGGGACCTTGGAGTGCATGTCCACAGATCCCTGAAGGTAGTAGGACAGGTAGATAAGGTGGTTAAGAAGGCATACGGGATACTTGCCTTTATTAGCCAAGGCATAGAATATAAGAGCAGAGAGGTTATGGTTGAACTGTATAAAACACTAGTTAGGCCGCAGCTAGAATGCTGCGTGCAGTTCTGATCACATTACAGGAAGGATGTGATTGCACTAGAGGGGGTGCAGAGGAGATTTATGAGGATGTTGCCTGGGCTGGGGAAATTTAGCTACGAGGAAAGATTGGATAGGCTGGGGTTGTTTTCTTTGGAACAGAGGCGGCTGAGGGGAGACCTAATTGAGGTGCATAAAATTATGAGGGGCCTAGATAGAGTGGATAGAAAGGACCTATTTCCCTTAGCAGAAGGGTCAATAACCAGGGGGCATATATTTAAAGTAATTGGTCTGAAGTTTAGAGGGGATTTGAGAAGAAATGTTTTCACCCAGAGGGTGGTGGGGGTCTGGAACTCACTGCAAAGCGTGTTAAGAGGCTGAGACCCTCATCATATTTAAAAAGTACTTGGATATGCACTTGAAGTGCCGTAACCTACAAGGTTACGGACCAAGTGCTGGAACGTGGGATTAGGGTGGATAGTTCTTTGTCGGCTGGCACGGACAAGATGGGCCGAATGGCCTCCTTCTGTGCTGTAAATTTCTATGATTTTATGATATGGATTTACCAAAGTGTTTTTAAAAAATTAAAATCCACATTACGACACTTATGAAAAGTCTGACAAGTTATTAATGGGGATACTGGTTGTGCCTCAGCTGGAGCATTGTGTTCAGATTCTGGGCACCACACTTTAGGAAGGACGTCAAGGCCTTGGAGAGAGTGCAGAGGAGATTTACTAGAATGGTACCAGAGATGAAAGACTTCAGTTACGTGCAGAGAATCTGGGGTTGTTCTCCTTGGACCAGAGAAGGTTATGGGAAAATTTGATAGAGGTGTTCAAAATCTTGAAGTGTTTTGATAAGAGTAATTAAGGAGAAACTGTTTTCAGTGACAGAAGGGTTGATAACCAGTGGACACAGATTTAAGGTAATTAGCAAAAGAACCAGAGGCAACATGATGAAAAATATTTTACGCAGCGAGTTGTGATGATCTGGAATGCACTGCCTGAAAGGATGGTGGAAGCAGATTGAATAGTAACTTTCAAAAGGGAATTAGATAAATACTTGAAACGAAAACATTTGTCGGGCTATGGGGAAAGAGCAGGGAAGTGGGATTCAGAGTCGGTGCAGACATGATGGGCCGAACGGCCTCCTTCTGTGCTGTATCATTCTATGATTCTATAGCTGGGGACAAAAAGCAATGGATAGGAGTAAATAGATATTTTTCCCCCAAAGAGTGGCAGATGTGTGTAGTGGTGTGGCCTCATTTACTTTCCATTCGTGTAAATAATTTGGAGATAGGTACAAGAGGAATTATATCAAAATTTGTGATGATGCCAAAGTGGGCAGCATGGCAAACTGAAGAAAAAGTTGAGAGACTGCAGTTACAGTCCAATGCAAAGAGAAGTGTTCATATATATTTTGGGGAAAAAACAATGAAAGGAAGTATACCCTAACAGAGTTGAGAACAAAGATCTATGGATGGAGATACACGGATCTTTAAACGGCCAGAATGCAAGTAGCGAAGGTTAAAAAGACAAATGTGACACTGGGTTTTATACATAGGAGCATTGAATATAAAAGTAAGAAAGTGATTTTGAATTTGTACAATGCCATGGTCGATCTAGTGTGTAGTGTTAAACACTTCATTATAGGAGGGATATTAGAGCCACTGAAATGGAATGGCAAAAAATCACTAGACCGATATCAGGAATGAGAGGGTATATTTATTAAGACCGAAAAGTTTGGTTTTTTTTCATTGTAACATAGAAAATTAAGGAGGAAATCTAAGAAGTTTTTGAGTTTTTTTGAGTTATTAGAACTTGGAGAGCTTTAGCACAAGTGGCAATTAAGGCAGGGACTTACAACATAATTTAAAAGGGAAATGTATAAGTAACTAAAAGGCAATACAAGGAAGGCACAGGAAATTGTCAGGGAAACAGGATCTGAGTAAATCGCTTCAGTTGAAGATCTAGTAACAGCAGCTAGATGTTGAGTGGCCCCTTTCTATTCTGTAATTTCTGTGATTCTATCTCTCATGGCATTGTTCATGATGAGTCTGAGGTTACATTATTGGGAGGGGGAGGGGAGATAGGAGCGATATACATCTCCACTGAAAGAATTTGGAAGAGCTTCGGAAGAGATTTCCCTGAAGACAGTGGTGTTCTTGAGTGGCTGCTGGGATTTTTTGTTTTTAAAACCTACTGCTGGTAAATCAATAGTAGAGGGAGCACGAGAAAAAAATATATATAAACACACTGGCTCATTATCAGTTGCAATTCTAGTTAATGTCCATCAGTATTATACATAGACATTATAAAAAAACAAACTTGCATTTCTATAGCCCCTTTCATGACCTCAGGATGCCCCAAAGCGCTTTACAGCCAACAAAGTACCTTTGAAGTGGAGTCACTGTTGTAATGTAGGAAACGCAGCAGCCAATTTGCGCACAGCAAACTCCCACAAACAGCAATGTGATAATGACCAGATAATCTGTTTTAGTGAAATAACAACAGAAAACGCTGTAAAAACTCAGCAGGCCAGGCAGCATCCGTGGAGAGAGAAACAGAGTTAACGTTTCAGGTCGAAGACCATTCATCAGAACTGGAAATAGCAGGAAATGAAATAGATTTAAGGCAAGTATAAAGCTGGGAAAAGGGGGAGGGGATGAAAGAACAAAAGGAGAGATTAAGAGACATTAAGAGATGATCAAGGCAAGAGGAGGTGTTAATGTGACAGGTTGAGGTTAAAAGTAGTGTGAAATGCACTGGCAGAATGAAGGACAGCTGCCAGCTACTGGGAGGGAAAAAATTTTTTTAAATAAAATAAAAAGGGAGGGGGGGGGGCAAACAAAAGGGTGGATGAAAAAATAAAATATAAATGTGATAGGGGCGGAGGTTATGATCTAAAATTGTTGAACTCGATATTGAGTCCAGAGGGCTGTAGCGTGCCTGAACAAAAGATGAGGTGCTGTTCCTCGAGCTTACGCTGAGCTTCCGTGGAACACTGTAATAGGCCGAGGACGGTGAGGTCAGAGTGGGAGTAGAGCGGAGAATTAAAGTGACAGGCGACCGGGAGCTCGGGGTCCCCCTTACGGACTGAACGGAGGTGTTCCGCAAAGCGGTCACCCAATCTGCGTTTGGTCTCCCCAATGTAGAGGAGACCACACCGTGAGCAGCGAATACAGTATACTAAATTGCAGGAAGTACAAGTAAATTGCTGTTTCACCTGGAAGGGGTGTTTGGGGCCCTGGACAGTGGGAAGAGGGGAGGTATAAGGGCATGTGTTGCATCTCCTGCGCTTGCACGGGAAGGTGCCGGGTGAAGGGGAAGGGGTGCTGGGGGTGGTAGAGGAGTGGACTAGGGTGTCGCCGAGGGAGCTGAAAGGGGAGGTGAGGGGAAGATGCGTTTGGTGGTGGGATCACGCTGGAGGTGGCGGAAATGGCAGAGGATGATCCGTTGAATGTGGAGGCTGGTGGGGTGAAAGGTGAGGACAAGGGGAACTCTATCGTGGTTCCGGGAGGGAGGGGCAGGGGTGAGGGCAGAAGTGCGGGAGATAGAACGGACACGGTCGAGGGCCGTGTCGACCACGGTAGAGGAGAATCCTCGGTTTTAGTGTTTTGTGTTTTAGTGATGTTGATTGAGGGATAAAATTGGCCAGACACCAGGGATCTCTAATACAAAAATAAAATATTGCAGATGCTGGAAATCTGAAATAACAGAAAATGCTGGAGATACTCAGCAGGTCAGGCAGCATCTGTGAAGAGAGAAACAGAGTTAACGTTTCAGGTCAATGGCCTTTCGTCATAACTGGAAAAAAGCAGGAAATGGAACAGATTTTTAAGCAAGTGTAGGGGCTGGGAAGGGGGGGAGGGATAAAAGAACGAAAGGGAAGGTCTGTGATAGGATAGAAGGCAGGAGTAATTAAGAGACATTAAGAGATATTCAAGGCAAAAGGAGATGGTAATGGGACAGGTTAAGAAACAAAGGATGACTCTAGATGAAGTGTAAATTGCGCTGGCAGAATGAAAGACAGCTGCCATGTGGGAGAGAAGAAAAAAAGACAAAAGGTGTGGATAAAAAATATATATATGATAGGGGCCGAGGTTATGATCTGAAATTGTTGAACTCTATGTTGAGTCCAGAAGGTTGTAAAGTGCCTAATCGAAAGATGAGGTGCCGTTCCTCGAGCTTACGCTGAGCTTCAGTGGAACAATGCAAGAGGCCGAGGACGGTGAGGTCTGAGTGGGAGTGGAGCGGAGAATTAAAGTGACAGGCGACCAGAAGCTCGGGGTTCCCCTTACCGACTTAACAGAGGTGTTCCGCTTGTTCCACTGAAGCTCAGCGGAAGCTTGAGGAACGGCACCTCATCTTTCGATTAGGCACTTTACAGCCTTCTGGACTCAACATAGAGTTCAACAATTTCAGACCATAACCTCGACCCCTATCATATATATATTTTTTATCCACACTTTTTGTCTGTGTCTTTTTTCTTCTCTCCCACATGGCACCTGTCTTTCATTCTGCCAGCGCAATTTAAGAGGGAATTAGATATATTTCTACAGGCAAAAGGGGTTAAGGGTTACGGAGAGAAGGCGGGGACGGGATACTGAATTGGAGGATCAGCCATGATCTCATTAAATGGCGGAGCAGGCTCGAAGGGCCGGATGGCCTATTCCTGCTCCTATCTTCTATGTATCTATGTATACACTTCATCTAGAGCCATCCTTTGTTTCTTAATCTGTCCCATTACCATCTCCTTTTGCCTTGAATATCTCAATGTCTCTTAACCTCTCCTGCCTTCTATCCCATCACAGACCTTCCCTTTTGTTCTTTCATCCCCTCCCCCTTTCCCAGCCCCTACACTTGCTTAAAAATCTGTTCCATTTCCTGCTTTTTTCCAGTTCTGACAAAAGGTCATCAACCTGAAACGTTAACTCTGTTTCTCTCTTCACAGATGCTGCCTGACTTGCGGAGTATCTCCAGCATTTTCTGGTTTTATACCAGGGATAAGTCCCCTGCTCTTCTTTGAAATGGGATATTTTAAAACCTTAAAATCAGGAACTTCTGCTTCACAGACAAGACAGCTTTAAGATAATAGCCTGGGGTGCGGTTGAAAGGCGATGTCATGTCAGCATTGCAATAAACTGCACCTCAGACACAAAACATTTTGCCTTAATGAACAGAAGAGCAAACAAACATTTTATATAGCAGCTTTTATACCCTCAAGGCGCCCCAAAGAGCTTCACAGCTAATCAATTATTTGTATTATGTAGGCAAATGTAGCAACTGATTTGTGCACAGCAGGGTCCTAATAGCAATGAAATGAATGACCAGTTTTTTTTTTATATAAAAGAGATGTTGTTTCAGGTATAAATGTGGACCAGGACACGAGCCTTGGTAAAACATCTCCTCTGAGAGACAGCACCTCCAGTTTCCACATCAAATAGCAGCATTTAATCTGAACCAGATCAGTTTCCCAAATGATTCAAAGATGGTAAATAGTGTTAGATTACTGCAAATAAGAGTTTAACTGTTTTTTGATAATCTTACCAAGTGCGTTCAAAGGTCATGGGATCAAGCTCCACTGCAGGACGTGGAAACTGGAGACAGAATCCATGCAAGTTAAATGCAATCATAGCAAAATCACAACATTTAGTTAATTTTCAAAATCTATTTAATTTACTTCTCTCATTAAAAGACATAGAAAACAAGCCAAAACAGAAAGTGCCAGGCAACCCGGCTGAAAAGTTACAACATAGCCCGCAGGACGAATGCCTACTCTAATCAGGACAAAACCAGTCTGCAGCATCAGTGCAACTGAACAGTCTCAACTGTTGCTGTAATGCACTTGCACATTTGTAAATTACACCCTTTGTATCGCTAACATCTCTAGAACACAAATTTCTGTCACTGGAGGGAAGCACCTATCTTTTCGTTCCTACCTCTCAGCGAGAGGCGAGATTCAGTGGCCTAGCAAAGTCCAGCTGTAAAAAAATCCCTTGTTCTAATGCAGGTAGTGCAGTGGATTACCCATTTCCATCTTTACAGCCTTAAGTACACCATTCAACTGGAGACTATTGTTAAGATTCATACAAACTGTGCAGAAATCCAGGATGTTGTTTCTTCTCTCTTCCTCAGCAGTACTCCTTTGTTTCCCATCCCCAGTCCATTGCCACTACAATGCAGTATCAACAGCTTTCAAATTATGCCCAATAAATTACAGGACACGGAGATTGAAAAGTGAACTACACTACTGTGCAAATGGTCTAAAATATCTTACAAACACACAAAAGACACACAATCAGGCTATGGTTAGGAATCGACAATACAGACATGAGAAGCAAATTTGACAAAGAAATGCAACAGTTCCTATACACTGTTCATATTACAGCAACAGCCTGACAGTCATACTCACAGAATCATACCTTTCAGCCAATGTCCCAAACTCCATCACCATCCCTGGGCATGTTCTGTCCCACCGGCAGTACAGACCCACCAGGGGTGGTGGCACAGTGGTAAACAGTCGGGAAGGAGTGGCCCTGGGAGTCCTCAACATTGACTCCGGACCCCATGAAGTCTCATGGCTTCAGGTCAAGCATGGGCAAGGAAACCTCCTGCTGATTACCACCTACTGCCCTCCCTCAGCTGATGAATCAGTACTCCTCCATGTTGAACACCACTTGGAAGAAGCACCGAGAGTAGCAAGGGCACAGAATGTACTCTGGGTGGGGGATTTCAATATCCATCACCAAGAGTGGCTCGGTAGCACCACTACTGACCGAGTTGGCCGAGTCCTGAAGAACATAACTGCCAGTCTGGGCCTGCAACAGGTGGTGAGTGAACCAACACGAGGGAAAAACCTACTTGACCTCGTCCTCACCAATCTACCTGTCGCAGATGCTTCTGTCCATGACAGCAGTGGTAGCAGTGATCACCGCACAGTCCTTGTGGAGACGAAGTCCCAACTTCACACTGAGGACACCCTCCATCATGTTGTGTGGCAATGGGATGGATTCAGAACAGATCTAGCAGCTCAAAACTGGGCATCCATGACGTTGTGGGCCATCAGCAGCAGCAGAATTGTATTCCACCACAATCTGTCACCTCATGGCCCGGCATATCCCTCACTCTACCATTACCAGCAAGCCAGGGGACCAACCCTGGTTCAACAAGGAGTGTAGAAGAGCATGCCAGGAGCAGCACCAGGCGTACCTAAAAATACGGTGCCAACCTGTGGAAGCTGCAACACAGGAGTACATGCATGCTAAAAAGCAGAAGCAGCATGCTATAGACAGGGCTAAGCGATCCCACAATCAACAGATCAGATCAAAGCTCTGCAGTCCTGCCACATCCAGTCGTGAATGGTGGTGGACAATTAAACAACTAACGGGAGGAGGAGGCTCCAAGAATATCCCCATCCTCAATGATGGTGGAGTGCAAAAGACAAGGCTGGAGCGTTTGCAACCAACTTCAGCCAGAAGTGCCGAGTGGATGATCCATATCGGCCTCCTCCCGAGGTCCCCACCATCACAGAAGCCAGTCTTCAGCTAATTCGATTCACTCCACGTGATATCAAGAAACGGCTGAGCGCACTGGATACAGCAAAGGCTATGGGCCCCGACAACATCCCAGCTATCGTGCTGAAGACTTGTGCTCCAGAACTAGCCGTGCCTCTAGCCAAGCTGTTCCAGTACAGCTACAACACTGGCATCTATCCGACAATGTGGAAAACTGCCCAGGTATGTCCTGTCCACAAAAAGCAGGACAAATCCAACCCGGCCAATTACCGCCTCATCAGTCTACTCTCAATCACCAGCAAATCAGTGATGGAAGGTGTCATCGACAGTGCTATCAAGCGGCACTTACTCACCAATAACTTGCTCACTGATGCCCAGTTTGGGTTCCGCCAAGACCACTCGGCTCACGACCTCATTACAGCCTTGGTCCAAACATGGACAAAGGAGCTAAATTCCAGAGGTGAGAGTGACTGCCCTTGACATCAAGGCAGCATTTGACCGAGTCTGGCATCAAGGAGCCCTAGTAAAACTAAAGTCAATGGGAATCAGGGGGAAAACGCTCCACTGGCTGGAGTCATACCTAGCAGAGATGGTTGTGGTGGTTGAAGGACAATCATCACAGCCTCAGGACATCGCTGCAGGAGTTCCTCAGGGCAGTGTCCTAGGCCCAACCATCTTCAGCTGCTTCATCAATGACCTTCCCTCCAACATAAGGTCAGAAATGGGGACGTTCGCTGATGACTGTACAGTGTTCAGCGCCATTCACAACTCCTCAGATAATGAAGCAGTCCATGCCCGCATGCAACAAGACCTGAACGACGTTCAGGCTTGGGCTGATAAGTGGCAGGTAACATTCGCGCCACAGAAGTGCCAGGCAATGACTATCTCCAACAAGCGAGAGTCTAACCACCTCCCCTTGACATTCAATGGCATTACCATCGCCGACTCCCCCACTATCAACATCCTGGGGGTCACCATTAATCAGAAACCTAACTGGACCAGCCACATAAATACTGTGGCAATAAGAGCAGGTCAGAGGCTAGGTATTCTGCGGCGAGTGTCTCACCTCCTGACTCCCCAAAGCCTTTCCACCATCTACAAGGCACAAGTAAGGAGTGTGATGGAATACTCTCCACTTGCCTGGATGAGTGCAGCTCCAACAACACTCAAGAAGCTCGACATCATCCAGGACAAAGCAGCCTGCTTGATTGGCACCCCATCCACCACCTTAAACATTCACTCCCTCCACCACCGGCGTACCGTGGCTGCAGTGTGTACCATCTACAAGATGCACTGCAGCAACTCGCCAAGGCTTCTTCGGCAGCACCTCCCAAACCCGCGACCTCTTCCACCTAGAAGGACAAGGGCAGCAGGCGCATGGGAACACCACCACCTCCAAGTTCCCCTCCAAGTCACACCATCCTGACTTAGAAGTATATCGCCGATCCTTCATTGTCGGTGGGTCAAAATCCTGGAACTCCCTTCCTAACATCACTGTGGGAGTACCATCACCACACGGACTGCAGCGGTTCAAGGCGGCGGCTCACCACCACCTTCTCAAGGGCAACTAGGGATGGGCAATAAATGCTGGCCTTGCCAGCAACGCCCAGATCCCATAAACAAATTTTTAAAAACTGGGCTGTCGATTTACCTGAAATTTGTAAATAGGTTCTGTGACGAGATGGGGAGAATTCTGTATTTTATTTCATGCAGTTCTGAAATAGCTAGAGATAAAATGGAGGTGTTCTTTCCTTACAAATACACAAATGAAGGGTGGAGACAAACTTTCCAAGGTACCAGATCAGGTTCATTAATCTGGAAATTAGTCAGAAAGCAGGGACTTTGTTCTTGGTGCGAATTAAATTGTACATTAACACAATATTAACAGGTCATTGGAAACCAGGTGACATAACTACTGGCTCATAAAATTCTATGTACGAGTCCACACCGTTGTCTCTTTAATCATGTATGACTGTCGGGCAGGTTTCTAAGACTTTTGGGCTGATTAGATACTGAAGATGCTCCATAATCTTCAATTCAAATAACCTATAACTCGATTAACTTGGGATCGAAGACTATTGGGAATCTGGCCCAAACACACCCTCTGAAACAGCCATTAGTGCTCCAAGGAAATGCCAGGGTTTCATTGTGTAAACCACCATTTTTAGTACACAAACGCAACAACTTGCTTTTATATAGTGTCTTTCACAGAGAATTGCTTAGAAGTTCTTTGCAGAGGAAAAGGTAAAAAGGATTACTGAGACATGGTGGGAGAATTAGAAGTGACCATAAACTTTGTTGAAGGTAGAGAAATGATGAGAATCATAGAATGGTTACAGAATGGAAGGCAGCCATTCGGCCCTTTGAGCCTGTGCCGGCTCTCTGCAAGAGCAATCCCAGTGTTTTATACAGGTTCATCATAATTTCCACGCTTTTGTACTCTATGCCTCTATTCATGAAGCCCAGGATCCCGTAAGCTTTTTTAACTGCTTTCTCAACCTGCCCTCTTCAACGATTTGTGCACATATACCCCTAGGTCTCAGTTTATGCACCCCCTTTAGGATTGTACCCTTTAGTTTATGTTTCCTCTCTTCATTCTTTCTATCAAAATGTATCACTTCGCACTTTTCTGCGTTAAATTTCATCTGCCACGGGTCCGCCCATTCCACCAGCCTTTCTATGTCTTCCTGAAGTCTATCAATCTCCTCCTCACTGTACACTATACTTCCAAGTTTTGTATCATCTGCAAATTTTGAAATTATGCCCTGTACACCCACATCCAAGTCATTAATATATACCAAGAAAAGCAGTGGCCCTAGAACCGACCCCTGGGGAACACAACTGTATACCTTCCTCCAGTCCAAAAATACACTGTTCACCACTACTCTCTGTTGCCTGTCACTTAGCCAATTTCGTACTGCCACTGTCCCTTTAGGGAGGGAGTTGCCGAGTAATGCCAAACAGCTGGAGGCATTGCTACCAATAGTGGGGTGAAGGGACCCGGGGGGGGGGGGGGGGGAGAGATACTCAGAAGGCCAGAGTTGAAAGACCAAAAAGAGTGTGGGTAGGGAGTGCAAGGCTTGAAGGGGCTGCAAACTTAGAATGGGGCATGGAGGGATTGTAAATTCAATGATTTGGGGAACAGGGAGCCAATGTTGATCAATGAGGTTGAGGATAATGGCCAAGTGGCACTTAAAACAGCACAGAATATAGGAGCAGAGTTTTCAATTAGTTGGATATTGGGGCACAGACATCCTTGGAATCACAGAAATGTACAGCTAACTAGGTAGGTGCCACTCGAACGCAGTGATATATAGTGTAATGGTAATCAACATCACTTAAATAACTACATTATCACAACATAGAAACATAGAAAAATAGGAGGAGTAGGCCATTCGAGCCTGCTCCACCATTCAATATCATGGCTGATCCCCTATCTCAATACCATATTCCCGCTCTCTCCCCATACCCCTTGATGCCTTGTGTGTCTAGAAATCTATCTATCTCCTTCTTAAATATATTCAGTGACTTGGCCTCCACAGCCTTCTATGGTAGAGAATACCACAACATCCTTAGTCTAAAAACAAAACCATATTACGGTCTTAACTGCACTACTGGACATACTGATTGTAAACTATAGCATTACGTTATTTCTGATGGACAATAATATTCAGGAAGATACAATTTCTTGTCAATTTACAAACAGTAGTAAAAAGTGGCTGGAGGTGGTAAAATCTAGCTGGCTGTCAAATAACTATGTATACTCAGAATCAGATACAAAGTTGGAAAACCTTCAACCCATTCAGGAATTTTAGTGCTAGCTCCAATTTTTAAGAATATAGAGACCTTTTCTGACACCTGCTGTTACAATTATTGTACCTTGAAACAAAACAACTTTGAATAGATCTACTTTAGAGCTGAGCAGCATACTGCTACTGCTCTCTTGAATGTTTTGTAATTTTTTTTAATGTACAGGGTTCTATTGTTATGCAAATATTTTCAGATAAGTTCCTTCCCTCCAATTTCAGGGGATGAATTTTTTGTACTGAACATGGCAAGAGTTGTCAGTGCTGGAAAACTTAACATTTTTAATCTTTTTGCACACAGGGCAAGCATCAAGTACTCCCAGGAGAGAGTACAACTTCACAAGTACGCAAGCTCCATCTACTCTGACCCGACAACATACTTCAATCCCAGTTTATAAATCCACCCACTCAGCCAGTGTGAATCTTTCCAATACAAGTCCATTTGTAGCACAAATGCATTTATCAAAATATGCCAAACTACAGCCTCTTAAATCTGGGATAAGGAGCTAAACGTGCTTAAAATATGCAGATTACACCACTTGATTCCTTGACATACATCTTCTGCTAAAGTTGTCCTATGTAGTGGCCACTGCTCTATCACAGCACGGTATCATCTTACTAGGGGACACTGTTTGCAGATGAGTAAATGTTCAAATCCCATACAAAATAAATTTCCGGCAAATGAAAGCAACTAAGATCCAAAACCTGAGAAGTATTGCCGGAGTAGAAATTTAAATCTAATGTTCGGATGCAAAGTATACATCTCAATCTGGTAACAGGTTAAGAACAGGCACAATGCAGAGTGTAAAAGATTTCAGTCAGATTAAATGCCAAGAACATCTTAGAACATGAACAAAGAATCATCATATCCTTATGCCAAATGAGGTGAGTGGCACCTTCACTGCGAATGCTTTGACTGCACCTTTATTCTCCTAGCTGAAATCCAAGAACACTGAATCCACCTCAGCCATAGATTAAAGAGGGCACATCAATGCATCAGATTTAGATTCCATGCTGATACCAGGGGTGGCATGATATTCAGAAAAAAGGAAATCAAGAATGTTGCCATTCAAAGGTGAATGAAAGCAGATATGTAGTTTCCTACTCTTAATTCAAGTTATTATGCAATTTTTTTTACTAAATTAGTAGATATATATTACAGTCGGGAGGATAAACTGTTTTATAACTGGGGAAATTATACCAAGTAGGGGATAACATTGCATGGAGATTGCTGGTGTTTGACAACATGGCAGTGGTGTGTCCTTTGATCTGGCATCTCTAAAAGAGGGAACTTTGGGTTTGGCAGAACTGCAAACAGGCAACCAGAAATTCAGCAGAACCGGGGGCTAGATGTACAGTTCAACTCACTGGTGGATTTCTGCTGTCAGTAAGAGGAGAAAGAGCATGCAGCTTAAAGCCATGAGAGGTTTGGGGGGGGGGGGGGGGGAGAGAAAGAGGTCCTGGATCTGGTCGCACTGGTTTGTGACTTTCTATGCAATCCTGGCAAATTTGAATTTAGCAATCTTGTGCTTGTCAGCATAACCAATTAGAATGTTCACATTTTCAAACTATCAAAAGACAGGTGATAATTAGAGCTTGTTTGCTTGCAAAATTGAACTTTAAAAAAAAAGGAACTTAGAATACAGACAGACATTGGTCGCCTCACTCATCTTAATACACTTTCTGAAATTTAAACACAAAAGCTACATCAGGTGTGTAATTAACACACGCACACACACTATAATCATTGTCTGAATAAAGTTCTGGAAATTTGCCTTCTAGTTTTTCTTAAAATAATTGTGAGAAATAACCACACAGAAACTGCTGGGAGCTGAAGAGAAAAAAATCCAGCAATTGTCTTCAGCTAACTATCACAGTCCTGACAAAAATATTAAATCTAAGCCCATGCTTTTGGGAGAGACTGAAGCCTTCAAGTAAAAACTTAATTAAAAAAAGGTATACACAAAATACAAATCAGTAGACATGCAATTTAATTTTAAAATTTTGTTTAAAACCTTATTCTGGACATTAGAAGCACTAGTTTAAAAAAGCACTGAGTGATTGGATTGATTCGACAGTGAAATGCTTACAAAAGAATTCCAACTATAAACGATTACATAGGCAGTTTCATTATAAATGTTGGCATAGAGTGTGACTCGAAATTGTGACACAGGAACAAAGGTTTATTAAATCCTTTGTCCAGTAAATCCTGAAGATAATGAAGAATGTGAATCAGAAAGCTAAACTCTCTTATTTGGATACCAAAATGCATTATTAAACTAAAATCTCTGATTAAAAGGCGTCTGATTCACGATATCAGTATATCCCAAGTTGATAGCCAGACAGCTAGGTTCAGGTAGAGAGGGCACAGTTTAAGGAGCGAGCAATCAATCACAAGTGCTACTATGGGAGTGCAAAAGTGGCAACTTGGGTGTAAACGTTTCAGTTAGATTAGACATGTACAACTTACATTCATTTTTACTTTACACAAGTAGTAGGGAACAAATTCCTAAAGTACAAGAAATACGTTTCCGAATCCAGATATTAAATGTTTGGAAAACAATGTTACTTAATAGAAATGATGTGCTTTTTATTATCCTGGCCCTCAGTCCCAGGTGAGATGACCAATATTAAGGAATGGCCAATGAGATACAGCATATGCCCTCCCCAGAGACAACATAGCTAGATAGACGGCACAATCAATAGTTTTGCCCACTGCACAAGTCTTAAGACAAAATGAATGCTCACATTTCTGTCCATCAGATGCTCAGACCACATTCCCCACAATATCTTCAGGTCAACCTGTATGTCCCTTATTTACGAAATAATGGCAAAAGATCATAAATCCTTAAACAGTAAAAGAGGGATAAGACTAAGCAGCTGTTTTTTTTAATCTTCTGATCAGCTCATATAGGCAAGATTGCTAACCTCTGCCCATATCTATGAATCCTTTCCTCTGTGTTAAATTTTTTATGATTCTATATCTTACTCATCTATTTCTGATTGACTACAAGTATGGTGGAAAAAAAATTGTGTTGCACTTTCAGAAGTCAGCATGTTATTAGGATGTTAGTCCTTTCCCTCCAGACCTGTAAATCAGGGCAATTTTGGATGGGTTAAGGAAAGAACCAAGATCAATTTTAAAAGTACACAGCAACTCTATTAGTCAATGTCAAGATCAGTGAGCCGTAGAGAACCAGGCTCCCAAATCTAGAGAAATAGCAGGTCTTCCCAAAGGCAAAGAGGCAACTGCAGATGTGATTTGTGAAAATTAATACAAGACGTGTATGCCTCCATAGGAACAGACAGCAAAATACGAGATGCTGAAAATCTGAAACAAAAATAGAAAAGGCTGGAGACACTCAGCAGGTCAGGCAGCATCTGTCAAAAAAGCACAAGTCAATTGATATATAAACCCTACCCCAGTTCTGAGGAAGGGTTTATACCTGAATTGAGATGTTTCAGATGATTAAAAGGATTTGATAGGGTAGAGACAGAGAAACTATTTCCTCTGGTGAGAGAGTCCAGAACAAGGGGGCATAACCTTATAATTAGAGCTCGGCAGTTCAGGGGTGATGTCAGGTAGTACTTTTTCACACAAAGGATAGTGGAAATCTGGAACACTCTCCCCCCCAAAAAGCTGTTGAGGCTGGGTGTTAAAATTCAAAACTGAGATTGATGGGTTTGTTGGGCAAGGGTTACGGAACCAAGGCAGGTAAATGGAGTTAAGACGTAAATCAGCCATGATCTAATTGAATGTGGAACAGACTCGAGGGACTGAATGGCCTATTCCTGTTCCTAAACATTAATTGACTGGTGTTTTCTCGGCAGATGCTGCAAGTCTTAGATTCTCGGAATCCTAGGTGTTGACAAGTCAAAGTGGTCTTGCAGCTTCCAATCCAGAATTATTCTTGCAAACTTGTTGCAATATTTAAACCACTCAAGTTGTTTCTGAAATCAAAGTTACTTGCCTTCAAGCAGAGGCTATTATCAGTAATTTAGTGCAAATTGATTTAATCTGTTTATACGCTAGGAACCTTGATAGAAGGGCCAGGTACCCAGCTCCTCTAAAGGCAGGCACTAGCACAACTAACATGATGTTCTGAAATACTGTCCTAATGAGGCATTTCTACCAACACCACCTCATACAAAGCTAAGTGCTTTAGCAATATTTGCACCGTAACTGAATATGCTGCAAATGTATTACCTATAAAAAAGTGACGATCTATAAAAGACCATTTTGGGTTGTTTTTTTTTTTTTAAATGGGGCAATATGAATTAATAGAATATATAACATCCACTGGAATAATTAAAACTGGAAATAATTTTTCTCTTCTTTTTTGCTCAGTTATCTATGATCCTAGGTTTGAATCCTTTACAAAGTATAAATGCATCCAAAGTAATATGTACCCTAAACCTAGCTGGAAGTAGTCAAATCAAACCAAAACGTACAGAACTCTAGAGTTCCCAATGATTCACCATTCATTCAACCCTTTAACTATTTCTAGTTATCTTTTTTCTACCCTCCGTAAAGCACCATGGGACATTTGTTACATTGAAGGCCCTATATAAAAGCAAGCTGCTGTTTAGCATCATACACTTTCGTTTCCCCTGGCTGGAGAGTCTAGAACTAGGGGTCATAGTCTCAGGATAAGGGGTCGGCCATTTAGGACTGAGATGAGAAATTTCTTCACTCAGAGGGTTATGAATCTTTGGAGTTCTCTACCCCAGAGTGCGGTGGATGGTCAGTCTTTGAGTATATTCAAGACTAAGATCAATAGATTTTTGGACACTAAGAGAATCAAAGGGATATGGGGATCGGGCGGGAAAGTGGAGCTGAGGTAGAAGATCAGCTATGATCTTACTGAATGGCGGAGCAGGTCGTATGGCCTACTCCTGCACCTATTTCTTATGTTTGAAACTGGGTTTCTAATCTCAGACAATTTCACAATTAACATTTATTGCGCTCCAGGATGCCACTGTCCAATAAAATTGAGAAAATGCTCTTATCAAATTCAAGTGCTGGCATTTTCCAATTACTTTGTGTGGCTTCCAGAATCACACCAAGATGGGACAACATAGATACACTTCACTAACCACTACACAGTCAAAATTCACAAACATGTTCGCAGATGGCTAGGCTTCCTATCTACACATTAACGAATAACACTCCATCTTTCGATTCTCTGGTTCAATTTGTATGGAAGACAACAGAATAATGGAACAGTTAAAGGGTGACGAAATTCTAATATCAGTTAATGCAGAAAGAGGATGTGTAGAGTCTGATCAATGCTCCATTCTTGTGCAATGTTAGGTAAAGACAGTATCTCCTTTTGGCCAAAAGGTCTCTTAGCCATAGCAAATATGGTTAGCTTCCAGGTCAGGAGATTACAGGAGTACAACACCCCAGAAAATGAATACAGAGCTTCAGATTATGAACCAATGCAGGAGTTAGAGGCTTGAGGGTAATTTTGATCTTTTCATCGCCTTCATAAGTTTGAACATTTGCCCATTTTCTTTACTGAACCCCTTCCATGAGAAAACTAAAGGCGGATACATGGCCTGAGAGGAAATGTACTGCATGGTGTTAATGAGACATACAGACATGGTTGGATCTGCGTCAACCACTGGTCTATTGAGTTAGGGAAGCTTAGGATTCCAACTCCTGTCACTATTCAGTATCACATCAGCAATTTCTATTCGGGGATGTCAGGTTAAAAAAGAATTAGGCTCAGTTGTGATGCCCCCACCCCAATCCATCTGCCAGATACAATCTGTCTACGCAAGAAGAATAGAGGCTTGGGTGAGTTACTGGAGGGCTGCAAGTGGGAACCATATTCCACAAAGCATCATTACCTTCAAAACGGAGAGAGATGGCAGATGTAGCTTTTATATGTAGACTGGTAGAACTAGGAATTAGTCAGTTCCCTGGTCATATATGAGCAAAATCTCTTTCACTGCATCTCAGTTATAGTTTCCTGAATTCCATAAAGGCTTCTATTTCCACCCGAGGTGGAGTACTTGTTACATCGCTACTGCTTAATAGGCAATTAACAGACTGTGGGCTGAGCTACATAACCTGGCTCAATCTACACAAGTAACTGCTTCAAAATGATGGTGACAAAGCTGTGTCTATGCCTTGCAATCTACAGTGGTATTACAATTTCCTATTGTCCAATTGTGTAATTAGGTCTACCTCAGGGTAGGGCTCAATTCTACAACACGACTGACTCATTAGACTAGGTAAGGCAAAGTTAATTTTTCACAATAAATAAATCCTAGGGTTGAAATGCAGCCTTGTGTAACAATTATGTAGGGGCACCTACACCACAATCCCATAAAGCCTGACCTCTTGGGTTTGAATCTGGATGATTAATTTGAGGGGAGGGAAATTGGAACTTTTTAGCTACAGGGTATATCTGAACCCCTCTAGTCATGTTATGTCTCTTCTCTTCTCCCTCTGCCCTCTTAATGATGTTGCAACAGGCACCACATTCAGACAATAGGAATATGCAACACATTATGATGGTGAATTATTTTCTCTTCCTTTCCATGCCTGTGTTGGGTTTCAATGTTGCTCTTCCTCCCATTCGCCATTTTTACCCAATACAAAGAAACTTGAGCTGCAACCTAGCAGACATCAAATCAATACAAAATTGGAAGAAACAAACAAGGAATGTGTTTCACTGGTCTGTGAATAGAGTGCAACAAGCCTAAGGACACCAGCGAATACTGAGCCCTGTTATGCAGTTGAGCCTACCTGTGGAATATCATCCATTTCCTGCTGACATAGGACTACCTATCCCAAGATCTACTGTGGCATTCTACTCAGCAACGGTGGAATGTCAGTAACACACTAGCACCACAATACACCACCAGATACCTACTGAATTGCTGGACACAGTGAGAGTATTTTTAAATCTCCCCATTTGCTGTGTAACTGGAACAGGTTTAAATATTCCCAAACCCGGAAGTAGAAAGCACTGGAAAGTCTAGTTAGAATGTGCTGAGATATAAACTGTTTAGATGCTGCCAAACCTCCACAGACAACTGTTCTTTTCACCTACCCATCCAAATAGGCTGCCTACTCAGGAGAAGGGGGGAAAACCGCAAATGTTGAAAATAATTCCAGAGCACAAGTGCAATTTCTCCACCACAGTGAGCTCTGAGCACATGTGACAGCTTAAATGGGAGAAATAGGTCGAGTATAATAATAGGGAGCAACTTCATGAAATGCCTGGCATAGACAGACCAATGCCACCAGATTTGGTGACATTCCATTTCCTGCCATTAAAAATAAATTGAATAGCAGCTTGGAATTTGTTGTCTATGGAATGGAGATGCTAATAATTGAGACTTCTCCAGGTTCACCCTTACCTGTTGGGTCTGCCAGTTGTATACTCCCTTCTCAGATGTTATGACCAATCAGAGCTCCTGAGGAAGATCAATGCAGGACAGGTGCAAAACTGCACGAGCAATAGTCACCAACTAAAGACTGAACACAGACTGTTCTGAAGGATAAGAGCATAATGTACAATAGCTGTAGCAGAACCAGTGTGCTTGGCCTCTTCCTCGTGTTCATTATATGAAGGCATTATGAATGCTACTCTTAACATAGTTACTCATTGCTATTTGGCAGATTTCCTCTCAAGTGGAAAAGACAGCAACTTAAGATAAAATAATCTTGGATTCTGAAGCACTAAAGGCAAATTAGTTGCAACTCATAGGAAAGTTGAAGACATAGTGGGCGATCAAACAATTAGCATAAAATTACTTTGTGCAGCTTGTGTGGTGACTTTGGACAGTATAAATTTCACAAGCTGCCAAAAAGAAAATAGATTACAAGATATACCAAGAACCAAATCTCATGCTCATATACAATACAGGAAGGAACGGGTGGGGAAATTGCACTGGTGCAAGTTTTCAATTTTAAAAAAGAATCATGCATATACAGCACTGCCTATTAGATGGGCAATAGTTCCCAAGCTACACCATCAATCCGAACTCGTCACTAAGTGCGAGACTGGCTGCTAGCCGAGCTTCCCTGCTTCCTAGTAGGAACCAAATATCTGCTCAGCAACATTGTGTTGACACACCAAAGAACAGAAACATGCTACAAGGTGAAGAATCGCAGACAGCAGCCAGAATCGTATTAAGTGTCATAACCAAACTGTTGCACCACCTGACAACTGTGCGCATTTCTCCTCAAACTTATTACACAAATGTTATTTCACTTAAAAATATAGCATGTGGGTTTTTCAGCACTGGCTAGCAGCTGGAACAGAACACCAGGAGCATTACTGTAAATCACCATCACAGCCACATTAACTGGTCTCAATTCTGTTCCCAATTCTGTTCCATATTAAATCAAAATACAGCGCACCAGAGTACAAATTTCCAGGGTTATAGGACAATGGCAATTGCTACCCCACCTCCACATAGCACTTCTCTGTAGCATATTGTATTTACAAAACAAACTTGAGGTTTGTAAATTTCATTCTAACTCAATTGGTTGTTCTAATTAGCTCAAACTTTTTAAAAAACTAATCACCTACTTGTTTTACTTTACTTTCTTTTTTAAGAATCAGTAACATAAAACACCATTATAGACATTGAAACCCTTAAGACTACAACAACATGCACTTATATAGCACCTTTAACATAGTAAAACATCCCAAGACACTTCACAGGAGGATTATAACATAAAATTTGACACCGAGCCACATGTGAAATTAGGACAGGTGACCAAAAGTTTGGTCAAAGAGGTAGGTTTTAAGGAGCGTCTTAAAGGAGAGAGAGGTGGAGAGGCTTGGGGAGAGAATTCCAGAGCTCAGGTCCTTGGCAGCTGAAGGCACGGCCGCCAATGGTAAAGCGATTAAAACTGGGGATGAGCAAGAGACCAGAATTAGAGGAGCGCAGAGATCTGAGGGTTGTAGGGCTGGAGGAGGTTACAGAGATACGGAAGCGTGAGGTGAGGTTATGGAGGGATTTGAAAACTCTGATGAGAATTTTAAAATCAAGGCGTTGCCAGACCAGAAGCCAATATAGGTCAGCGAGCACAGGAGTGATGGGTGAACGGAACTTGGTGAGAGTTAGGATACGAGCGGAAGAGATTTGGATGAGCTCAAGTTTAAAGAGGGTGTAATGTGGAGACAGGCTAGGAGAGCATTGGAATAGTCAAGTCTAGAGATAACAAAGGCATGGATGAGGGTTTCAGCAACAGATGAGCTGAGGCAGGGGCGGAGACAGGCGATGTTATGGAAGTGGAAATAGGCGGTCTTGGTGATGGGAGAGAATATGGGGCCGGAAGCTCAGCTCTGGGTCAAATAGGATACCAAGGTTGCAACAGTCTGGTTCAGCCTCAGACAGTGGCCAGTTAGAGGGATGGAGTCAGTGGCTAGGGAATGGTGTTTGTGGCAGGGACCGAAGACAATGGTTTAGGTCTTTCCAATGCTGGATGAAATTTCTGCTCATCTAGTACTGGATATCGGACAAGCAACATGACAAATCAGAGGCAGTGGAGAGGTCACATGAGTTGTTGGTAAGGTAGAGCTAGGTGTCGTCAGTGTACAAGTGTAACCTGACTAGAGAGCAAAAGCACAATACAACAACTAGTCACAGGAATAACAACAGAAAACGCTGGAAAAACTCAGCAGGCCAGGCAGCATCCGTGGAGAGAGAAAGAGAGTTTTTCCAGCGTTTTCTGTTGTTATTTCGGATTTCCAGCATCCGCAGTATTTTGCTATCGAACTAGTCACAGGAGTTATGCTGCTGCAGTCTTACCAGAGCAGTACACCTGTTAATGCTAGGTGTACCAGCTTCCCAGAATTATTTAAAATACTAAAATGATTTCTGTTGAGAGATTAGGTGACATATCCGAGGGGGATATCAGTGTGATGCTGTCTGGCCACTGGTGGTGTGGATGAAATAAATAAATAATTCAATTTAGATCTGGTCCAAATATAGTTGATATGACATGCAAATATTTTACTTGGAATATATATATGTATCAAGCTATCCAGGTCAGAGTCAAGTAGTGTAGTTTTAACACATACATCCAAAATATTAAATCAGTTTGGGGGACTGGACAAACTACCTTCCTCAATGTCCAGAATCAATGAGAACAAAATTAATGTACACTTCAAGTGCATGCCAGTCCTAGAAATACTTCAACTGCCTAAAACATTTTTATTTGTACCACTACAATTAAAACTTAAGAATATGAACATTAATCACGTGATGGCATCACAGTAACCAAATTGACTGACGAAAGGTCGTCGACTTGAAACGTTAACTGTTTCTCTCTCCATAAATGCTGCCTGACCTGCTGAGTATTTTTTCTCTATTTTTAATCCAATTTGACTACTATTTTTCATATGAACTGGTCAGACTCGTTTTGCTAAATCCCGGTGGGGGTGGGCTGAGGAGGAGGCAACCTTCGCCAGCTGTTTATGCACAACTCAAGAGAGCTAATTTCCGTCTGCTCATGCCAAACTCCGGGAAGCACGTACGCCCTTCGACAGCTTACGACTGGTGTAAAATAAGCCAAATTATTTACGTTAAATTCACACACACAGTCCCCGGCGCAAACTGAAACTCCTTCACATCTACAAATAGGACATCTTTAATCCGATTCACTCCCGCATTAAGTGCCACAGATTAATCAGGAACAAGACACAAGGGCGATAAAGCCGAGCTACCGCTTCGTCGAGATTGGAAACGATAGAAGGCGGCGGCGAGGCTTACCCGAGGTACGATTCATGGCCCTGACGAGCCTGCGGCCTAAAGGCGCCCAGCCAGCAGTATAAAGAAGCCGCAGACTCTTCGCTAATCCCGGGTCGGGGACACAACCCATCCCAGCGCCCAGGAACAAAGCAGCGAGGCCCGGTCTCGGACCGTGCGCTTTCACCGTGCCTAAACCGCGGCCTAGCCTGCAGCGCGGGGCCTGACGCCCAGGCCCGCGGCCTCGGCTACTGTCCGTGCGGCGCTACTCACTGCATTTAAAGAGGCTCCCGGTGTTTGGTTGCGGCTTCTCCCCCGCCCGCTGCTCCGGGGTAAGCGCAGCGTCGGCCTGATCCGGGCTGGAGACGGACACGCGACTCAGGCTCGGTCCGAGCACAACCTCCGCCACAGACTCGGCGCCATTACACGGCACACGTGACCGACACCCCAGCACGTGATTGGCAGGCGGGGGAGGGGTGTGTGGGGGAGGGACATGGACACACTGACAGCACAGAGCAAGCAATGCAGCCCCAAAAACATCCAGAGTGACCTCGCTGCAACCAAGGGCAAACTGCACGCACTAACGACCGGGGCTCCTGATTCTGCAGCCAGTAGGCACTGGAAGTGTAAACACCGGTGGCAATTTACAACCTCAACATTGAGTTCAACAATTTCAGATCATAACCTCTGTCCCCATATTTTCGGTGGGCAGTTGTTGATGATTCTGCCATTCCCATTTACACCTCTTTTAGACCCATCTTTTGTTCATTTACTTGTCCCATTGCCATCTACTTTTGCCTTGCACCATCATCCCATTTGTCATTTAATCACTCCTGCCTTCCACCCTGTCACAGACCTTTCCTTTTGTTCTTTCCCCTCCTCCCCCCTTTCCCTGCCCTTGCTTAAAACCTGTTATCTCTCTAACTTTTTCCAGTTTTGATGAAAGATCATCATTAACTCTGCTTCTCTCTCCACAGATGCTGCCTGACCTGAGTATTTCCAGAATTTTCTGTTTTTATTTCAGATTTCCAGTATCCGCAGTATTTTGCTTTTGTGCTAGAAGTGCAAACACTGGTGGCACTGGAAGTCCAAACAAACAGCTATGGCCCTCCCTGCCACCACACAAACCAGCGTACACACCCAACTAAAAACTAGCAAAAGTTGTCCAAAAACTTCAAAAAGAGCTGGCATAGCCCTACCATAAAGTGGCTCATTACAGCCTTGACTAGAGGCATTATTACATATCAAGACAAGGAATTAGACTGGAAATGTACTGGGCTTGTCATAAATTAATTTGCAAGTACACCCAATATTCCATTACTTTTACTGCAGTATATAAAAGCAGTTAAAAGCTGTGGTGATTTAGAAATGATTTAAGATTTACTTTCTATGGGGTCCTGCTCTCCCAGAATATTTTTATCTTTGATACCCAATACCTACTGTAATTCAAGTGTAAATCTGTGTAATTTTTTGTAACATTAAATGCTACACCACTCCAACCCCACTCCGTATTTGATTTCCCTGCACTGATGGAAAGTCTCAAATCAAAGCAGTTAATGCATTCACACCAGGGAACATCCACAGTGTCTCAAAAACAGCTGCAATTGGAAGAAAATTAACCTTCACATAAAACCGTTCCAAGTTTCTTTGAGCAAATTAGTAAGTTTTAAAAGCTGCATTTTAGCAGTTTCTCTATTACAGCTAACTATCTTGGAGGCAAACGCTAAATAAACTGACTCTTAGAAACCAAAAGTTAATTTAAAAGTTTTTTTTCTCAAGTTTGTATTCAAGAAAGGGGGAAAAATAATGGCTGACTGAAGTCTGAATTCCATTCTCCAACCAATCTGGTTTCGACAGGCTCTCATCCCACCTTCCAAATGATCTGAGTGGTCGATACTGGCAATCTCCATTTACACTAACAAACACATGGGTTTAAACGCTAAGGGTTGACATGTATGAACCAGTGAAGTGTTTTTGTTGACCTTCAGAGCTTCCTCAGCCATCGATGCAGGTACTAGCACCACCAAAATGGGAATTGTGACTTTACAGACTCTTTTACTCATACCAATCGGACCCGAGGAGAGAAATGCTGAAACAACTTGTGTGCGCCACTCCGATTTATACTGGCATCTGATGCTCTCACTCAAGACCTGTTGGAGCCTGATTCAATCGAATCTTGAGCATATATTTTGAGCGTTCAAAGTCATGATATACTGCTGGAACCTAAACAGGAGTGCAAATATGTGTATGAGGATAGGTCTGCAAATATGGTGTCATGATACAATTGCATGTCACAGTGCAAGCCTGGAAATTGTTAGAGCCATTTCTAAGTGTCTGCATACAAGTTGCATTATGATGCAAACACAAAGAATCAGTTCAACAAGATTACAACTTACATTTATATAGCACCTTTAACATACAAAATGTTCCAAGGTACTTTACAGAAAAATAAGAGGAACAGATACTGAACCATGGAAGAAAGGTGAGTAGAGGTAACAGAAAGCTAGCTCAAAAAAGGTAAATTTAAAAAGGTTTTAAAAGGGCAAGAAAGCAGACAGGACTTAGAGAGTTCCAAAAGTAGGGCTAAGGTGAATGGAAGCTCTGTCATTAATGGTGGGATGGGAAAGGAAGAATGCACAGGAGACCAGAGCTGCAGGATGGAAGGCAACACGAGGAGGCTGTAGAGGTTGGGAGCAGCCAGCCCATGAAGTTACTTGGTAGAGGACAAGCAAGTAGTCAGGAAGGGGGTGGCATCAGTGACACAGAAGTGGAGTTCATGGTAAGTGCCAATAATGATGGATTCGATCTTCCTGCTAATTAGCTGAAATGAAGTTGTGAGTCATCCAAGACTTGACATGGGACATGGAGTCCTACAAAACTTTTTGTGGGGTCAAGAAGTGGCACAAAGGTAGAGGTGGGCGTCACTAGTGCACACACGGAAGCTGACCTCAAGCCTATGGGCAATATTGCTGATGGACAGTAGCTCACTAAAAAAAAAAAAGGGGGGCAAAGATAGCTCTGTGTAGGATTACAGAGATGATACTTTCGGAAAGGGAAGATAAGCCTTCGCAGGATATATAGTGGCTTTGTCTGGATGGTTAGAAGCGGAACCATGTAAAGGCAGTCAAATGAAGCTGAACAATAGAATAGGTAGTGTAAGAGAATGGTGTGGTCAACTACGTCAAACGTGTGGAGAGGTTGAGGACAAGGAGGAATAATGTACGCGTCATAGACAATGTCCCTACGACTTTAGTTAGGGCCATTTCAGTGCTGTGAAATAGGCAGCTCAGATTAGAATGATTTGAACAGGGAGTCTGAGCAAAGAGGCGGGCACAGAACTGAGGCAATGACAAGTTGAATTATGAATGATTGGTTAGAGGTGTGGTGTTGCAGGATGCATAGGTCGAGGATATATATTTTTAAATAGAGAATGATAATGACAGTTTTGAAGGGAGATGGTGCTAGAAAAAGGGAAACATTAAAAATATCGGCTGCCATAAGGAGTAGTTGCGTTATCAGGAGGGGATCAGTAAGTGGGTCTCATGGGAGACGAGTTTGGAAAGGTGAGAGGATAACTGCAAAGTGATAGGGGTTCAGAGCTCGAGCGGTTGGGAGACTAGAAAGGTTAGTATACTGGGGAAAAGAGAGAAGGTTGTATAGAGGAGGTGAGGAAGGGGATGTAGCAGGGGCAATTGCACAGATGGTCTTGCTCTTGAGACATCCTTAAGCTCCTTGTACTTGGAGTTAGAGGCAAGAACAAAAGAAATAGGAGCCCTTTGAGCCTGCTCCACCATTCAATAAGATCATGGCTGATCTTCTACCTTAACTCCACTTTAACTCCCGCACTATCCCCATGTCCCTTGATTTCCTCAGTATCCAAAAAAAAGGGTGGATGGGGAAGGACAAAGAAGCTTAATGGGGCAGTTAGCTATGAAGAGAAAGCAAGGTTTGTCCTTGCCCTCCATGATAATTGTGGATTAGTAGGCAGTATTGGCTATGGGGAATGAGGCATGGTAAAGCTCGGCATGGTCAAACCAAAAATATCAATTGATGACTAGGCCAGTTGTGAGTTAGATCCACTTGAGTTTATGCCCCTCTGATTTGTGGATGCCAAGATGGGAGCTGCATCGGGGAAGTAATAGCGGTGGAAAACAGCGAGGGATTTTCTGGGAACAAGGGCATCGAAGATGGAAGCTACAGCAGCAGAGGCATATGCTAGGTGGAAGTAGAGAAGAGGGAGCTGGGGATGAATTTTTTTCCCATGGACAAACAGTAAGAATAATGGGATTCAGAAGGGATGCGGAATGTGAGTGGCATTGGAGACAAGGAGCTGATTAGAGACTGCCTCAACAATGATCAAGAAATCGTGTGGAGACAGGCCATGAAAGGTGGGGATTGAGGAAGTAATCATGGGTATAAGTGGGGATTTATAATGAAGGATGTGTATGAGTTGAGGACAGCAAAGTCAGAGAAGAGGGCTGGAGGCGTTTAAATATAAATTGAAGTTAGCCTGGATAAGCGATCAGTGAGCTAGAAAAGGTAGTTAATCTGATGGCGGATCCAAAAAAAAAGTTGGACTGCACTGCAGTTGATTCTCCAGCATAGTTCTCCAGAATTGGAAGCAGTGCTCGGGTCCCACAACATTTCTGCAATTTATTATATTTTTTTCATATGAATTCTTTTGATAGGCCAAAATATTATGAATTAAAAATGTCTCTTCCATTTGCTGTATAAATACAAGTTGTTGTTGTATTCTTAAAAGTTATTTTGGCTCTGTGGTAGAAAAAATACAAATATTGTCTAGTGATAACTACATTGCTGTGGCAGGCTAGCTGGGTCAGATGATTTCCTGGAGGGAATTTATTACATGTACACACACGTTAATTGCATCAGAAATATCCTTGTGTTTTTGAAAAGCTAAATGTGTGCAAATCTTGGAGCTGCAGCTGTTTAATTAAATCAAAAAGCTGGCCAATGAAGGAAAAGGAGTGCTGTTGAGAGATTTCAATTATCCACTTAGAAGGGGACAGCTACAGTAGATGGGAGGTCCCTAAGAAGCATTTATTGATGCAAGGAGTAGCATCAGCGATGAGCCACAGTTGACAGACCTAGAGGTGGAGGAGCACTTTAGTGATTTGGACCACTCCATTATAAGATTTAAAATATGGGGCTCTAGCTAGTTTAGGATTAATAGTATGCTGGTGCCGCATTTAGAAAGGCTCAGTTTAAAGAAATAAAAGGAGACCTAGTGGAGATTAAATGGAAGGGAATTGGGTGAGATTTTTAAAAATATATTTGGTCTTGGGATTTGAGAGCTGCTAGCAAGATTGCATTTATTGCCTATCCCTAACTGCTTTGAGAAGTTGGTAGTGAGGCTTCTCTTTGAAGTATCCAGTGATTATGAATGAATGACAATATATGCTAAGTCAGGAGAATATGTGACTTGGAGGTGATGGTGTTCCCACATTGCTGCTCTTGTCCTTCTCAGTAGAACAGGCCGCAGGACAGAAAGGTGCTGTTGAAGTAACCTTGGTGAGTTTCTGCAGTGTATCCTGTAAATCACACATATACAGCCACAGTGCCCAGTGGCGGACGGCTCAATACTAAATCCAGGGGCAACAGCGCTGATCAATCAAATTGCTCTATCCTGGATAGTGTTGAGTTTCTTGTGTTGTTGCCAGTGCACCCATCCAGATGAGTGGGGAATATTCCAACACACTTCTCTAATCAGCCTTGTGAGTGAAGAGGCTTTAAGGAGTCAGGAAGCCATCCATTCCAGATTGCCCAGCCTTTGCCTTGCTTGTGTAGTCATGCTAGTAATATGGCTAATCCAGATAAGTTTCTGGTCAATGGTGACTCCAAAACATTGATAATGGGGGACTTGGCAGAGGGGGGCAGGAGTGGCTGGGCTTTATCTTGTTCAATTTGGTAATTGCCTGGCACTTGTATGGCGCAAATGTTAACGGTCACTTGTCAGTCCAAGCCTGGATGTTGTCCAAGTCCTGCTGTTGTGGGATAGCATAGACTGCTTCATTATAGGAAGAATTGTGAATGGAACTGAGCACTGCGGAATAGTCTGCAAACAGCCCCCTCTCCCGATATTACAACAAAATGAAGGTCATTGATGAAGCAGCTGAGGATATTTTCCTGAATAACTCCTGCAACGATGCTCTGGGGCTGGAATGGTTGGCCCCCAACAACCACAATCATCTTCCTTTTGATTGCTAGTACACCACAGCCTGTACCAAGAAGTTAAAGGGGGGACTGTCTTAACCTCATTGTAATTGATTATACAATACTGATGCGCCACATCCGGACTAATCCAGAATCCCTCCATGGCCTCGCCCCTCCCTACCTCTATAACCTCCTCTAGACTTACAACCCTTCGAGATCTCTACGCTCCTCCAATTCTGGCTTCTGGAGCCTCAACTATTCACCATATTTATTAACGATGTAGATGGCGGGATAGAAAGCCACATATCCAAGTTTGCCGATGACACAAAGATAGGCAACATTGTAAGCAGTGTAGATGGAAGCATAAAATTACAAAGATATTATTAGATTAAGCGAATGGGCAAAACTCTGGCAAATGGATTTCAATATAGGGAAGTGTGAGGTCATCCACTTTGGACCTAAAAAGGATAGATCAGATGACTTTCTAAATGGTTAAAAGCTAGAAGCACTGGAGGTCCAAAGAGACTTAGGGGTCCATGTACAGAGATCATTATAATGTCATGGACAGGTACAAAAAATAATCAAAAAGGCTAATGGAGTGCTCGCCTTTATATCTAGAGGACTAGAATACTAGAGGTTAGAAGTCATGCTACAGCTATACAAAGCCATGGTTAGACCACACCTGGAGTACTGTATTCAATTCTGGGCACCACACCATAGGAAGGATATATTAGCGTTGGAGGGAGTGCAGCGTAGATTTACTAGAATTATACCTGGACTCCAAGGGTTAATTTACGAGGAGCGTAAACTAGGGTTGTATTCCCTGGAATTTAGAAAATTAAGGGGTGATTTGATCAAAGTTTTTAGATATTAGGGGGAACTGATAGGGTAGAGAGAGAAATTATTTCCGTTGGTTGGGGAATTTAGGATAAGGGGACATCGCCTAAAAATTAGAGCCAGGCCTTTCAGGAGTGAAGTTAGGAAACACTTTGACACGCAAAGGGTAGTAGGAGTTTGGAACTCTCTTCCGCAAACAGCAGCTGATGCTAGGTCAATTGTTAATTTTAAATCTGAGATTGATAGATTTCTGCTAACAAAATGTATTAAGGGATAAGGGGCAAAGGCAGGTATATGGAGTTAAGGTCACAGATCAGCCATGATCTCATTGAATGGTGGAACAGGCTTGAGGGGCTAAATGGCTTACTCCTGTTCCTTTGTTTCTATAAAAGGATCAGTAGGGATGCTATTAATGATCACTTAAAAATTATTACCTAAAGTACTTGGGCTTGATGGATGATACTTAACATAGCTTCAGAAAGCAAAGGTCATGCTTGGCAAACCTGATCCAATTTTTTAAAGAAATCACTGAAATGGTAGATCAGGGAGATCCGGTAGATGTTGTCTACTTGGATTTCCAAAAAGCTTTTGATAAAGTGCTACAAAAGGGACTTTGCTAAAATTAACCCCTTTGAGTCAAGTAAGATATTATGAGATGGATCACAAATTGGCTAAAGGACCATTGGCAACGAGTGGTTTTAAATGGGGCTGCTTCCCATGGGGTCTAGTCACTAGTTGATACCCCAGGGTTCTATACTGCCTTCTCTCCTGTTTAATGATCTAGAACAGGGCATAGTGTAGTTATTAAATTCACAGGAGATACTAAATTGCACAATAGTCAGGACCTTGGAAGGAGGATACAGATTACAACAGGATTTGGATAAACAGACAAATGTCGTTCCACATAGATAAATGTGCAGTTATAGGTACGCAGAATTCAAGTATAGAGAATAGCATCGCTGGGTATAGGTTAAATGTGACAGGAAGGCAGAAAGACTTGGTCATTGATCACTTCCTAAAGATTGAAGCGTTGTGTCAGGTGAACAGGCTGTATTGCCTGGAATGTTCAGTATTAAATTAGGGCGTTGATAACAAGGTTATATAATGCTTTGGTGAGACCTCATTTAGAGTATGATGTACTTTTTTGGTCTTCCTACCTCAAGGAGGTCAATTTGGCACTAATGAAGAACGTGAGGATGATATCTGGCCGAAGTGCACTGAGCTATGAAGATAGATTTTGTGTCTTCGGTTTGGATCTGCTGAGGAAGTGTAGACTACAGTTGGCCTTTGCTGATCGAGGTTGGAGGAACAAATCAGCTAGGGTTCCCACTCCTGATTGCTATCCAGGTAGCCCCTGCTAGAAAGTACATATTTTGTGGATATCAGATCAGGGCAGCATCAGTTTTTGTTGTGAATCACCCAGAAACTGCACTTTTAAACACCCTACTGCCTATCCTTTGGCCCTTCATTCACCAAGATATTGCTGCAGCTGTCAATATGCATAGCCACACCCTCACCTCCACCTCTGATACGTTTGTCCCCAGCAAAACCTTTATTCTTCCCCCATCCTGGCCATTCCCTTAGTATGGCCCCATCTTCGCTCCCTCACGTCCAAAGGGTACAGACTTGAGTGTACCTGGTGCACAACTGGTTTAGACATTCATCACATCAAGTGTTATAGAGCTTCACTCTCCTCTGCCAAAACTGTCCCCTGTTCCAGGATCATCCTGGAGAGCAAAGACAATCGCAGCTTCTTTTCTCAATTTCAATCTGCTTAAATCCCTCTCCACCGCCCCTTCCACCCTCACCTCCAACAAGTGCAAGGAGCTCTTGGACATCTTTGTCACTAAGATTGAGACCATCCATTCATCTGCCTCTGCCACATCCCTCCTTTCCCCATGAAGCCAAACCTCCCCTCAGCTCCCTCTGCCTCAGCCCTGAACCTGCATCTTTCTCTAGTTTCTCTTCCATGTTCCGTCATGCCCGCTGAGCTCACCTTATTCACAAGACCCACCTCCTGATACCTTGACCCTATTCCCACTAAACTGCTTACCAACCAACTTCCCTTCCTGGTCCCTACGCTAACTCACATTGTAAATTATTCCTTTTCTTCAGGTACTGTCCCTCCTCCTTTCAAAACTGCCATCATCACCCTCTTCAAAACACCCACCTTCAACCCCTCTGTCTTTGCAAACTATCCCCCTTCTCTAACCTCCTTTTCCTCTCCAAAGTCCTTGAATGAGTTGTCGTCCTCCAAATCCGTGCCAGTCTTTCCCGTACTCCATGTATGAATCTCTCAAATCAAGTTTCCTTCCTGCCATTGCACCAAAACAGCCCTAACCACTCACAAATAACATCCTTCACTGTGACCATGGTGCAATCTCACAGCACTATTCCTCCTCATCTTACTCGACCTCTCTGCAACCTCTGGCATGGTCAACCACACCATCCTCCTCCAATGCCTTGCTCTGTTCTCCAGCTCAGTAGGACTACCCTTGCTTGGTTTCACTCTTACCTATTCAGTCATAGCCAGAACATCTCCAGAAATAGCTTCTCTTGCAGCCCCCAAGGATATATCCTTGGCTTTCTCCTATTCCTCATCCACATGCTGCCCCTCGGCAACATCATCTGAAGACTTGGGGTCAACCTCCACATGTATGTTGACAATACTCAGCTCTACCTAGTCACGACCTCTTTTGACCCTTCCACTGCCTCGGTGTTGTCTGACACTCAGTCTTGGATGAGTTTGAGTTGCTATTTCCTTTAGCTAAACACTGCAATGATGGAAGCCATCTTATAATAATCAAGACCACTCAATAATAGTCACTGAATTTTCTCCCCAAATCATTGGTAAAAGAATATATGGTATTAAAGATGTAATTTCACTGATGAACAACTTTCTGACTTCACACTACTGGAGGGAAGCTTCACCTGTTGGGAGCCCATATGGGAAATTTTGGGCACATATTTCGCACAAGTCTTTGACACATTAATTTAATTTTATCCCATTAGCATAAAGTCAGTAAAGCACCCTTATTCAATTATTGTAAATCAGTCGATCTGAGAATACATTGTGCATCTCATAATGCAAGATCCCTGTTATAAAAGAGCATTTCCCTCAAGCCACTGTAAGCAACAGGGAAGATGTACTAGTAGTAGTTACATGACTTGTCTGTATGCACTTCCTGTCGGTCACACTCAGGTGTTACTCTGTGGCGCCACAATTTCTTGCTGCCGATTGGGTTAAATTTCATATTCATAAAAAAGAGCGACAAATCAGATCTCTGTCATAATGAGCAAGGGGAAAAATCTAAGAATAAACTAAACCAATCTTACTACTCAAAAGAAAGTTTTCAGAATCCTTTTTGGCTGCAACAAGTCAGAACTCTTACCTCTGCAGTGAGGAAAATCTGTCAGATTAAAAAAAAGAAACTGAACCAATCAGATTACTCTGAAAATTTTCTGATGTTTGAGTTGCCAACTTGAATTTTTCACCTAGCTAGAAATTCACAAATAAAACACAAGAACCCATAAATTATTTATAATTCATAATAAAATGCTTAGTATTACTCTTATAGTTGCCTAAAAAAAAATTCTCAAGAATCCTACTCCTGGGTCCGGAGCCCAAGATGCCTACCCCCTGGTTCTGAAGCCTGACTCAATTTGGAGTGCTTGGCTGGATTCCGCCGATTCTGTAGATCCCTTGCTTCTTCTTGGTTGGTCGATGTGTATGTCAATCACGGCAAGATCCTTCCCGCTTCACTTTGGCTGAAAATACATGCAAGAATCCTTCTCTAATGTCACGTTGACTTCCCAAAGTATGCCTGTTGTCTGTAAACCCCAGCCCTTTGCAGTACAGTGGAAAAGCCCAGAAGTGTGTGAGGGAACTGAATTTTTTGACATAAAAACCTGAAAACAGCGTAAACCATAAGCTCGCAAGCTTTTGTCGAAGATAAACAATATTTAAAGGAAAATTCGGGAAACTTCAATGATTGACAGCAAGACTGGCCTTTCAAACCAAATTAGATTTTGCTGTTTGTAAGCTTTGCGCTTCACCTTCCTCTCCCAGCCCCTACACCTATGTATCCAGGTGATGAAAATTGCTTACAGAACAAGACAGGAAACTATTTTGGGGGCTTAAAGGTAAAAATAAGTTCCTTTTTGTACCAAAACATGGAAATAGCACAACATGAATTTTTGCGCATTTTATGAGGCATTTTTTAAATTTAAGCTATTTATTTTAATTAATGCAGCCATGTGTTTATTTTCTTTCCAGATAGTGAAAAACAGATTTTCAGGGAGAGACAGACAGAGCAAGGCATTTGGACAGGAAAAAAAAAGAGTAGAATCTTGAAATTTTATAATCTATATTTTGGAAACAATGAATGAGCTGTGGTATTTGTAGCTTTGTATTTATCTACCTCAATAAGTAACAATAACAGTAACTGATCTAATTTTCCAATCAAAATAAACGTCACTGTTCTGGCAAGATTTCTTACCAACCTATTTCTAAATTCTCCCCTCCTGGGTGCAGATTGCCTCGTTGTGAACCAAAGCAAACGTACTACCTCCCAATTCTGTCAAATTCCAGGTTCCCCATTTTCAGAGCCATCACCCCAGGGCCCCCTCCCCAGTGAAACACCAGACCCCACCCTATGTTATTCTTCCAAAGCACTGTAAAACCCCAGAACCCTGACCTCAGTGCTGCTGAAGCACAGGACTAGCTCCTCAGTATTTCCAATGTTGGAAACTGCTAATTACGCATGATTTAAATATTGGTCATTCGGAACTGCTGATTAAAACTTGTACAATCAGTGGACTCTTGTCATGCGCTGCGCTGTCATATGATGGAATTAGAACAGACTTGGTGGCAGCATTACACTCACAAGGTGCTATAGACAACCGATAGGATAGAACATTTAAAGGTATAAAGAGTTCTTCTACTTTGTGATCGATGCCGGAATTGTGAAAACACAAAACCAGACAGATGGAATGAAACAGCCATGAATAGAAGAAAACCACAGATGAAAACAACTATCATAAAAGAAAAGGAGCGGGCAAAAGAAAAAGCACTGCTCCCCAGCCGACAGAAGGGGAAGAAACACGAGTGAAAGCTGACAACCGACCTGCTTTTTGTAATGAGAAGTTGAGAATAATACTTTGTAAGATGGATCAACATTGATTGATTATTGAGTGAAGTAGTCCAATCTGAAACTAGGGTCCTAAATCTAAACAAAGGAAACTACAAAGGTATGAGGAGTGAGTTGGCTAGGATAGATTGGGGAGCTTCATTAAAAGGCATGACGGTGGATAGGCAATGGCTAACATCTAAGGAACGGATGCATGAATTGCAACAGTTATACATTCCTTTCTGGCGCAAAAACACAAAAGGAAAAGCGGCCCAACCATGGCTAACAAAAGAAATTAAGGATAGTATTAGATCCAAAGAGGAGTCATATAAAGTTGCCAGAAAAAGTAGCAAACCTGAGGATTGGGAGCAGTTTAGAGTTCAGCAAAAAAGGACCAAGAGATTGATTAAGAGGGGAAAAATAGAGTATGAGAGTAAACTTGCAAGGAACATAAAAGCGGATTGTAAAAGCTTCTACAAGTATGTAAAAAGAAAAAGATTAGTGCAGACAAATCTAGGTCCCTTACAGTCAGAAACGGGAGAATTTATAATGGGGAACAAGGAAATGGCAGAGCAATTAAACAAATATACTTTGGTTCTGTCTTCACGGAAGAGGACACAAATAACTTCCCAGAAATCCTAAGGAACCAAGGGTCTAGTGAGAAGGAGGAATTATAGGAAATTAGTATTAGTAAAAAAATAGTGCTGGAGAAATTAATGGGACTGAAAGCCAATAAATCCCCAGGGCCTGATAATCTGCATCCCAGAGTACTAAAAGAGGTAGCTATGGAAATAGTGGATGCATTGGTTGTCATCTTCCAAAATTCTATAGATTATGGAACAGTTCCTGCAGATTGGAGGGTGGCAGATGTAACCCCACCATTTAAAAAAGGAGGGAGAGAAAACAGGGAACTACAGACCGGTTAGCCTAACCTCAGTAGTAGGGAAAATGCTCGAGTCTTTTAAAAAGGATGTGATAACAGCACACTTAGAAAATATCAACGGGATTAGACAAAGTCAACATGGATTTATGAAAGGGAAATCATGTTTGACAAACCTACTGGAGTTTTTTGAGGATGTAACTGGTAGAATAGATAAGGGAGAACCAGTGGATGTGGTGTATTTGGATTTTCAGAAGGCCTTTGATAAAGTCCCACATAAGAGGTTAGTGTGCAAAATTAAAGCACATGGGATTGGGGGTAATATACTGGCATGGATTGAAAATTGGTTAACAGACAGGAAACAGAGAGTAGGAATAAATGGGTCTTTTTTGGGGTGGCAGGCAGTGACTAGTGGGGTACCCCAGGGATCAGTGCTTGGGCCCCAACTATTCACAATATATATCAATGATTTGGATGAGGGAACCAACTGTAATATTTCCAAGTTTGCAGACGACACGAAACTAGGTGGGATTGTGAGTTGTGAGGAGGATGCAAAGAGGCTTCAAGGTGATTTAGACAAGTTGAGTGAGTGGGCAAATACATGGCAGATGCAGTATAACGTGGATAAATGTGAAGTTATCCACTTCGGTAGGAAAAACAGAAAGGCAGAGTATTATTTAAATGGTGATAGATTGGGAAATGCTGATGTACCAAAGGGACCTGGGTGTCTTTGTACACCAGATACTGAAAGCAAACATGCAGGTGCAGCAAGCAGTTAGGAAGGCCTTCATTGCAAGAGGATTTGAGTACAGGAGCAAGGATGTCTTACTACAGTTGTACAGGGCCTTGGTGAGACCACACCTGGAGTACTGTGTGCAGTTTTGGTCTCCTTACCTCGGAAAGGATATACTTGCCATAGAGGGAGTGCAGCGAAGGTTCACCAGACTAATTCCTGGGATGGCAGGACTGTCGTTTGAGGAGAGATTGGGTCGACTAGGCCTGTATTCACTAGAGTTTAGAAGAATGAGAGGGGAACTCATTGAAATGTATAAAATTCTGACAGGGCTAGACAGACTGGATGCAGGGAGGATGTTTCCCCTAACTGGGGGCTCTAGAACGAGGGGTCACAGTCTCAGGATACAGGGTAGGACATTTAGGACTGAGATGAGGAGAAATTTCTTCACTCAGAGGGTGGTGAACCTGTGGAATTCTCTACCACAGAAGGCTGTGGAGGCCAAGTCACTGAATATATTTAAGAAGGAGATAGATAAATTTCTAGACACAAAAGGCATATGGGGAGAGAGCAGGAATATGGTATTGAGATAGAGGATCAGCCATGATCATACTGAATGGTGGAGCAGGCTCGAAGGGCCGAATGACCTACTCCTGCTTCTATGTTTCTATGTTCTATGATCTATGTTTCTATGATCTATGTTTCTATGATCTATGTTTCTATGATCTATGATCGTGCTTTTGCAAATATAGTTAATACAAAGAATGACTGTTTCTATTTCTTCTATTCTGGGGATCCTGATCCTCAGCTTTAACAGGTCTACCCTGGGCTAATTAACAGGTTTTTATAACATGAAACTCCTGGATCTCTCCGCATGCTGCTGCAAAACCCTCACTGTAGTGCTACCAAACTCGAGGACCCCGCCCCAGTTTTAACAAATCTCAATACCGTCTCCCAGTGCTACTAAAGTCCAGAACCACCCCTCCCCAGTGCTGCTAAATGTCAGGCACCTAGCTCAAACCAGACACATCTTGATGTGTATCCTGGGCATGGGAAAGGCAAGCGGTAAAATTTGAGCACACAGGTAATGGAACATTCAATAAGAATTAAGGCCACTGATGTACAGTTTTCACAGAAAAAAAAATAAAAATAAATATGAAATTTATATCCCCAAAACACTGGTAAAAATCTCAGCATATTGTGTAATAAAAATGCAATTTAAACTTATTCAGTCACCATAAATCAGTGGCCCTGATAATAGATTACATGACATAACACCATTGCTGTACAAGTAAATTCCAATTTGATATGAGCAACATCATAGCAGATCGACCATAATAATTTCTATAGTAATATATATTGTAGTAATAATTCAGTAACACCACTACTATTTTTTGTGGCTTAATACTTACTGTAAGAGGTGGGTTCAAGTAGTAATGGTATCTTAAAATGGGTTCACAGTAATGCCATAGCATTGTCCAGTTTGGGAAACTATAATCTCACATTTGTTGACATCTGTATGTGATTTTCTTTTCTATACTGTTGCACTTGGGAGTTTATTACATTTTTGAATTTTTTTATCTTTTCACATTATGACATTTACCTCTTTAAAAATCATCTGCAGCAAGAATTGAAGAGCTTTGCTTTTGCTCACAGTCCCTTCCCAATCATACAGCTTGTTGAACTTCTTTTTGCTCCTGATCAGAAAACATCTGAAACCTTTTCTGTGAAAAGTGATATGAAAGATGTGTTTAACAAATACAGTAAGAAATAAAAAGCAGAAAATTGCAAATTCTGGAAATCTGAAACAAAAACAAAAAATGCTGGAAATACACAGATCAGTCCGCATCTATGAAAAGAAAAGACAGGTTAATGTGATAGTGCCACAATATGATCCTAACTTAGAAGCTGCTGATTAAGCATTATTGAGAATAGTTTGATGAAATGGTGAAATCATTTAATTTACAGTAAACAGTGAAGTAAATTTGAAATCAATACAAACATTAACTTCTGATTCAAAGGATCAGCTACGTTCTCTGCATGTTCAGGTTACGAATTGAACCTGAAACTACAGAAATGACAATAGTATTATGACGAAGACATCCATACAGAACAGACATAATTGGGCTGATTTTCCTGGTCCTCCTGTGCCCCATGTGCAGGCTTATTGGCCCTCATGTACAGCAAGCAATTAGGAAGGCAATTGGTATGTTCGCCTTTATTGCAAGGGGATTGGAGTATAAGAGTAAGGAAGTCTTGCTGCAATTATGTATAGCTTTGGTGAGACCGCACCTGAAGTACTGTGTACAGTTTTGGTCTCCTTACCCCTCTTGCCTTAGAGGGGGTGCAACGAATGTTCACTAGATTGATCCCTGGGATGAGAGGGTTGTCCTATGACCAATGATTGAGTAGACTAGGCCTATATTCTCTGTAATTTAGAAGAATGAGAGGTGATCTCATGGAAACGTATAAAATTCTTAGAGGGCTTGACAGGGTAGATGCTGAGAGGCTGTTTCCCCTGGCTGGAGAGTCTAGAACTAGGAGTCAGTCTCAGGATAAGGGGTTGGCCATTTAGGACTGAGATGAGGATCTCAGGCACAAGGCCACCCCTTGGTAGGGCTTGTACTAAGAAACTGAGGCAGGAGAAAGAAACAGGTCCGTTCCGCTGGTCTCTGAGCCTTCGAGCTGCGGTAGGAGAACAGGTGCCAAGAGACACCTGGTGGAGAATCACCCTCTAATGAAAAGAAAAAATGATCACTGACCTTCAGGTCTGTCTTCGGCTTTTTGCTGAGACCCCAGGAATTCCACTGAGGCCTCCGCACGGATGTTGCAGCAGCAAATAGAAACAGGAGACCAGGAACACCCAACTTCCTCCTCATTTACGAGGTTCCTAAACATTTTACAAATCAGAGGTTCTGTTTTCCATTTATCTAAGTGCCATATTGCACCGTTTGTGTATTATTCTGATTTTTAATTTATAATATGGGATCAATTTCCCATCGATTCATTGCATATTTCTTGCTATTACCTACATTTCTTTTGCTATGTTCACGGCTATCTAGTTCCCTCTCAAAATGTACCACCTGTGTTGTAGTTGATGGCTCTTCCTCCCATTAACTCAGGGGTTCTCCAGAGCTCTTTTCTCTCTCCAACTCTATTCCTTCTTTGTGTTAATGACCCCTTTGACTCAACATCTCGCCCTATTTTTTCTTTTCATGATGATTCCACATTCATCATTCTTTTGTCAGATTGCACATCCTCAGTTCACACAACCTCAATTCCCTTCTCACTTCAATGGCTAAATCTTTACATCTGGATCTCTTCTATCACAATTGATGGGGTAATGGGTTAACACTTCCACTTAAGCAGCAAAGAGAATTTCAGACAAATGTATGAAGCATTCATACACTTGTATCGCATAAGCACTAGCTTCTTCACATTTCTCGCCAATCTAACCATCTTTAATGACTTCACCCTCATTAATTCTTGAACACACTATCTACTCTGATCGCAAATAGAAGTCCCATGTCCTCTTTTATTTCAAACACATTTCCTTCTCAACAACTCTTAACTCTGCAAAACTAGGTCCAATCAAGACTGTTGGCCCCAGATAGCCTGTAGCTGATCACAGAATCCCGAGACTTGGCAGGGGAAAATCAGCCCAGGTTTCTGTTCTTGATCAACATCCAGTGAACCTTTCTTGAAAGTACGTGGCTGTGGTTATGCCAAAACTCTGCTGCAAAGCCCAACTCTGGTTGACACTCACTACCAACACTCAAATATGAAGAAAACCCTCTTGAGTGAGATACCAGAAGACTAATGGTAGTATCTGCAAAACCACTAGAATCTTTTGTAGGAGTGACTATTCACAACTAGTGGTAGTGGTTAGGATTATATCGAAGGGTTAGTGTTAGCCAATGCGTTGTCAATAGAAAGACAGACCTGCATTTATATAGCACCTTTCACAACCACCGGACGTCCCAGAGCCCTTTACACCCAAAGTACTTTTGAAGCGTAGTCACTGTTGTAATGTAGGAGACGCGGCAGCCAATTTGCGCACAGCAAGCTCCCACAAACGGCAGTGTGATAGCGTCCAAATAATCTGTTTTAGTGATGTTGATCGAGGGATAAATATTGGCCCAGGACACCGGGGATAACTCCCCTGGCTCTTCTTTGAAATAGTGCCATGGGATCTTTTACGTCCACCTGAGAGCAGACAAGGCGTCGGTTTAACGTCTCATCTGAAAGACGGCACCTCCGACAGTGCAACGCTCCCTCAGTACTGCCCCTCCGACAGTGCAACGCTCCCTCAGTACTGCCCCTCCGACAGTGCAGCACTCCCTCAGTACTGCCCCTCCGGCAGTGCGGAGCTCCCTCAGTACTGCCCCTCCGACAGTGCAGCGCTCCCTCAGTACTGCCCCTCCGACAGTGCGGCGCTCCCTCAGTACTGCCCCTCCGACAGTGCGGCGCGCCCTCAGTACTGCCCCTCCGACAGTGCAGCGCTCCCTCAGTACTGCCCCTCCGACAGTGCGGCGCTCCCTCAGTACTGCCCCTCCGACAGTGCGGAGCTCCCTCAGTACGGCCCCTCCGAAAGTGCGGAGCTCCCTCAGTACTGCCCCTCCGACAGTGCGGAGCTCCCTCAGTACTGCCCCTCCGACAGTGCGGAGCTCTCTCAGTACTGCCCCTCCGACAGTGCGGAGCTCCCTCAGTACTGCCCCTCCGACAGTGCGGAGCTCTCTCAGTACTGCCCCTCCGACAGTGCGGAGCTCTCTCAGTACTGCCCCTCCGACAGTGCGGCACTCCCTCAGTACTGCCCCTCCGACAGTGCGGCGCTCCCTCAGTACTGCCCCTCCGACAGTGCGGCGCTCCCTCAGTACTGCCCCTCCGACAGTGCGGCGCTCCCTCAGTACTGCCCCTCCGACAGTGCGGCGCTCCCTCAGCACTGCACTGGAGTGTCAGCCTAGATTTTTGCGCGCAAGTGGGGAGTGGGGACTCTGAACCCACGATCTTCTGACCCAGAGGCGAGAGTGAGACCCACTGAGCCACGGCACGGACCGCCATTGACAGCGCCGTTGTCGCCAGGCGCCCACATTTTACCTCCAACATATCTACACACACCCGATTGAGTTCCTTAGCCACACCAGGGTCGCCCCCTTGGCCTTGCCCCAAACACCGGAGCGCGGTGGGTGTGAGCTGCGACGGTTCGCGCCTGCCGACAGCGGTTTCTCAACCGAGCAGCAAAACCGGCGGACTCACACAATAACACGGGAGGGAGGCCAGTTTAACACAACGCTTCCATTTTTTTTTGGTGTCCTTACCCGATGTATGAATAATTTTACCTCATAAATATATGTGTATATTTTACTTCGTCGGTTTAACTTTGGAGAGCGCCAGTCAACCACAAACCGCCTCACGGTGAACACAACAGCGCTCGAGCAACAGGCAGTTAGGCGCATGCGTCAGGCTGGAGGGGGCGGAGCCAGGAGCGAGCCGGGGGGGGGGGGGGGGTGAAGGGGCGGAGCCAGGCGCTGGGAGACAAGAATAAAACCAAAACCATAAGGCTGTTTTTAAGGCTTTATTTTTTACTGTGATGGATGAATGTAATGGATTTACTATGTAATTGATGAGTTGTACAGGTATTATTGTGTTTGAATAAAAATATTTGAACCATGAAAAAAAAATAAAACCAAAACCAGTACAAGCGCGCACTTAGACAAATGAGACGCACGCACTCATACATACATATTGGAACTTACGCTCGAACGAACGCTTGAATGAACGAACGAACAATTGAATGAATGATCGAATGATCGAACGATCGAACGAACAATGCCAGTAGGACTGGCGTAACAGGGGTTTTTTCTTGGGTTATTGGAATAAATGTTATCTGTAGCATTTAATTGGATTATGATGGTGCTATGTGTTTGTACACTGGTGTTGAAATGGTTTTTGTTTTATGTGGAGTTAACTTTGAGATTTATTATTTTAAATCTAAAAAGTTGTGTGGTATTGTTTAAGGGTATTTGTACTGTAAACATTATTGATTATTTGTAAAATTAATCATTGCATTTATATTAACTATAAGGCTGTTTATAAAGGCTTTATTTTTTTACTGTGATGGATGAATGTAATGGATTTACTATGTAATGGATTTACTATGTAATTGATGAGTTGTACAGGTATTATTGTATTTGAATAAAAATATTTCAACCGAAAAAAACGGGTTTTTTCTTGGTTTATTGGAATAAGTGTTATCTGTAGCATTTAATTGGATTATGATGGTGCTATGTGTTTGTACACTGTGGTGTTGAAATGGTTTTTTATGTGGAGTTAACTTTGAGATTTATTATTTTAAATCTAAAGTTGTGTGGTATTGTTTAAGGGTATTTGTACTGTAAACATTATTGATTATTTGTAAAATTAATCATTGCATTTATATTAACTATAAGGCTGTTTTTAAGGCTTCATTTTTTACTGTGATGGGTGAATGTAATGGATTTATTATGTAATTGATGAGTTGTATAAGTATTATTGTATTTGAATAAAAGATTTATCAAAAAAAAAAAATCAGAACACAAATCAGTTGAAGATTACATCAGAAAAATGCATTCTTGACTGGTGATTCCTTTCTATTATCGAAGATCGACCCTTTCTCCCTCAGTTTCCTGGTGCCTTTGGAAAAGACTGTGTTTAATACCTACTTTATTGAAGATATATTTATACTTCTCCAAAAAATTCTGTATTGGACTACAGTATACCACACAAGAATGCTAACAAAATGCAGTTGGATGAAAGTTGTGTATACTGAATGAGTTATCTTAAGATATAACCCTATATTAGCCTACCAAAGACAGTACTCAGGCTTTAGAAAAAATGTTCACGCCAACTGAATGTTCCCTTTCCTGAATGACTTTAATATTCATGAATAGCCGAACACAAGATCAGTGCAAAATGTATAGTAATAAAAACATGTTTTCCAGTTGAAAAAAAACCCAGGGAAACTGGAGCTGGGGGAGGGGGCGGAGCCAGGAGAAGAGGAGGGGGCGGAGCCAGGTGCAGAGCCAGTAGGGGAGGGGGCGGAGCTCGGCGCGGGGGGGCGAGCTGACGCCTGGCGCTGACGGACGGGGGGGGCGGGGCCAGGCGCTGACGGATGGGAACGGGGGCGGGGCCGGGGCCAGGCGCTGACGGATGGGGACGGGGGCGGGGCCAGGCGCTGACGGATGGGGACGGGGGCGGGGCCAGGCGCTGACGGACGGGGGCGGGACCGGCGCGCGAGCCGTGGCTGGCGGTTGCTCGGGCGCCTTTTCAAACCGGGCAGGCGGGAGGGGCGGAGCGGAGCGCGGGCCGGGCGGTGGATCGGCAGCTCGCGACTTTCCGGGGGGGAGGTCGGCGGAGGTCGGGGCTTTGGGCGCGTGGAAAAAGCTGGGGGGGGTGGGGTCCAAAAAAAAAGCTGTGTTAGAACAAAAAAGCCCTCCTGTCTTCCCCCTTCAATAGTGCTTTGCTGCTTGTTGTTGTTGTGTGCGCCCTCCCCCTTCCCCTCCCCCTCCCGGCGATGAGCCTGTGAATGTTGTCTTCATGTGGAGGCGGGCGAGGGGGCAGCATTGTGAGATGGTTCGGGGTGTCCATCAGCGGGCGCTTCTCCCGGTGTGGGGGCTGTGAATTATTCTTGTCCGCCTGGTATTCTTCACTCCCCTTCCTTCTCCCTCCCTCTGAAGAAATTGTGTGTTTTTTCCCCCCCCCCCCAATTAATAAGTAGAGATTGAGATCTCAGTTGGTGTTGCACGACGCGGGTGTGTGAGTGAGTGTGTGAAATCACCATAGTCTTTGAAGCAGGGACTCCTACCCTAGGATTGTGGGGGGGGGGGGGTTTCAGCTTGTGTTTCAGAACACAAGTTTAAAACATCAAGGAGGGTGGCTAGCATATGAATTTTTAAAGTTTTTTTCTCCCTCTCAGTGCCTTGTTTTTAATTGTGAGGAGAATATCTCTTCTTGGCTTAGATGGGGACAGGTAGTATTATTGTCAAAGTGTAGTGCATCTCTTTTTTTTGCCACCCTATGTTATTGTAGACGTGAGGAGATTATTTTTTAAAAACTTCTAACTGGATGATGCTTTCTTCTGAGGCCACACCAGAGCCGCCCCATTCCCCACCTCATGATTCCAGGCCCACGGAGCCAACCCCAACCACTTGTACCTCCGAGTGCCCTTTTACAGAGCCAGGACTGAACTTCACTAACACTGATCTTAGCCTTGTGGACATGAGTGAGGTCGAATACACCCAACTGCAGCACATCCTTTACTCGCACATGGAGTCCCAGCCAGGGGAAGCTGAACTGGAGACACGTCTGAATCCTACTTTGTACCAGCCTACCAATTCTACCAGCCAGGCTCCATTTCCGACAGCCAGCTCGGTGAACCAGGTGCCTTACTCAACCGCTAACTCTGCCAACCAGAACCTGTACCCAGTTACAAGCACTACGAACCCAACCTCCGATTCTCACTACGTGGCTAACAGTCAATGTTTAGGACACATTGATTTCCAAGAGTTAAAAATGATGCTTTTGAATGACCCTCCATTACCGGTTAACAGCAGCAATAATTTGCAAAATATGGAGAAATTCTCACAAAATTCTTCTGCAGAAACCACCCGACCTAATGGACTAACACTGAAAAATAGGGACACAGCGGGTAATTCAGACAAGGAGAAGAATTCAGGGGATAACTCAATGACAGGACAAGAATCCAGATGTAAAACTGGACCCAGAGTTCGCCTTGAAGACAGATTTAATGCAGTCCAAAATGAAAACCAGGACCGACAGGAGCTGCAGGATTCTGGAGTTACGTTTAACAAGTGTGTTTCTCAACTAGTCAACATAGAGATATACAATCTACATGGAATTCAGAGAATAGTTAAGAATTATATACGGTGAAACCTGTCCATAACAAACGCCCTTTGATTCGGTGGTCTCTTAATACAGATTTAAGTCTGATAAATTAGGATTAATATTGACTTCTTATTGCAAACAGGTAGCCTGCGTAAAATTGGTTTCAACTATATAGCTCTCTGACTGGTATGGGACCAGGTCAAGCAGGGGCACAATAAATTTTAACCTGCCATAACAATAAACCTCATCACTATGCTATTGGGTATTTTTCTGCATTTGCAGAAGTCCATACCCTTGCTAAACATTTACAAACAAAACTACCCTGTACTAGGTAATGAAAGTGCTTACATTTTTCAACACGTTCATTGAATAAGTCATGCACAGACCAGTGTGTAGTAGCACATTTGTACAATTTGTGGACTTATGGATCCACTCAAATAAATGCATCACCAATGTGATATCCTCATCTATAAAATGTACCTAGTTCCAGAAGAACCCAATGTATTATTTTCCTTTAGGAATTTGATAAAATCTAAACAGCTGATTCAATATACATTTAACTACCCACGTACCCAATGCATATCTACCACCTAAAGCAAGGGTTTGTTTTTAAGAGAACTGTTGGAGATAATTTTTTCAGTTTTTTTGTATATTAAGTTTATACTCATAACCAACAACTGCAGAGCATCTTAATTTAGTTCAATAATGAAGTCTTTGTTGCTTACATATTATTTGCAAAATAACAGAGATAGTATTTTCAAGTATAAATTACCCTTTGTGTAAGAATTCTGCCCTTAGCCTAGCTTTCCTATGTGTAGGATCTTGTTTTAAGAAAAATACTTTGAGTCGTAGGTACAGAATCAAGAACAGCTCTGTTCCAAGACTGCTGGATAATATTTGTACACTATTTTCATCTGTAGTTTTAATCAAGTTGATGGAATGCTACATTTGTAGTCTTACTTTTTTACTTGTCACAAACATTATGACACTAATAAACACACACCTAATGAATATTTTTTCATATCACATCGAGTCATAGCGGCACAGAAGGAGGCCATTCGGCCCATCGAGTCCATGCCGGTTCTCTGTAGAGCAATCCAGTCAGTCCCATTCCCCCGCTCTATCCCCGTAGCCCAGCAAGTTTCCGCTTCCACCACTTCCATCAGCAGCGAGTTCCAGGTCCTTACCACTTGCTGCGTAAAAAAGATTTTCCTCACATCCCCCCTGTATCTCTTGCCCAAAACCTTAAATCTGTGTCCCCTAGTCCTTGTACTATCAACTAGTGGGAACAGCCTTTCCCCGTCTGGCCTATCCAAACCCGTCATAATCTTGTACACCTCTATCAAATCACCCCTCAACCTCCTTTGCTCTAATGCAAACAAATCCAGCTTCTCTAAACTGTCCTAGTTAAGATCCCCCATCCCCGGAACCATTCTGGTAAATCTCCTCTGCACCCTCTCAAGGATCTTCACATCCTTCCTAAAGTGTGGTGACCAGAACTGGATGCAATACTCCAGTTGTGGCCTAACCAGCGCTTTATAAAGGTTCAGCATAACTTCTCTACTTTTGTACTCAATACCTCTATTATGAAGCCCAAGATCCCATATACTTTGCCAACCACTCTCAATATGTCCTGCCACCTTCAGGGACCTATGCACATTAACTCCCAGGTCCCTCTGTCCCTGCACACTCTTTAAAACTGTGCCATTAAGTGTATGTTGCCTCTCCCCATTCCTTCTGCCAAAATGCATCACATCACACTTCTCTGTATTAAGTTCCATCTGCCACTTGTCTGCCCATTCTGCTAGCCTTTCTAAGTCATGTTGCAGTTGATTGGTATCATCCTCACTGGTTGCCACACCCCCAAGTTTGGTGTCATCGGCAAATTTAGAAATTTTACTCTGTATTCCAATATCCAGGTTATTTATATATATCAAAAAAAGCAGTGGCCCCAGCACTGACCCTTGGGGAACACCACTGTCTACCATCCTCCAGTCTGAAAAACAGCCATTTACCACAACTCGCTATTTTCTGTCCTTAAGCCAATTCCTTATCTAAGCTGCCACTGACCCACCTATTCCATGAGCCTCAATTTTGTTAACCAGCCTTCTATGTGGTACTTTGTCAAACGCCTTCCAAAAATCCATGTAGACAACATCCATTGCATTCCCTTCCTCAATCCTCCCTGTTACTTCATCAAAAAATTCAATTAGATTAGTCAAACATGATCTGCCTTTTACAAATCCGTGTTGGCTCTCCTTAATTAGCTTAAACCTCTCCAAGTGCCCGTTAATTTTTTCCTTGATTATTGTTTCTAAAACTTTACCCACCACTGATGTTAAACTGACTGGCCTGTAGTTACTACGACTGTCCTTGCACCCTTTCTTGAACAATGATGTCACATTTGCCACTTTCCAATCCTCAGGCACCTCCCCCGCATCTAGGGAAGATTGGAAAATTATGGCAAGCCCTTCTGCTATCTCCTTTCCCAATTCCTTAGCAACCTGGGATGCAAGCCATCTGGACCAGGCGACTTATCCACTCTAAGCATACCCAGCCTTTCTAGTACATCCTGTATCAATTTTCACCCCTTCCATTGCTTCTACCTTTTCCACTTCTACTGATATTTTGTCAGCATCCACCTCCTTAGTAAACACCGATACAAAGTACTCATTGAGTAGTCTAGCCTTGCTCGGCGCCTCTAAGCATGTCCCTAATAGGCCTCTTACTAACCGCTTATTGTTTACATGCCGGTAGAAGATTTTTGGGTTTCCTTTTATGTTAACCGCCATTCTACTCTCATATTCTCTCTTTGCCAATCTTATTTTCATCTTCACTTCGCCTCTCAACTTATTGTATTTGGTCTGGTTCTCCCTTGAAGAATTCACCTGACATGCATCATACACCCTTTTTTTTGTTTCATCATCTTCTGTATCTCTCTCGTCATCCAAGGAGTCCTTACTTTGGTTCCCTTACCCTTCCCTCTTGTTGGAATGTACCTAGCCTGTACTTGGAACATCTCGTCCTTAAAGATCACCCATTGTTCCGTTACAGTTTTTCCTGTCGGTCTTTGGTTCCATTTTACCCTGGCTAGATCCTTTCACATCCCATTGAAGTTGGCCCTATTCCAGTTTAGAAGTTCCACTCTAGATTGTTCCTTGCTCCTCTCCATTTCTAATCTAAATCTTATGATACGATGATCACTCGTACCCAAGTGTTCTCCCACAGACACTTGGTTGACCTGGCCCACCTCATTCCCCAGCACCAAATCCAGCAATCCCTCCTTCCTAGTTAGGCCAAGAACATATTGGTCAAGGAAATTCTCCTGAACACATTTCAGAAATTCCTCCCCCTCCTTTCCCTTTACCCTAGCATTATCCCAATCGATATTTGAGTAATTAAAGTCCCCCAGTATCACCACTCTATAGCTCTTGCATATCTCTGCGATTTCCCTGCAGATTTTCTCCTCTACCTCCCTCTCACTATTTGGAGGCCTGTAGAATACCCCCAATAGCGTGATCATACCCTTTTTGCTCCTCAACTCTAACCAAATGGATTCTGTCCTTGTCCCCTCAAGAACATTCTCCCTTTCCAACACAACAATGTCTTCCTTAATCAGCAATGCCACCCCACCTCCCTTTTTTCCTTCCCTATCTTTTCTGAACACCTCGTACCCTTGAATATTAAGTGCCCAGTCCTCACCGTTTTTAAGCCACGTTTCCGTTATTGCCACAACATCATATTGCCACACGGCTAATTGTGCTTGTAGCTCACCAACCTTATTCACCACACTTTGTGCATTTATGTACATGCATTCTAAACCTATTTTTGAATTTTTCGTGGTCTTTCTTAGACTGCTCCTATCTAATATGGTACTACTTCCTCCTCTAGTACTACTTTCTTCTCTAGTACTATTCAACACACTCACTCTTTTATGCACCTTATTCCTCTTTTCTACTCCTATATGCTGGTGCCCATCCCCCTGCCAAGCTAGTTTAAACCCTCCCCAACAGCACTAGCAAACCTCCCGCGAGAATATTGGCCTGTTTCAGATTGTTCTGTTGAAGACAGCGTCCTTTTGGTTTGTTAATACAGTTTAAATTGTTTACCTTTACGGGTTTAAAATTGTGAGAAAGTTTGGGCAAAGATTTTGTTGTAATTTTTTGAACCGTAGGCATAAGAAAATTTGTATTTGTGCTTACAGAGGAAATGCATATGCTATAAAAATATGTAGATGTATATATGATCTGTTTTTCCTTCATTGTGCTGTAGTTTGGTCGCTTTGATCCGGCATCCTTCAGAGCTGATGGGGATACCTCTCCATCCACAGCAAAGCAAATGTACAACTTTAGTCAAGAGCAAGACTGGGACTCCTTCTGCTCTGCAGTTTGCATACCCTTTGTACACGCCGAATACATGTACGCCAACTGGCAGTACTAGCTCCAGTCAAACTCAGGTAAGAAAGTTGCCTAATTGTATGGGTAAGATAAATTTCTCCACCTCATTTCTGCGGAAGTCAGTTCCGTTCAACATAAATCATTAAATATGGTATTCCCCATTGAAATACTGCTTTTGGAGCATCATAATTATTTTTATGGGTTCTCCTTGAGTGGGTAATAGAAAGCATTTTATAGCAAACAGTGGTATTTCTTATATATACACACGAGGTCAAATTTGTTCTATGCAAATATTCAGCAGAAATTTGGGCCAAAAAAACATACAGGTTGGTTCAGAATGGTCTCTAATGAATCTGTAAACATGAATCTCTTTGCTGTGCAGCAGATGCCTCAGAAGGGGCTTTACCTGTCTGATATCAGACCATTTTGCCTGCCCCACATACTGTTTCCTTAAATCGATGTTTACAGGGCTCCATGGCTGACCCCATTAAGTGAAGGTAATTTAACCATTTAAAAAAATCAAAGGCCAAGGGGGAACTGTAATGGGAAATAATACTTCCATATAGAGTTACCTTTCCTTTTAATACATCCGTATATAATATATAAAAATTCTTACATAGGTTGCACACTCCATTGAAAACTGCAGTGCAAACATTTCCTATGGAGATCCCCAATATTATTATGTCCATATTTACCTGTCCTGCATCACTGTGATTTTAGTAAGAGGTGCTATAATATGAGTTTCAATCTTCAATTTTATTATGAACCCATCATGGCTCCCTGTCACACTACCACGTGGTGCTGTATAACTTTTTCCTTACACATCAATCAAAATGCTTTCTGGAAAACATTTAGAGCACCGTTTTATTTCTCAGTAACAAATTTCTAATGTATAAAATAAGGTTTAAAACAAAATTTAAAATGACATATTTCACAATATCACAAGTAAATGTAACTATTGAATTGTGCATTGTGTCTTTTAATGCCTTCATTAAAGTTTTTACCTGAAGACTTCAGCTTTTTCCAAAAGCCTGTGCTTGGTCTTGATATTTTTGCCCAGAGCTGTGACTCTGTAGGCTGAATACATATTGTGCAGTCCACCCAGCTTCCCAAGGTGCATCAGTATCTTTAATAAGCCGAACTACTGGAATATTTTTCTTAAGCTTCTAGGAATTCCTGCTCAGTTTTTCTAAATTATTTTAAGAAATGCTCTAGGACAAATTTGAAAAGCTATATTCAGGTAGCATTTATATTGATTGTTTTTAAACAAGAGAGTGGCTATGTGTGAGAGATAAATGACAGACTGCTGATTATGCAACTGTTGTAGCTTTTGTTTTGTGTTCTATTAACTTCAGAGAGCAGATTAAGATGAAAGGGAGAGAGATGGAGTGCCTTGCCTCAGCTTAATTTGAATTAATTAAAAAAATATTTAGAAATTTGAAACGAACAGAAATCCTGTAATTGTTGACTTGTGCTTTAATAGTTAAAAATATAAATATTATAGCTATTGACACTAAGATAGAGAGAGGCAGGCAAAGTTTCTTTCCTTATCCTAAGAGTTCTTTAAAAACACAATTAAGTTAAATTTTGAAAGCAAACGTTGGGTAGGAGGGAAGAGTAGGAAGGGTAAGGAGGAGTGAAGGGGACTTCTGGTCTTTTGCCATTTGCTCTTGAACAAATGGGAGTGGATAAAGAGTTGAGTGAGATGGGTGGCAGCAGAGCGAGGGGGGAGGAAGGATACACTAGTTGAGTGAGTATTTCAAAGGGGAAGGTAGGGGTAGCAAGGGGAGTAAGTAGCAGTAGCCATAGAAGTGAGGGGGTAGGAGGAAGGCAAAGGGATAAGATATCATGCAAATGAGGTGGGGGACACATGCGCGATGAGATGAAGTGATGGGAAGGGACCTGCTGGGGGGTTGCCAGCCATATTTTCCCCATCGCCTTCAGTGGCTCCTTTCCCCTCCACACAATTCACCACTGAAAGGAAACAAGAGGAAGACAGAAAGAGAATCAGAAGAGAAGAGAGAGAAGCATTAAAGAGAGAGAAGCTGAAAGAAGATAGAGAGAGATAAGCAGAAGAAGAGAGAGAGAAAAAAACAGCAACACAAAGACAATAGAGGCAGGTAAGAAAGAGACCATATTCAGCAACATAGCACGTGCACTACCATAGGAGACCCAATAGTGATAAATGAACAATCATGTTTTTTGTGTATGTCAGGTGCAGAGGGTCATACATATACACATGAGCCCAGAAATTGGGCAGAGGTTCTCCTGGTCCCCTGCCTTAACTGTGGCAGAACTCCCAGAGAAACAGCGGAGACCTGGGATAACCCTGAGGGTTCCCCCAGGGTTACTGCAGGAGGAACCTCTGCAGAACTTCTGGATCCAACAATCTACTGATAATTCAATGTCAATTTTTGGCCTCAAAAAATTGAACTATCCAATAATTTGAAATAAGTAATGTAAATAACACAGCAAAGAGTGAATTTGTAGTACTAAAAAATTGAATTAATTAAACTATTTTGAATTCAGAGGAGTAGATAGCATAGCATGAAAAGTCACCACACTTTCCTGATTGGCTTAAATAACCACTGGGTGTAGTTAGCTGTACCGATCTCTTCCAATATCTAACCAATAGGAATGCCTACCATTACCAATCATGAATCAACAACCTACATACACCTAACTAATCAAATGGCTCAAATTTTAGTTTAGAGCTATCGATTATGAAATGCCAACAGCTACAAATTATTAAAGCATTTTTTTGAAACTGCTTTAGGCTGCCATTTTGCTTTCTTGCTCAGGTTAGCTAAAAATAATATTTAAACATACTAAACACATTAACAATTACATAGTTCTGAAAAATATTAGTAAACATATTGTTACAAGTTTGGGGTCCTGCATTAGATATATTCTTGGGTACAGTGGTGCTGGTCAGACCGGTAAGCCACACCACAGCCCATTTGTCGCCGAAACCCTCATCCATGCCTTCGTCACCCATCCGCTGCAAATTTCAGCTCATCCAAAACTCTGCTTCCCATATCCAACACCAAGTCCTGCTCACCCATCACCCCTTCCTTTGCTCACTTACATTGGCTCTTGACACTTCAAATTGTAAATATGTCATCGGCATTTTAAATTCCTTCATGGCCTTGCCCCTGCCTATCTCTGTAAGCTCTCCAGTCCTAACAGCAGCACCCCCCCCAACTCTCCATTCCTCTGACTGGCCTATGTGCATCCTCCCGCCCCGCCTTGCCTTGCCTTCTCCTTGTCAACCATTGGTGGCTTTAACCACCTAGGCCCCACAATCTGAAATTCTCTCTCTAAATCCCTGCCTCTCTCTACTCTCTCTTCTGCTTTAAAACCCACTACTTTGACTAAGCGTTTGATCACCTCTCCTAGTATCTCCTTCCTTGGGATGGTGTCTTTTTTGGAGTTTCACTCCATAAGCAGACCTCACATCCTGTACGATCTGGAGTAATCTTTTACTACTCAATATCTAATTGATAATAGCAAGACCTGGGGCCATAACAGCAAGACTCCTTATTGTGTGTACTGTGATCTTGCATGTATCTTTTGGAACGGGGACTGAAAAGCACTTGAATGAGACAAGGCCAATTGTGAACCAGTGAATTGCTTTCTGCATGTGAATCTTCAGAATACAGTTTTCAGTGAAATTCAATCAATTTCTTACTGCTCCTCATAACATGGGGAATCAGTTATACAAACGTTGCCCTAACTCATTTTACAAGTCAGAAATCTTGGAACTGACTGGCACTATCCTTAGAAAACAAGAGCTCCATGTATCACTGACTGTTTAAGAATCAAACCTTCTCCAGACTGCCTTTTTCCTCATAGAGCGAAGACGACAAAAGCTTTAGCCTCATATTCTCCCTCAACTCTCTGTTGGGAATTGATTGAGCTGTCAATCAAAGCTACTGCCTTGAATCAGAATCTTCCACCCTCTTCCTGCCCGGGTGTATGAGCTATCGCAACTGCTTCATTGTCTGTTTAGTGAAGACCCCTGCTAGCACCTCTGAATGGAAACCAATCCAAAATTACAGGTGCAAACCTTTCTGGAATGTACTAATAACTGTCTCAAACTGATCTGTTATTATAAAACTACACAATTCTGATAGTTATTTCATCTGGTACTCTAATTAAAGGTTCTAATCAAATCCTAAAATCCCTTCCAGGTCAAATAGGTAAAAATCTTGAAACATGACTCTTCTGTACACTAATGTTATTTGACTTGCATAGGAAGCAAAACAACTCAAAGGGAGAGAGAATGATAAAAACAGAAACATTTAACACAAAAGCCACTGACAAAACATCAGCTAGATGTAATCAGGTCCAAACATTGACTGCCCCCTCCCCCCCACATTGCATTCATCAATTTGATTAATCCAAAATAACACAGATAATATGATTGTTAAGCCATTGTATTTATTTTTCTTATAAATGATGTATGGCTCTTTGTCATGTGATCATATAATAACCTTGCACCAGAATAGTGATCAGCAATAGGTTGAAAAGTATAAATCACAACAATGAACTATCCTGATGGAGAGTTTCACCTGAAATATTAGCCTGTCTTTCTCTTTCAGGTGCTGTCTGATCAGATTTCCACAAGTCTTACTTGATATTAGTCATGCTTTTGTGTCAACATTTCCGTTTCAATTTGACCATGTTAACTATCACCATGCCACTAGGTGACTGTGTGCAGCATGTATCTGAATTCTCCCAACTCGATCACCATTTTGTTAAAAAAAACTTATATCCATCAATTGACCATGGGCAATGTCACAGACAATTTATCAATATATTATAAAGCAGTTGCTCTCTATGTTTATTTTGTAATGTTATATACAATCTTAAAATTCAGATATCTAAAAATTGAAAGGGGCTTATAAGCACTATTTGAACGCCAAGATAGTGTTACAATCTTCAGATACACTCTAACCATGTGTTATGGTGCACAATAAGCTCTCGTGCTCAAGCACTGTATTAGTTGGTAATGCATTACTGGCTATTGGTTTAATGTGGAGGCACTTAACTGGTTCCTTTAATTGGCTTTAATAGGGTACAGGAAACCAGGCACATGTGCTAGAGTCTGCCAGCCCTCAGGAGCTTGCCCTGCCAAGAGCATTCTCTTTATGTTTCCAGCAGGAACTCCAATCAGCCAGACAGGCACTGAGTAACTGCAACAGAAACAAACCTTTACCTGAGCAAGTCTGGATTAAAGTAGAAGGTAAAGATACTATTTTACTGACATTTAGCAGATATAGATATAATTAAATTGAGATCTCCAGAATAACCTTCCAGGTGGCAGGCGTGAATGGTATCCATGAGAATGTTCCTAATTTGGCTGGCAACATTCTCATTTTATTGGTGGTAAATGTTAAGGAAAAACCACTGTTTTTCTGCAAAGTTCCCTGATGGCTCAACTGGTAATTGTACTGTTCTATGAAGCTGAGTCATACGGAAGAAGAAGAAGCTTCCAGGCTCGATCCCCACTCTGTACTGAGTTAGCTCATCTCAGCTGGAGCTAAACTACATTTGGCTCTAGGGCTAGAGCGAGGAAGAATCTGATTCCTATTGCTGGAAGGTATGCCTGTCTTGGCATTGGATGACGATATGGTCTGCTTTGGCTGATATCCCCCAAAATTGAATGATCTGATGACTTGTCAAGTTGTAGGCCACATCTGACCATTGCTGTCACTGGATGTGCCAGCCCAGTGCTGCATGGTAGCTGAAAGTGTCCTTGTAGCAGATGGGAGAACTCAAAATCCGGATCTCTGATGACCCGGATCCTGTGAAGGCATTGCCAAGTAGGTGTGCTAAGACCTGCAGATATGAATGGTGGTAATTTGATGGATGAAGCCATGTCCGGATGCACTGGCTGTTTATCACCATGCCATGCTTCATCTCATTGGTGCCAGTTTTAGAATAATTGCACAATGGTTCAGTTAATAGTTAAGGAATGGCTAAAGTACAATTATACAATATTACTGTGCCCATTCCATGGCCTTCTGTTGTACTTAACCCTAGTACCATCTCCAGGAAGTTGTGGAATCCCATCCACTTTTCCAATCAGAATTACACGATTTGCACTGACAAAGCAGGCAATCCTGCTCGGAAAATCTAGGCTAAAAAATGTATTTGTATGTGGGGACATTAGTTTCACCAAAAATGAACAAGTGGTGGTCATGCAGTCAGTGTTCGCTTTTTAATTTGGGTCACTCTATAAACTGAGAATAATGGGAAACCCTACAACTTTTTCTCCCTGGGCAGTATATTTGTTTAGGAACACTGCAGTTTTACTTTAATTTTGATTAAGCATCAGAAAAGTGTAATTTCCATTATATTTTAAATCCTTGCCAGTTTACTACTGATTAGTATTTGAAGAGAACAGTACGTATGAAAGAAAGAAAATGTTTCATAATTGTTTTTTCTGCACAGATGAAACTCTACGCAAGCAGGTAGCAAACAAACGCTGTCGCAGTCGTTCACGGCAAGCTAACGTAGAAACAGAACACAAAGTTCTTAGTGACCTTACTAACATGACAGAGAATCAAAATGCAAATGTTGCCCAAGGTGGACAGTGGCAACCAACACATCCAACTCCCCCTGGCCCGACACATGGGAACCAACAGGAACTGAACTGCCAGCGAAGAGAGAGACACAACCGAATGGAGAGAGACCGCAGGTGAGCCCTGAATGGGGTAGGAAGGATAGCAGTTTTGGTAAATGTCTCATTTAAAATTCAGCCTAAATTTTATTGAGCAAATGATGATCAAATAGCATTTGCGTTTCACCTTTGCTTCGTGTCTCACAGTCTCCAAATAAGTAATGAAAAACTTGGGGAAAAAAAAGAAAAAGGGATTCAAATCAGCCTGTGTTACACCAGCTTCAAACTGTTTTTAAGCTGTCATTAGAATATGGGTGCTTTTACTTCACACTGCTGATAGAATCTAAATTCTATCAGTGAGGACTGTCCAGTGCATTGTAAAGTCTCAGTATAACCTCAATGTACTTGTAATTCTAAACGTATCTTAGCATCCATTAGCTTTTTAATTGCTTTGCCACATTCTGTGAACTTTGAAAGTCATGTGTCTGCATTACTTCCATGTCTCTTTCTAAGTTTTCCTGTGCTAATTCAGTTCCATTCCCTATATTTATGATCCACATTTTTTCAAGAAGTACTTTACATCAGTACTGAAATTCATTTGCAATTTGTCTGCCCAGTTGCCTAATCAGTCTAAACCCTACAAATCTTTAGCTGCATCCTCTGTCTATTGCTCTCCATATTTAGTTTGATCGGAAAATTTGACGAGCTTAAGAAAGAAAGAACTTACAGTTGGGTTCACGCCATTTACTGTTAGACATAACATGGTCCAAGCAATGGGCCCTCTGGATGCCACACAACACTTAAATTAATTGTAACTAAGTTCAACTTTGAAATTCAATACAAAAAATTACAACTGTTGTTTAAGCTAGGCTAAGGAGGCTTATTGATGGAAAAACTGAAATGAACTGGAAAGTTAGGCGTAGAAATTGGATTTGGTAGCGTCCCATTTTCTGGCATAAAGTGGGTGTTGAAGGGTCCAATATGGCGTGCAGTGTGAGTGTGCTCAGTCTGCAGTGGTAGAGCGCCTCATACTAAATTGATTAGGGTGTCTTGGAGTCATCCAGGGTGTCTGCTTGAAACTACCATTTGGCCCATTACCTATGCAAATAGGGGGCCTAATGCCTGTTTGAGACCCCTTCAGAAAATTGGATTACAACTGACCGCAGAATTCACCGTGCATGCTGCGGTCAGTTTTCAGTACTAAACCAGCCAAACCAGTGCACTGGAGGCTACCACAAAAACGGCAAGTAAACCTGAATGTGGAGCCCTGGAGGAGCAGGAGTGCTTCTCCCGGCTCCACTTTGAAACTGTGGCCCGCTGCTGACCACCGCTCGCCAATGTTCCCTCTAAATTTTCTTTTGGGCCGCACGACCCCTTTAAGAGGCTGCGCGGCCCATTCAAAAACCTGCGCAAGCGCGGATTCTGCATTTAAAAGCTGATGAGCCGGCTGCGCGGGAGCTACAAACCACTGCGCAGCCGTGCAGCTTAAAGGGAACATTGCCCCCTCCTCCCGTTCCAGGCTTACCGTAGGCCCCGGTGCCAGTGCCTCTGCTGACCAATTTTCCTCCTTTTTGCAACTGGCGTTTTACCTCTTGGGGCGCATGTAGTGCTCCCAGCAAGCTGGTGATGTTCAGATGACCAGTTTTGCGTGGTTCTCTTGCGCATCAGTTTCAACGTGGCGATCGCTGAAAATTCGGATGCAAACCAATTTCTAGGGGTGCAAAGCAACTAACACCCGGGCGTGGCGTCGCCAACGCCTCCCGCGAAATTCAGCGGGAGGTTAGTGGCGGCGCTAACCATTCGCGCCGCTAACCATTCGCGCCCCGCTGCGCCGCCGGCGATGACTTCATCACCATGCGCAGCGCCCCGCTCGCGATCTTCAATAGCGCCCCCTGACTTACCGCAGGACGCTATGTCCGACGGGGTCGGGGGCCTACCTGCGGCCGGGGCGGTGCTATTTAAAGGCGAGGTGCCGGGTGGCCATTTTTGTTGCTGGCCGCCTGCCAGCATCTGCCTCCGCTGTCGTCCCCGGCCTCCTGACCCGCCCCCCCCCCCCCCCGGTGGAGTGCCGGCTGCACTCCATGAGCCCGGCACTTCTGTTTTGCCGGCACTCCGAACCCCGGTGGCCCAGCTGGACCCCGGGTTGCGCTGCGCTGCGCAAGGCCCCTCCCTTTAAGAAGGGGAGGAAGGCCTGCAATACCACGGCGCGACGTGCTGCGATATTCCCTCGCAGCGCCCCAAGAGGGAGGCGGGGCGCTTCCCTTTTGGGGCACTACCACTCAATTTCGGCCGCGGGGGGGCGCTAATTTTTCCGGGGCGCTAAAAGTAGCACCCCAGCGAAGTTAGCGCCCCAAAAGGGGGCACGACTCAATTTTTTCCCCCTAGAGTTTACTGCCTTAATTCAGGCTGAATATATTAAATTTGTTGGGGCAGGTTGAAAAATGGGCATGAGAGCAGTCTGAGTTTGCGTGGCAGCAAGCTGAGCTTGCATGACAGAAGTCTGAGCTTCCACTGCAGCACCCAGACGTCGGGTGGCTTCTGCTTGTGCTGCAATGGAAGCTGAGACATCAGTCATCAGACACTGCATCATGGTTGGGTCCACAAGTGCGCTAATGGAGTTGACCATCACTTCCATGCTGGAAAGGATGGGCTCCAAGCTCTGCACAAAGCCCTGTGCAAAGTTGGTGCCAGACTCCTCCATGCTCCTTGACATTGCACTCAGGCTTTCTGGCAGGTCTGCCAATGCACCAAGCATTTCATTCTGCCTTCTTCTGTAGGCCGCCCCATCGAAGTCCTCATCCGAGTCTTGTGCAGCAGAACACGTGTACAACCTCGCCCTCTGGGGAGCTGGCACCCGCGCTACCCCTTCCTCATGCCTTGGTTGCAGGCCACTCATGCCTGGTGTCTCACCACGTGCAGCTCCCGCATCTAACCTATCTTCTAAAGTACGCGGAGTGTCAGTATCTAAGCTGGTGACTGCGAATGTGAAATCGAGTGACTGTGCATCTTCAGCATCACTTCCTTCTTCCTCTTGCACTTCCTGCTCCTCCACCACTGTCTGGCCAGGTTGCAGTTCTTGGCTATCTGAAAAGAGAAAGGCACAAGGGTAGGGTTGTGGTGAGGGGAGAGGGGGAAAGCAAGAGGTGCATGCTTACACCATCTGCAGCTTGTAAATCAGAAGAGATTGTGGGATGTTGGGGAAGTGGGATGTGAGAAGGAGGATTAGGTATGAGGATACCGTCATCTTGGATTGTTTTAGCCCTGCCGCTGGCCATGGGCTCATGATGGCCACTCTAATTATCTCCAACACCGTCTCCTCCATGGGGGTCAAGTCATGCAGGCATGCCTGTCTCCCTGTGGGTAGCCCCTCCTGCTTCCGGTTATGAGCCACCTTGTCCTGCAAGAGAGAGGGAAGTAGGTCAGTGAGTGTGGTGCCATGTGTTTGGGTGATGTGCCTGTCATGGTTAAATAGCTGGCAGTATGTGCAAACTGAGATGTGGGTGTGAGGCTTGCAGCAGTGCTAAATGTGAGGGTGAGGTGAAGCTGTGAATGTTAGGTATGAGTCGTGATTGATAGAGATTGTGGGTAGGTGAGTGAAGGGGAGGACGGTGGGTGGTGAATTGAGCAGTGTCTGAGCCTAGTGGTACAGTTGTAAGGATATTGCATTTGAGGATGAATTCACTGACCTTGACCACTCGTGTGAGGTCTTTAAACTTCTTGCGGCACTGCGTCCAGGTCCTCGGGGCTACACGGCTGGCATTGACAGCAATGGTTATCTGCTCCCATTGCCTTCTCAGAGTTTGACTGGAGGGCCTCTTGGGCCCCCTGTGGATCAGGACCTCTCTCCTCCTGTCTACCTCCTGCACCAAGGCCTCCAGTGCTCCATCCAAGAATCTTGGAGCCCGCTCTCTGCCCTGTTGCACCATTACTCTGTGTTGATCCTGCTCAGACTCTGTTCCCCAGCCAGTTGAATCACCTGCTGCAGCCAGAATGCACCTCCCCTTTAAGAGGTGAAGTTTAGCTGAGGCATGCATCCACTCAGCAGCGTGTTCAGCACTGGGCTGCACGCCACTATCATTTATAATTAGCAGGCAGCACAAAGGGGCGGGTTGATTGTGCATCGCGATCCCCGTGCCCGTTTTCGGGAGCAATTGAATTTTTAGACCACTGTCTTCCAGCAGGGGTCATTGGATAGTGGTCAGGTGAGAAAATTTGCTATGTGCACTGTTAAGAAAATTGTACGCCTAATTTTTATAAATAGCAATTGGCGGCCATGTTGGCCCTAAGCCCTGGAATTCCCTCCTTAAACCCCTCTCTCCTCCTTTAAGACGCTCCTCAAAACCTACCTCTTTGATCAAGCTTTTGGTCACCTGTCCTATGTGGCTCGGTGTCAAATTTTGTTCATCCTCTGCAAACTCCAATGCATTCAGAACTCCGCCACATGCATCCTATCCTTTTCTAAGTCTCAATTACCCATTACCCCTGTCATCATTGACCTCGACTGGCTCCTCATCCCTTGGTGTATTGATTTAAAAAATCGTTATTTAATTTTCAATCCCTCTAAAGCCTTGTGCCATCCTACCTCTGCAATCTCCTTAAGTCCCGCCTTGCGTCCTGTGTATTTCCAGTTTGGGCCTGCTGTACACTCCGCTGTAGATGACAGAACCGTGAGCCATCATGTTCCTGCACTCTGGAATTCCCTTCCCAAAACCATCCACCTTGTTACATCTCTCCACACTTTGAAAAGCCTCCTCAATGCCTAACTTATCAACCACACCTTTAGTCACTTTCGTTACTCTTCCTTCATTTCCTGCTCGTCTATATTAAAAGAGCTATGTAACTGCAAGTTGCTGTTTGTTAATACGTTACTTAACATTATCAATCCAGAGTCTTTGTTATTCTATTCACTTCTTGAAGAAATCTGTATAATAATTGATCACTCATGAGAAAACCTTTATCATTTAACAGTTACTGCCTTAGTTAAGTCAGTCCACAGGGATTCTTGTATATGCGTCCTCTATTTTTAGTGAAATTAAGAAAACAATTATGTGGGATATTTGTTGGATATAATCAAACTTGGTTGCCATCAATCCCCAGCAGAATTTGAATTTGTAATCGTTAGCATAGCAAGTTTACAATGTTTATTTTCTCCCACCTGGTTATTGACACTACAGGGTGTGGCTATTTTCTTGGTTTTGTTCTGAATTGTGATTAATATTATCACTGCAGTAAAGTTTCTTTGACACAACATATGGACTGTACTGTAAATAAAATGTCTTTGCCATGACAAAAGTTTATTGACTTATTCTTCCCCTCCTTGAGGAGGTTTACGAAAAAAGAATTGTGCCAGAATTCCACCCATTGATTATCAGTGGCCAAAAATCTAGTTCTTGATCCAGTGACATTGTGTGCAGGCTGCAATTGGAAAAGAAAAGCTATTTGTACTCCATGCTGGTTGTATCATACTAGTATTAATAAAACATTGAAAATAATTGATCCCATTGGCAAAGTGAACAGGTTTTGATGAATTTTCAACTTTGCATTCCTAAAGTATTAATCAATTGAAATGCTCCAGTATTTTAATCAACATCTGATACCTTATTCCATAATATTATGATTACCCTAGTAAATAATCAGCTGTCACAAAAAACAGTATATTTGATGGATTAAGATAGAGGAGAGATGAGGTATTCTGTTAATGTGCACCAAACAATGCCTGATACTTGGATTTAAAAAAAAATTATTGTTGGGATTCACTGAAACTTGCATATATTTTGCAGGCGCAGAATCCGTATTTGCTGTGATGAGCTGAATTATCTTGTTCCATTCTGCAATTCTGAGACTGATAAAGCTACAACTTTGCAGTGGACCACTGCCTTTCTCAAGTATATTCAGGAAAAACATGGTGATACACTAAAAAAGGTAGGTTGCATTTTTTTCAAGTATTCTTCCCTCCTCTACTGAAGACAGTGACTCACACGAGGATATAGTTCCATGGGCACTGGCAAAAGTACAGTACCTGACCACGTGGGCACTGTTCATATTTGAGCCTTGGCAGCGAGTGTCAGCATCACAGGCGAGTCTGCTCCTGTCCTCACCCAGTGCATCAAGTATACAATTTCAGCTCCGAGCACGGATCCATTCTCTGATTCCCTGGTCACTATGGCTCAGTACCACACCACAGGGTAAGTTTATACTGAGCCACCAAGGGGGTTGAGCTGGCTGTGTTTAATTAAGAAAAAAAAGATTAGAATCAAAACAGGAAATGCTGGAAAAACTCAGCAGGTCAGGCAGCATCTGTGGAGAGAGAAACAGAGTTAACGTTTCAGGTCGATGACCTTTCGTCAGAACTGAACAGTATTAGAATATTGGATTCCTATTAAACCTTATGAGTTAAAATCCACTAAGATGCAATCTCAGGCTTTTCTCCAAAGGAGAAGTCAGTCATATCTTCTTTGCAAAGAAAAATTGGACATGTGCTGTACTAAGTTTACTCCACACATTGGAAAGTCTTTTTGCTAACTTGTCTGTTGAAGAGGATACACAAAGTAAGCTGTTATGATCTGTTATAGAGAATGCAGCAGTGGGATATTAAGATTATCTTAAATTTTAAAAGGCCATTAATGGAGCTATATTTAATCAATTTTTTTAAAAAGCTACCAATTCTTGGAATTATTTTATAGTGACTTGTTGTGCAAAGATTACTTACAAGACTGTTCAACTAATGATTTCGGTAATCAAATATTCCTATGGATCTGTATGATCAAAAGTCTTGCATTTAGTGCGTCACACATTAAATATGCAGGCGATGCATAAAATTTGTCCTTAGCAGAATAAATTAAATGTCACATTCTACTCGTTGACTCAAATAAGTAACTGAACTATATCGATTTATTGAAATATAGATCAACAAAGATCCCACAGAAAAGCAACCACTTAAGGCTGCAGTTTCACAGTCATATTGTCATATGTAGTCAATTAAAAACATTTATTAGATAATAAACCCATTAAAATGTTATGATTCTCCCTAAAAAGATTAAGATTACCCAATGGGTTTTCTCCATTCCTTGACTGCCGTTTGTTTGGGCATTGGACTTGCTCTTGTAGAACTATAATACCCAGAGCACATCATGACGATCCATGGGCAGGGGAGTATTAAAAAAATGGTGTGCATGAAAGAGATGCTTTATGGGAGTTGTAGTTTACACTTTCCACCTGTGGAACCAGAATACTCTCAGAGCACTTCAACATGTCACATGGTAACTAGACAGTAAATGCACAATAAACAATGATAAGAGTGGTCTGCACAGAGTGTCTTAAATGGAGTGCACTTAAACAGAGTGTTGAACTTGGGAATTTGGAGAGAGTGGGAATTCGGAGCAGAGGGGGAAGGAGATGCTGCTTTTTGCCTCCAATACTTGAAGTGCTTTGTGTTGCAGGTAAATATTTAATTTCATCAACCTAGAACTTAAACTAGATCTAGTAATTAGTTTAAAAACTAAACAGTAAGCTAAGTTAATTAAATACAAAAACTTTAATTAACTAAAACAAGGTTATAAAAGGATGGCAGTGCAGGTGGTGTGCCGCAAATGCAGCATGTGGGAGTTTGTGGAGAGCATTGCGATCCCGGACGACCACGTCTGCAGTAAATGTACAACTCGAGGAACTTCAGCTCAGTGTTGTTGAGCTGGAGTCCGAGGTGCAGACATTGCAGGGCATCAGGGAGGAGGAGAGTTATCTGGACACTTTGATCCAGGAGGCAGTCACACCCCTTAGGTTAGGTAGTAGTACAGGTCTGGTTAGTGATCAGGGACAGGAGGGTGTGACTGCAACTCAGGTAGGTAAGGGGACCCCAGGTGCCGTGCTGGAGGAGCCTCGGTCTTTTCCCTTATCCAACAGGTATGAGGTTCTTGCTGCCTGTGAGGATGAGGGCAAAGTCTGCAGGTTGGATGAGCAAACTGACCACGGCACCGTGGTATAGGAGGCCATTCAAGTGGGGGGAGTGCAAAGGAATGTTGTAGTGGTAGGGGACAGTATAGTTATGGGGATAGATACTGTTCTCTGCAGCCACGATCGGGAGTTCCGAAGGCTGTGTTGTCTCACGGCTGGAGAAGGATTTTGGAGTGGGAGGGGGAGGATCCAGTTGTCGTGGTCCACGTAGGAACCAATAACATAGGTAGAACTAGGAGTTAGGTTCTGCTGAGAGTTTGAGGAGCTAGTGTCCAAATTAAAACTCAGAACCTCAAAGATAATAATCTCTGGATTGTTACCTGAGCCACGTGCAAATTGGCATAGATACAAGCAGATCAGAGTGTTAAATGCATGGCTCAAAAAGTGGTGTGGGAGGAAGGGGTTTCAATTCATGGGGCACTGGCACCAGTACTGGAGAAAGAGAGCGCTGTTCCATTGGGACAGCCTCCACTTAAACCGGGCTGGGACCAGTGTCCTGGCGAATCGAAAACTAGGGCTGTAGATGGGGCTAAAAAGGGAGGGGGAGAGGGAGAAGGGTCAGGTGAGGGGAAATTTAGAAATCTAAAGAGAAAGTCAAGGCAATGGAGCAGTGTAGCAATTTGGGTAAAGATAAGCAGTGTGTGACAGGAAGGGACAGAGAGTTTAAAGGTAATCATGTATCAGCGAATAAGATGAAAGCAGGGAATAATGGTAAAAGGTTAAAGCTAAAAGCTCTTTACCTGAATGCATGAAGCATTCGTAACAAGATGACAAATTAGTGGCACAAATAATGATAAATGGGTATGATCTAATAGCCATTACAGAGACATGGTTGCAAGGTGACCAGGGTTGGGAACTAAATATTCCAGGGTACTTGACGTATCAAAGACAGGCAGACTGGAACAGGAGGTGGGTGGTGGGAGGGTAGCCCTGATAATTAAGGATGACATAAGTGAGAAAGGATCTTGGCTCAGAAGATAAGGAAGTAGAATCAGTATAGGTGGAGATAAGAATTAACAAGGGGCAGAAAACAGTGGTGGGGTAGTTTATAGGCCCCCAAACAGTAGCAGAGTATTAATCAAGAAATAATAGGAGCTTGTAACAAAGGTAATACAATAATCGTGGGGGACTTTAATCTGAATATAGATTGGGCAAATCAAATTGGCATGGGTAGTCTGGAGGACGAGTTCATGGAATGTATTCGAGACAGTTTCCTAGAACAATACGTCATGGACCAACCAGGGAACAGGCTATTTTAGATCTTGTTTTGTGTAATGAGACCGGGTTAATTAGTAATCTTATAGTAAAGGATCCTCTAGGGAACAGTGACCATAATATGATAGAATTTCACATTGCGTTTGAAAGTGACATTCTTAAGTCCGACACTAGAGTCTTAACAAAGCCAATTACGTAGGTATGAGGGGCAAGTTGGTTAAGGTAAATTGGGAAATTAAATTAAAAGGTATGACCATAGATAAGCAGTGGCAAGCATTTAAAGAAATATTTCAAAATGCTCAACGAATATACATTCCATTGAGAAATAAAAACTCCACAGGATACGTGATCCATCTGTGGCTAACTAAAGAAGTTAAGGATAGTATTAGATTAAAAGAAGAGGCTTATGATGTTGCAAAGAATAGTAGTAAGCCTGAGGATTTGGAGAGCTTTAGAAACCAGCAAAGGATGACCAAAAATTGGGAGAAAATAGAATGAGAGTAAATTAGCAAGAAATATAAAAACAGATTGTAAGAGCTTCTACAAGTATGCAAAAAGGAAGAGAGTAGCAAAAGTAAGTGGGGGCCCCTTAGAGGCTGAGACAGGAGAAATTATATTGGGGAACAAGGAAATGGCAGAGACTTTAAACAAATATTTTGTTTCTGTCTTCACCAGTAGAAGACACAAAGTATACCAAAAATAATGGGGACCCAAGGGGCTAATGAGAGCGAGGAACTTAAAGTAATTAATATCAGTAGAGAAAAAGTACTTGAGAAACCAATGGGACTAAAAGCCGACAAATCCCCTGGACCCGATGGCCTACATCCTAGGGTTCTAAAAGAGGTGGCTGCAGAGACACTGGATATATTGGTTGTGATCTTCCAAAATTCCCTAGTTTCAGGAACGGTCCCAGCGGATTGGAAGGTAGCAAATGTAACTCCGCTATTCAAGAAAGGAGGGAGAGAGAAAACGGGGAACTACAGGTCAGTTAGCCTGACATCAGTCGTCAGGAAAATGCTGGAATCCATTATGAAGGAATTGGTAACAGGGTACTTAGAAAATCATAATATGATTAGGCAGAGTCATCATGGTTTTATGAAAGGTAAATTGTGTTTGACAAATTTATTGATGTAACTAGCAGGGTAGATAAAGGGGAACCAGTGGAGGCAGTATATTTGGATTTCCAAAAGGCATTTGGTAAAGTGCCACATAAAAGGTTGTTAAGCAAGATAAGGGCACATGGGGTTGGGGGTAATGTATTAGCATGGATAAAGGATTGGTTAACGGGCAGAAAACAGAGAGTAGGGATATACGGGTCATTTTCAGTTTGGCAGGCTGTAACTAGTGGGGTGCCGCAAGGATCAGTGCTGGGGCCTCAGCTATTTACAATCTATATTAATGACTTAGATGAAGAGACCGAGTGCAATGTATCCAAGTTTGCTGACGATACAAAGCTAGATGGAAAAGTAAGATGTGAGGAGGACACAGAGAGCCTGCAAAGGGATTTAGACAGGTTAAGTGAGTGGGCAATAAGGTTGCAGATGGAGTATAATGTGGGGAAATGTAAGGTTATTCACTTTGGTAGGAAAAATAGAAAAACAGAATATTTTTTAAATGATGAGAAACTATAAAATTTTGGTGTTCAGAGAGATTTAGGTGTCCTAGTGCAAGAGACACAGAGTTAGCATGCAGGTACAGCACGCAATTAGGAAGCCAAATGGCATGTTGGCCTTTATTGCTAGAGGGTTGGAGTACAAGAGTAAGGAAGTCTTGCTACAGTTGTACAGGGCTTTGGTGGGACCATACCTGGAGTACTGTACAGAGTTATGGTCTCCTTATTTAAGGAAGGATATACTTGCCTTAGAGGCGGTGCAATGAAGGTTCACTAGATTGATTCCTTGGATGAGAGGGTTGTCCTATGAGGAGAGATTGAGTAGATTGGGTCTGTACTCGAGTTTAGAAGAATGAGAGGTGATCTCATTGAAGCATATAAGATTCTGAAGGGGATTGGCAGGATAAATGCTGGGAGGTTGTTTCCCCTGGCTGGAGTGTCTAGAACCAGGGGGCATAGTCTCAGGATAAGGGGCTGGCCTTTTAAGACTGAGATGAGGAGGAATTTCTTCACTCAGAGGGTTATGAATCTTTGGAATTCTCTGCCCCAAAGTGCTGTGGATGCTCAGTCATTGAATATATTCAAGCCTGAGATAAATAGATTTTTGGACTCCAGAGGAATCGAGGGATATGGGGATAGGGCAGGAAAGTGAAGTTGAGGTCGAAGGTCAGCCATGATCTTATTGAATGGTGGAGCAGGCTCGAGGGGCCATATGGCCTATTCCTGCTCCTAATTCTATTCTTACGTTCTTATGTAAGATGTGAGTCGGCGGGGAGATTTTTTTTTCAGTTTATACAGTGTAAACTGTTAAACAAAAAATCGAATCTACAGATGTTGCTTAGCATGATGTTTTTTGTTGTGTAAAAGATGGGGATTGACATTTGCACCAGACCAGAAAGAAATGTTTGAGGTGCTCAGCTCAGACATTGTTACTGAGACAGTCGGGCAAGCCCAGCTCATACAAATGACCACCTGTTCAAGGTCCCAGTCATTGGAGACTTAACTGGGGAGAAACCTCCCTGGTGCAGTGCTACACCATTGACAGCCTCAACAAGAACTACAAATTCACCATGGAAGTTAGGGGGAGAAAAATGATCTTTTTGAATCATGTAAATAACTGAGAAAAATATTTTCAAGCAGAGGAAAAATACAAATAAATAAAAGTACTTGTATCTGAGGCACATCCAATGTGAGAGGAAGGGCAAATAATAAATCTGATGTAAGTAACTGATGAAAAAGGTTTTGGGGAGGGAAGAACAAATCTACTTGCATCTAAAGCAAGTTAATGTTAGATAAATATTAGAAATATTGAGGGAAACTTTCTGCTACTGGCCGGCAGTTTCTTGCCTGAAAAATTATCTGGGGACCTTGTGCACCCATTTGCCTGCCTGAATCAACTTTCAGGCAGGCCTTCAAATGGGCGCCCAGAACCGGTAGTAAGCTGTTTAGTTATGTAAATTGAGCTCCTATGCCTGTTGTTGGACCCCCGATTGCAACTTTCAAAGAGAAATGGGCAGAGCATGCATGCCAGTCCCATTTCTCCAGGCATTGAGAGGCCTAACCAGCGACCCTTAAAGGGACCACTGGAGACCTCTCAAAGGTAAGTTTTTTTTTTAAAAGAAAGAAGATTTTTGTGGACCCAGGAGGAGCAGTAGTGCTCCTGCAGGCCCCACAAAATCTTCCGGTCTGCTGCTGGCCCATTCTCGTTCACCTTCCTTGTTAGGCACCCTCAGCTAACCAGCAAAACTTTAATCAGGTTTAAATCTCACACAATGAGGAATAACAGAACCTTAGTTTCTAGCTTTCCTGCTGACCTTGTTTGGCTCACTTTTCTCTTCCAACTTTTATCCTGATGATCTTGGCCAATAACCTTCTTGCATTGTTCCATTCTGTTTTACCACAATGTCAACTATCAAGTTTTATCCCCATTATATTTGTTGGTTCCTCTGTTCTTTAACTCCAATATGAATAGTAGTCCTGATGGTAACTCTCCTATCGTGTACATCTGATTTTTACCATGTCCTATGCTGCATCTTCCAGCTCCGTTACTCCTTTTTTCCATCTTGGAAATTTGTTTGTATTCATTCTGTCCCCAAGAAAGGAGATCTCTATTACCCTTCCAACTACCTTTCTATTGCACTTCCATCTATATTTTCTAAAGTTATGGAAGTTCCTGTTGGCATGCAAACTATCATCCAGAATTATCATATGATGGCAAACTATAGTTATGAGAATGGATTTGAGATACAGGGACTATCTCCACTGGAATGGAGCAGGCTAAGAGGAGATTTATTATAGGTTTTCAAAATTATGGGGTATGGATAGGATGAATAAGGAAAGATTATTTCCTCTAGTTAGGGAATCAGTGGTGAGGGGTCATTAATTTAAAATTGCTATTAAGAAAGTAAGGAAAGAGGTTCAGAGAAATGTTGTTACACAGGGGTTGTTAGAACATGGAATGCTTTGCCACAGGAAGTATTTGAGGAAAAAACTATTCAAGAGAAGAGTAGATAAACATTTGAAGCAGAGGAAGATATAGGGTTATGCAGAGAGAGCTGGGCAATTGGGATTAGTATTAGATTGCTCTAGCAAAGAGCCAGCATAGACATGATGAATTGAATGTCCTCCTGTTGTACCTGATCCATGCTTACCAGTATTGTTTTCAGCATGGGCTTCCACGGATGATCTTACCTATGTTCTTCTCCTCTAGAACTCTTCTTTTGGACACCCGGTGAGGCTGTTCTCTCTCTTGCTATGTTCCCTGTCACATAACCATGATCTCCTCAAGTCATTGTCCAACCATATCCACTCATTTACTTATAATTCCATTCTGTATTCATCAAATTTCTTCATATTGCCCACCCTTAGCACACAATCTTATTTTACTTTCAGTGTTCCGATCCCGGGTTTGCGGGGTGGTGGGCGGTGTTTGTATGGGGCGGGCTGATGGTGGGTGAGCTTGGGGGGCCGGGAGGAAGCACCCATGCTCCTCCCGGCCCACAAGGTTTGCTCACTAAGGCTGTCCTCTCCTCGCTACAGCTACCGGGAATCCCGAGGCCCAGGATCCCCGGCTGGAAGCAGTAAAACCTGCACAGCAGGTTAAAGCAGAAGCTTCAGGGTCTCATTATCATATTTGAAGTGCCAACCCGCCTCCTGGCAGCAGGTTGTCTGCCCGCCCCCCATCCCGCCTCTGTTAAATTTGGAAGTAGGCGGGTTGGGGTCGGGATTTAGATTTGTAATACTTTAACTTCCCCAACCCCACCCCTTTGTTTTTCTAACCCGTGTTCGGTGCTTCACTAAGTGCTACCACCAAGTCAAAAGCTGCAGAAAGGACAAGGAAGGTTAATGCACCATTGTCACAGTCACAGAGGGTATCATTTATGACTTTTATTAGGGCTGTTTCGGTGCTGTGGCAGGGGCGGGAACCTGATTGGAGAGATTCAAGCATGGAGTTGTGGGAAAGACGGGCATTGATTTGGGAGATGACAACACGTTCAAGGACTTTGGAGAAAAAGGAAGGTTGGATTTGGGGCAGTAGTTTGTAAGGATAGAGGGGTCAAGGGTGTTTTTTTTGAGGAGTGGGTGATGATACCATTTCTAAAAGGGAGGGGGACAGTACTTGAGGCGAGGGAACCGTTTACAATGTCTGCGAGCATGGGGCCAGGAAAGGAAGTTGGGTGGTCAGCAGTTCAGTGGGAATGGGGTCTCGGGAGCAGGAGGTGGGTTTCATGGACAAGATGATCTCAGCGTGGACGTGTTATGTGATATTCGAGAAACTAGAGAAAGAGTTGGGATCAGGGCTAGGAAAGAGGGATGCCTAGTGACGTAGGTTTGGTTTGGTAGGGAAGCATCAGAGGAAGCTGAACACCGTGGGCAACACGGTGGCATAGTGGTTAGCACTGTTGCCTCACAGCGCCAGGGACCTGGGTTCGAATCCGGCCTCGGGTGACTGTCTGTGTGGAGTTTGCACATTCTCCCCGTGTCTGCTCCGGGTGCTCCAGTTTCCTCCCACAGTCCAAAGATGTGCGGGTTAGGTTGATTTGGCTATGATAAAAATTGACCCTTAGTGTTAGGGGGGGGATTAAATACGTGGGGTTACGGGGATAGGGTGGGATATGTGTCGGTGCAGGCTCGATGGGCCGAAATGGCCTCTATCTGCATTGTGGGGTTTCTGTGATTTCTGTGAAATGATCTCAATCTTCTTGTAGGTGGAGGGGTCAGGGAGACTGGTTTAACAAGATGGCTGGTAGTGGAGAAAAGAAGCCAGGGATTATCTTCACTCTCCAGTTTGATCTAGTCGTGGGCGGTTTTGACAGAGGAGAGTGAGGCCTGATAGTGCTTGATGTGTCCCAGCCAGATCTGGTGATGGATGGCTAAACCAGTTGTGCTTTAGATACACTCATCTGTAATCCTTGGATTGAGGGAGCGAAGATGGGGCCAGATTAGTGAGAATAGCATGTTTTCCTCCCTATTTAACAACCCACTAACAAAGTTGTAGGAACACATGGCTTTGAAATGTGATTTCTGAGGATGTAATTTTGTTAGGTTATCATTAACTCAGGGTGCTTCCATTTCAGCTTTCTGTACGCTAATCCAATATCCTTACATCTTTCAGGTCCAGTTCCCTCACAGCACTGTGTCAGTAATTACTAAAAGCCATTCCTCCTAAATTATGTAATGCTGTTATAATGAATTTAAAAATGTCGCCAGAAATAATAGCTTACGGGATAACTAGTTATTTCTAAATGATTTTTTATTGGTTAATTTTTAAAGGGTTCCTGATGGTGCGTCTCCCTCAACACTGTTCAAAGTTGAATCTTCATAAGTATAAGGCAGCTTCTGAAAGCATGTAAAACTACCATAACATCTACTGCTAATTGTTTAGTCTGTGTTGTGCCCCCACATTCAGATATCTTTCCTTAAATAAAGTCTGTAGATATTTGAGGAGATGGGGAAAGAGGAGAATAATGTTTCTACAATTCTCCAGTTATTCAGTAATGGTCTTGAGCTGTGGAAAAACATTTCTGTTAAGGCTCAAATATCAACAGGCTCTATAATTGCTATATAAAGTCCATAATTTTTAATTTAAAAAAAAGTAGCATTTTTTAATTAAAATCAATCTTTGTATACCATTTTAGTAAAATACTTCACATACTGGCATGTGAATATCTGTAACAAATTCATTTAGACCTTACCTTTAAAAAAAAAGTTGCTTTCAGAAATAAAATAAAATTCTTCATTTGGTTAAAGTCCACAAACCATAGAAAAGAGAAGATATGAATTAGGAAAAATAAAAATCACAAGGACACGTGTGTCCTTCTAAGAAAACTTTCATCCAAAACCAATGTGATAGCTTTTTTCTGGATCTATAACCCTACAAGTTCATGTATCCATTTCAATTCATTTTCCTTTACAATCAGTGTCATGCATAATGCAAGCTGCTCAACCACGTGAGAGAAGTATGTATGAAGCCTGTACCAGGCAAGTTCTTGTCTGAATCTCTAAGAAAGGGCATTGTAGGTACAATAGGAATACCAGCGTACACAATAGCCCGGCCATGGGTCCAGACCCTCATTCTCAGCAAGGTTCAAGAGATCAACAATCCAGTCCTGGTCTCAACACTCAACAACACAGAGAGGAACAGGTATAGGCTTGATCACTTCACAATATGAGCCATCTAAAGAAGGAAAACTTCACGCCGAGGCTGAAGTGCCTCTTTGTGGAAGATTCACATCTGGTCAAGTCTTAGTGCCGGGGCAGTGGTGGTAAACTGGGATCTCAACAACTGAACTAGGTCAGCTAGGTGGATTAAAGATGAGGCATGATTTACAAGGAAAAAACAATTACAGAAAATAAAGCTTAAAAGCTCATTGCTTTTAGCAGCAAATTAAATATATACACAAGTACTGTTGGTGGAGTAAATGGTAAATAGTTGAATACTCTTTATCTTCAAGGAATTTGAGAGTGTTTTCTGTGGAAAAACTGGCAGGCGACTGAAACAACCAAGAGTAGAAGCACCAGTTGATCACTCAGTAACTACTAGTCTACACAATCATGGTGTGATGGAAGGTAAATGAACTCCAGTGCGAATGAAGTTACAGCTCCCAAGAGAGGCACAAAGTTAGACGTATCTGCCCGATTCACCATATCAAAACTCAGGGTCAGGAAATGGAAAAGTGTAGCCAAGCACAGAACTATAAACCCTTTGTCATCCCAGCATAGTGGCTAGGTAGTATTATCTCCTGGCAATGTTCAGAACTATAAACTTGCACTGTAAAATCAAAGATGGTGGCAAAAAATTTGAGTCCACTATGATTTGTGCCATATAACTGTTTGTGCTTCCCCAATCCCCATATTTAGCTGTCTATAATCTTTTATTTGTACTTTACCTTTCCTCTCCTTCAATTTTTCTGTTGGAGGGAGGGAGCAGTTGAGCGCATGGACAACCAGGGTGATAACCTAAATGCTGCTCCTTGATCAGTCTGTCCAGATGTATGGTTGTGGTGGAAAGGGACCTCTCCCATGCTCCGATTTCCTGCTTTTCTGGTTGAGACTGACTAGGATGTCCACTAAGGAAAACCCAAATGTGAATGTCAGTCATCAATGACATTTAAATTTGGCTCAGCTGAAGGTCCAACACCATTATCGTCGCTACCAGGCCACCCACATAAAACCTTTCAAAGTGTTTTAATAGACATTATACATACTATAAATGCTTTAATATACAATATATAAAAATCACGGGAGACTCACATTTTCCCTACCTATCTTTGACATTTAAATTGAATGCAGCTGGAGCAGTGGTGTTGGACAATCTCAGCAATGGTATGGTGTCTGAACATTGTGTAAACAGATTTTTGGTTTGTTAGCTGAAAACTGTTGACAATAGCAACTTCAACACACTGAACAACTCTACACCTAAACACTGCTAATAAAGTGAAAGCTCAGTTAAAGAGACAGTATCCATTTAACCATAAACAATCAAACATACAGAACTACCATGTTACTTGGTGAAAACTAGTAGGTCTAATAGCAGGAGTGCAGAAATGTGCATGTTTTACTGTACCGAAAGGTTTTCTATTGCAGTATGAAACTAAACAGTTTGGGGGAAAAAAAGGATAAAACACTTTTTCACAAGACTGAAGCACTTTAATAAAGCATGCTAAGAGGGTTGTTAAGTTTTTATGTCATTCTGAGTGGCAAAAAAACAAAAAAGGATGCTGTCCCTTTAATGGAAACTGATAGTTAACTTCTATATAAGCTTTAAAATTTATGCAATATATTTAAAGTACAAGATATTTATAATCTTTAACAGCAACACAAAATGATTCCTTACTCTACAAAGAGGTTTTATTCATTAAGTGGAATCTGTTTGCAGTTTTATTTCAATGACCAGTTAATTGTTGAAGGTGCTATTGATCTGTAAAATAAAGGATGACCAAATACTTTAAAATAAACTTGTTTCATAAATTAATAAACCATACAATGTACATTGTACTATATCATTTAAGTATATTTAATATTTATTTAAGTTAAACTGCATAGCTTTTAGTTAATATGTTCAAAATAAATATAAACAGTAAGCCCTTGAAGGGTTTTCTGTCAACTTCAGTGTGTGTAAATAACAAAGCAAATGTATTAATGAGATGTTTCGCAGTATATTTAAAAAATTCAGATATACAAAAGATCTATCATTTACATTAAGTTTTAAAACAAATTATTTGTATTTTATCTTTTTGAGCTAATAAAGGTATTCATCCAAAGCTCTTTTGTTATTTATTGAGCCTCTCTTTAAAATTGTAATATAGAGAAATGTAAAACAAGATTTTTAAGATTTCACACATTTATTGAGGGGATTTTACTGGTGTCAAAAAAGAATTGTTCTAGTTCTTATTACATTATTAAAATAGATTTACGACTCACTGTAATTATCAGATAAGTGTAACAATACCTATCATTTCTAGTTACAATCTTCATACCATGGGCGTAACTTGGGGGGAAAAGCTACAATGAATGTGTTGTATTTGCCTCCTCACTTAAAAGTGTATATTGGTACACCCTGGACTGATCTCATAACATATCAGACTTCCTTCGTGCTGTAATTATGTAAAATAATGCTGCCCCACAGTCAGTTCTGTATGGTTGAGCCTTTAACTAGGGTATTTATGTAAAATGCAAAGAATTTTCTTTACACATCCCGTGATGCCCATTATTCCTCAAATTTAACAAATAGTTTTGAGCCACTCACAGCAGACTGCAATTATCATCATTTAGCACCTTAACGAGTAGGAAATGAGTCTCTTGACCCTTCTAAGAAACACATTTTCACAAATTACAGATGTTTACTGGGTGGAAACTTTAGAACTGGTCCAGAAAAATGGACCAAAAAGATGTGTTTGATACACTTAGTGGTGAATTTGATTGTAGAAAAGGCACTGGGCAAACTGCAGCCTCTGATAAACACCACTCAATCCAGATGCAAGAAAGCAAGCCTGGTCGGTACCAATGCGTGCCACCCATAGATTGTGGCAGTAAGTTAGGAAGGAATTCTGTGACAGCAAAAAAAAAACCCAAATCCACATTTCAACCAAGAGACATGTAAAACATCAGTTGGTGAGCCATAGGAGATCAAAGTGTAGATACTACCCAAATAAGCTACAGTAGAATTTTTGGCCTGGAGAGTGACAGAAGAGTAAGGGAAAAAATAAATGCCGAGCCACAGGAGGAGATATTAGGAGGATAAATTTGTGGCATTGCATGACCGGGAACCAGTGTAGATCAGCGGGCACAGGGGTGATGGGGGAGTGGGACCTGGTGCTGGATAGGATACAGGCAGCAGAATTTTGGATGAGCTGAAGTTTACGAAGGACCGCAACTAGGAGGCCAGCCAGGAGAGCATTGGACTGGTCGAGTCTGGAGATGACACTGGAGGCATGGATGTGGGTTTCGGCAGCAGATGGGCTGAGACAGAGGCGGGCGATGTTAGAGGTGGAAATAGGCGGTTTTACCAATGGACACAAATGTGGCTGATCCAAGACTGGATATCGGACAAGCCGTCTGCTCAGATGGAGGCAGTGGAGAGGTCGAGAGCGGTGGTGGAGAGGTAGAGTTGTGTGTCGTCAGCTTATGCATGCAAGCTGACCCCATGTCTGCAGAGCATATCTCCAAGGGATAGCATGTAGATGAGCAAAATGAGGGGACCAAGGATAGATCCTTGAGGAACTCCAGAGGTAACTGTACAGGGGCAGGAAGCCATTACTGGAGATGCTTTGACTACAATTGGATAGGTAAGAGTGGAATCGAGCAAGGGTAGTCCCACTGAGCTGGACTATGAAGGAGAGGAATTGGTGGAGCATTGTGTGGTTGGTGGACTGTGTCAAAGGCTGCAGAGAGGTCGAAAAAGGAAAATGCACCACGGTTGCAGTCACAGAAGGATGTAATGTGTTACCTTGAGCCATTTGGTGCTGTGGCAAGAGTGGAAAAATTATTGGAGAAACTCAAACGGAGTTGCGGAGAAAGATGGGCACAGATTTGGGAGGCGACAGCACATCCATAATGTGCTGGACTAGTGGTTATCTGAACTAGAAACATTGCTGAATCAGAACTTAGCAATATAGGGCATTGTCCACAATACCCTGATTGCTGCTCTAACACAGGACCAGCTATCCATAAGGATATCCATTTAGAGTTAGATGGTCTTAGAGACCAAAAGCATCAACTATAAGGGAGTATTTTGCTCATTGAATCAAAACTCTTGAGGCAGACTCGACAATGACCTGAGCCAGGGAGCTCTACAGTACTGCAAGGCACTATTGATGGCTGACCAGGTAGCCTAGCTCATTAATAGGACTAGGAAGGTTTGACTTGTCACAAGGGGCTGGGATTCTTCCCACTCGTCTCCAAATAACTCTGCAGGCCAATGTCTTGGCTAAAGAATCAGTGGGAAGTTTACCACCAATCTGTGCTGGCAAGATAAGTGGTTTTAACTAGTTAAATTCCAACAGCACCCCTACACATACCTGTGAATCCTAAGCCTTGGCTCTTGACAACTGGTACCTATACTCTCTATTTAAGTATGGTGCGTCCCTATGGGAAGAGAGCGTGCACTCCACATCACACAAACAAAACTCTACCTGCATTGATTGTTTAGCAGCTTGGCTTGGACACTTCAGCATAGTGTTTGGTTTCCATGCATATCTGACAACTAGCTGATAAGAAACAAAAATTCTAAATAGAGTGAAAAGGAGAAATTTGCAATTGTAACTTTCAAAAAGGAGTTGGATAAATACTTGAAGACGACAAAATTGCAGGACTATGGGCGAAGAGCAGGTTGGCTCTTTCAAAGAGCCAGCACAGGCACAATGGGCCGAATGGCCTCCTTCTGTGCTCTATGATTCTATGATAATTCTGAAAAATCTTGCCTACCTTAATTAGCCAGCAAATACTTATGCAGATTGTTCCTGTGTCCTCTTTCTCCAACAATTAAAGGCAGTTAGTTAATTCTCAGCCAGCCATCAGGTGTAGTGATGGACAGAGGTGAGGCATTCCAACTTGGAGAAAAAAAAAACTCATTGACCCCGCAGTTGACCATTCCTGAGCCTTGACCACCATGGTCGATTACTGAGATGACACTGACTGTGGTTGTGGAGATTTTCATGGCCAAGACCGTTCTGCTCACCTGGAAAGGGATTGCGCCACGGCAAGTGACTCAATTAGACAGTAACTAAATGTGAGGGAGGAAAACAAAAGGTAACCAGTCAGTCTGCCCAATTTCCCATGGGCATAAAGTGATGGCAACAAATTTTGTGCGCAATATTCAACTCCGCTGCAGCACGAAGCAGAACGGTTTTAATCTTGTAATTATGTGTACATGGAACTTGACTGTTAGAAAAACAAAATACTGGGGAGTTTGTACCCTGGAATTATCTGTTAATTTTGTAGACTGCTGCAGTTATAGCTTGGTCAGTATAGTCTACTCCGAATTCAAAGGCACTTCATTCAATTATCAGATCATTTTTTTTTAAAAAAGCACTAAATTCTTATTTTCCTACATTATTTTCATCATTTAATTCAATTATTGGCTAATTCGTATTTTTTTTAGTAGTTAAAACAACTTTGAAATATGAGTAGACTGTATTTATATAGGTGCCACATCAGTCTCCAATGTGCTTGCTTAAATATGCAGCATTATCCGTATTCTAATCTGGTTTATATCTACGATACTGCATAATCTGATTTGTACGCATTGCCTTTTTAAAAATTCATTCTTAGGATGTGAGCTTTGCTGACTAGGCAGGCATTTATTGCCCAGAAGGTGCTGATACAATTGAGTGGCTTGCTAGGCCAGTTCAAAGGGTAGTTAAAAGTCACCCATGTTGGTGTGGGACTGGAGTCACGTACATAGGCCCAGACCGGGTAAGGACAGCAGGTTTCCTTCCCTAAAGAAGATCAGTGAACCAGTTGGGTTTTTATGAAAATCCGACAGCTTCATGATCACTTTTACTATTACCAGTTTTAAAAAAAAAATATTGAATTCAAATACTCAAATTACCATAGTGGGATTTGAATTTACATTCTCTGAATTACTAGTCCAGTAACACAACCACTACACTACCATATACATTGCAATCCGATTTATCTCCATTGCCATTACTGCCTCAGCTGTCTTAACTCGTGGCACACTGGCATTGAAGTCCTTTGGGGGCGAATTTAACCATACCCGCCCGACGGAAACTCGGCGGGTGGGCAGTTAAAATCGCCCAGGTTACTTACCCGCCCTCGAGCTGCTTGGATCTCACCGACCCGCTTCTCCGGGTCCCCTGCCCCAGACTTCTCCCCCATTCCAGGCAGGATGTGGACCACATTAGTGAGGCCCGGGAGTTAAAATAGCCCAGGCTTGATTTCTGCAGCAGCGGGTTAGTTTCCAACTTGCCTCGCCATGCAACCGCCCAGAGTTAAAATTGGGATCTTAGAATGAGGCTTGAACCTATAACCCTCTAACTCAGGAAGAGTTGTACTAACTCAGCCAAGTCAAGTCATCTGGTTGGTGGCACTCAGAGAGTGCATTGAAAACTTTATTCAGATTTACACCTCACATGGGGCAGTGCCATTTTTTCAGCAGTTTCCATTTAAATGTCTGTTGTACCCCAATATAAGATGACAGAAATCTGTCCTCCATCACATGCCACACCTTGCTCTCAAAGATCAGCCCCACTGATGCATATGCAACATACCCATCTTCCTAAACGTATGTGCAGGAGCTGACAATAAGACATGCACTAGCTGTACAAAATAATACTGGAGGTCAGTGATCAGTTACCTTTTTAGCCAGCACACAGTATCAGTGTATCTCATGACCTGTGTGTTGTGCTGGTATTCCTTCAATAATTCACAGAAGTGAGAAATATATATCTGGCTTTCTCGAATCATACAGCACAGGAGGCCATTCAGCCCATCTTGCCTGTGCCGGCTCTTTGGAAAAGCTAGCCAATTAATCCCACTCCCCCTGCCCTTTCCCCAGAGCCCTGCAAATCTTTCCATTCAAATAGATATATCCTATTCCCTTTTGAAAGTTACTATTGAATCTGCTTCCACTGCCCTTTCAGGCAGCACGTTCCAGATCACAACTCGCTAAGCTTTTTAAAAAAAAAAAATTCTCCTCATCTCGCCCCTTACATAATACACAAGTTGATGTTCTTGTTTATGTAGCACTGCCTTCTTGTCTGAGCTGGAACTTAGTTCAGATTGGCAATTGCTGGGACTGAGTTAAGTGTTTTTTTTCTGAAAAGTGGCTTTATTCATTATCTTACAACAGTTGGTGGCAACAGCTTTATTTTACAGACAACAGGCACCCACAAATAATAAATACTATTTTAAGTCAAGGATACTGACTGGTTCCAGCACCGTACATAGTGGATGCAGGAGTTTGACAGGGATTTATTAATTTATGGAAAACGTTACAAAATGGGACGGAATATAGTAACAACAAGCCATAGATTGTTACCTAGAATTCACAAAAACTATTGCAGTTTCCACACAAAACGTGTTAAACTAGGATAAGCGCACATTCAGGGGAAGGGTAGGGTCAACCATACTTTTGTTCCAAAAAAAACAGACGAGCACAAATAGTATAAATCTCCTTGCCCATAACTATTTAGTTACATAAAAGGTCTGAAATTGGGAGCTGTTATTGGTTGTGAATTTAGGGTACTATACAAAACATTATGACCGTTAAATTTATATCATATGTACAGTGTAACCCCTCACAGTTCAGATACTGTAACATCAATAATTACTATAGGGTGCTTCATATTGAGGTAAGCATTTATAATTGATAGTATTGTTTAACAGACAATGACAAGAAATGGAGTAGCCAAACTAAGGAAATAAGTGTTTAAAAAGTGGAACATTCTAACCAGACAAGACTAACTGCAGATAAATCTTTACAGATCTCAAACAGAATTGAAGAATGATGTAGAAACACATGATTAAAAGCGAAGTGTCTGTTTTTAGCACCTTCTCATGTACATATTTATAAGACACTTTGGTACCAGGAGCCGAAACATTGATCAATTGTCTTTTTTTTTTGTTGTCTCTTTCTATTCACTCAATCTCGGGAGGAACTGGGCTGTGCTTCAAGTTATCTTCTTATTTGCTTCTGTGATCATGCCCTTCACGATTTTTTGGATGATGATTTTACTGCTGCGATTGATCCCTGGCAAGCAGAGGTATCGCAGATTCCTGGGGTTCCCATAGCACCATTTATTCCGGGTCGTCCTAGCTCTCCTGGATGGCCTGGGTCTCCTAGTGCTCCGTCTCGCCCATTCTTACTAATTCCCATAGATCCTGGGGGACCTACAGATGGGAAAGAGACAGAAAGTGACAGAGAAAGGGACTGCGGCAATTAAAACCATAGGATAGGTAATCGAGTAGCATAGCCTTGGAGTTCAGATTTACAAGTCATTAAAGAGGTGGAAACACAAATAGGTAATAACAACAACATACAGCACCTTTCAAATAGAAAAATTCCCAAGGCGCATCACAGAGACGTAAATCAACCAAAAATGGACACCCGAGACAAAGAAGGAGATTTTAGGAGGGGTGACCGAAGGCTTGGTGGAAGAGATGGGTTTCAAGGACAATTTTAAAAAGGAGGTAGAGGGATTTATGGAGGGAATTCCAGAGTGAGGGGCCTAGGTAGCTCAAGGCAGGGTCGCCATTGATGAGGGGATGCACAAGAGTTAAAGGAACAAAGAGTTCCGGTGAGGCAGGGGGGTGTTATAAGGCTGGAGAAGATTAAAGTGATAGGGATGGGCGACGCCATGAAGGGACTTAAACACAAGGATGAGAATTTTAACTTTGAGGTGTTGGGGGACTGGGAGCCAATGTAAGTCAGTGAGGATGGGGGAAATAGGTGAGCAGGACTTTGTGCGGGATAGGATTTGGTCAGCAGCATTTACGCTGAAGTTTACGGAGGGATGAAGACTGGATGTCGGAGGGTTGAGGAAGCTAGCCAGGAGAGCATTGGAATAGTCAAGTCTGGAGATGACAAAGACATGATTGAGAGTTTGAGCAGCAGATGGGCTGAGGTAGGTGATGCGATGGGGTGAAAACGAGCAGGCTTTGTCATGAAGAGGATTTAGGGGTTGGAAACTCAGTCTGGTTCACCCTGTGACAGTGGCCAGGGAGGGGAATGGAATCGGTGTTAAGGAAACGGAGTTTGTGGCGGGGGCCAAAGACAATGACTTCAGTCTTGCCAACATTTAGCTGGAGGAAATTGTGGCTTATTCAAGACTGGATGTCGGATAAATAATCTGATAATACGTTGTAAGGCCACAAAAAAGGCAAACGGAGTTCTTGGTTTTGTATGTAGGCTGTAGAATATAAAAGCAAGGAGATGATGTTCAATTTGTACCTTAATTAGGCTGGAGCTGGAGTAGTTTTAGGTACCACATTATAGGAAATATATAAAACGTAATTGTTAAAAAGTGCAGCATAGATTTACGAGAATGTCACCAGGGATAATGCTGGATAGTCGCCTCCCAATTCTTCACTCAGAGGGCTGTGCATCTTTGGAATTCTCTGCCGAGAGGGCTGTGGATGCTCAGTCGTTGAGTATATTCAAGAATAAGATCGATAGATTTTTGGACACTAAGGGAATCAAGGGATATAGGGATAGTGCGGGAAAGTGGCGTTGAGGTCGAAGATCAGCCGTGATCTTATTGAATGGCGGAGCAGGCTCGAGGGGCCAAATGGCCTACACTTCTGCTCCTATTTCTAAAGTTCATATGGGGTTGAGAAGTTGGAGCTTTAACTAGAGCTGGAGCTTATAGAGTACCTTAATTTCGCAAAGGGCTATGACCAGGTAATTAGTGATGGTTTGCACTGACGGTAATGAGAAGGCACATATTTCAGAAAAGGAATTAATGGGGAGGTTAGAAAAACAATATTTACATAGAGGGTGGTTAGAATCTGGAATTATCTGTTGCAAAACCATTGCTGAAGCAGAGTCCGTAAATTCCTCTACAAGGAAATACAGGAGTTGCTTGATGAGGAGGAATATTAAAACATGGGAAGCGAGCTAGAGTCTGGGAATGCACCAGGTGGGTCTCCGAGAAAAGCACTGGCACAGATTTAATACGTCAAATGGCCAGTTTCTGTGCTCCAATATTCTAGGAAAAGAAAATCGCCATTCCCCCTTTTAAAATATATTTTCATGACTCCTGCCCTCCCTCCCCCATGGATCTGTGGGTAGCTGTAGTGAGTAGCATGGTTCTGAGTCATACAGAAAGACTTGCATTTCTATAGCGCCTTTCATGGCTTCAGGATGTCCCAAAGCGCTTTACAGCCAATGAAGTACTTTTTGAAGTGTGGTCACTGTTGTAATGTAGGAAACACAGCAGCCAATTTGCACACGGCAAGCTCCCACAAATAGCAATGTGATGATGGCCAGGTAATCTGTTTTTTTTTAGTGATGTTGATTGAGGGATAAATATTGGCCAGGGCACCGGGGATAACTCCCCTGCTCTTCTTCAAAATAGTGGCTATGGGATCTTTTACATCCACTTGAGAGAGCAGACAGGGCCTCGGTTTAACGTCTCATCCAAAGGATGGCCCCTCCGACAGTGCGGCGCTCCCTCAGCACTGTCCCTCCGACAGTGCAGCACTCCCTCAGTACTGCACTGGAGTGTCAGCCTGGATTTTGTGCTCAGGTCTCTGGAGTGGGACTTGAACTCATGACCTTCTGACTCGGGAGGTGAGAGTGCTGCCCACTGAGCCACGGCTGACACTAATACAAACAGTCCAGCAAGGTCTCAGGTTCAATCCCCGATTAGTGCTGAGTTATGTTACAGATGTAATTTTTAGACACATAAAGCACATATGAAGATGAGTAGCTGAGGAAAAACAACTTGTAAAGAAGTTCAATGATTCACTTGGTTGCCTTTGGTCGTGGTTGATGTATTTTAGTGAAAGGGAAAAATAGAGACAGTGAGAATTTATTTTTTCCTTTTTAAAGGAGTAAGAGATTTGAACCAACTTGTGCCCAATGGATACGTAAAAAGTTTCCCCACACCCTGCATGTGCACCAGACACAAGAGTCAGAAGGTAATATAGACAGGCCATATCAGTCATGAGATTGAGCCCTCAGCCTCAACATGATCAATGGGAAAATATTTCAGACTTGACAACTTATTGTTGATCTGAGAAATTTGCTATTGTTTTTATTTTGGTGCAAAAATGACACTACAGCAACCAAACAGTTATTATTTTAAAGGTAGGTGTTAAAGATTGGCAAAGATTATTGTATGAACTTTTCTTACTGATTCTTTAACTTGGTTGTAATCCCATTGTTAATCTTAGTGGGAATTTAACTTTACCCTGAGTATAAAATTTAAAATTCGGTTCAGGTCATTGTTACATAAATCTGCTCCAAGTAACTGAAGTTCTGGGCTTACGAACATAGGAACAGGAGGCGGCCATTCAGACCCTCGAGCCAGTTCTGCCATTCAATTAGATCATGGCTGATCTGTATCTTAACTCCCTCTACCCACCTTGGTTCCGTAACCCTTAATACCTTTGCCTAACAAAAATCTATCAATCTCAGTTTTGAAATTTTCAATTGACCCCCAGCCTCAACAGCTTTTTGGAGGATAGAGTTCCAGATTTCCACTAGCCTTTGTGTGAAGAAGTGCTTCCTGACATCACCCCTGAACGGCCTGGCTCTAATGTTACGGTTATGACTCCTTGTTCTGGACTCCCCCCACCAGAGGAAATAGTTTCTCTCTACCCTATCAAATCTTTTAATCATCTTAAACACCTCAATTAGATCACCCCTTAATTTTCTATATTCAAGGGAATACAAGCCTTGTCTATGCAACCTGTCCTCATAATTTTACCCTTTATCATTCTGATGAATCTGCACTACACCCACTCCAAGGCCAATATATCCTTCCTAAGAAAAAAGAAAGACTTGCACTTATATAGCTTCTTTCACAACCTCAGGATATCCCAATGCGCTTTACAGCCAATTAAGTACTTTTTTTTGAAGTGTAGTCACTGTTGTAATGAGGTGTGGTGTCCAGAACTGAATGCAAGTCTCCAGATGGGGTCTAACCGGAGCTCTGTACAGCTGTAACATAACTTCCACCCCTTTGTATTCCAGCCCTCTGAGATAAAGGCCAACATTCCATTAGCCTTTTTCATTATTTTTGTATCTCTCCAGTAGCTTTTAGTGATTTCTGTTCATAGACCCCTACGTCTTTGTACTTAACACAAATAAACATACACCATGAACACACACAAAAATACATGCATAATACATGTACAAGGACACACACAGACAGACACCTGCCATTGAATTCAATATCCACTCCCTCCACCACTGGTCTACTGTGGCTGCAGCAAGTACAATCGAGAAGGAATTCACCAAGCTTACTTTGATAGCACCTCCTAGTACTGCAACCTCTATCACCAATAAGGACAAGAGCAACAATGTCATCAGAACACCATCACCACCAAGTTCTCCTCCAAGTCGCACACCATCCTGACTTGGACTTATTACCAGTCCTTCATCGTCGCTGGGCCAAAATGCTGGAATTCCCTGTCTAACACCATCGCGGAATTACCGACAACACAAGGACTACAGTGCTTCAAGTAGACATCCGACCGCCACCTTCTCAGGGCAACTAGGGATGGGCAATAAGTGACCTTATTGACATCGCTCACATCCCAAGAACAAATAAAGAAACAAATCTGGGGTAGCATGACGTTTGTTGTGTCAGGCTATCCTTTGCTAATTATTATTCTCAACGATTTAAAATCTTCATTTATTCCAGAATCTAGTTCATTCCATCCTCAGATAAGTATTTCAATGTATTGATGGTGTCCATTTCTTTACCTGTTTCCTAGAGTTTATTGATCGACGTGACTTCTTCACTGTCAACCTTTCTGGTCCTATGAGGTGGTCAAATTTTTATTGACAACGTTCTTGTGAAGTGCATTGGGACGTTTTGCTCTATTAAAGGCGCTATGTAAATGCAAGTTGTTGTTGTTGATATGCTATGCTCAGTAGGCCAACAAAAAACATCTCCTGCATCTCTTGTAGACAACATTAAATCCGTGAAGAAGTAACATCATTCTCTAGAACCTTCTGGGTGCACTATAATTAGTCTCCTTCAAAATGGCTTCAAGTGGTTTATGATCACTTTCTACAGTAAATTTCTTCAGACCAAAAACAATGACTAAGATTTGTTTTCCAATATGAGCAGGCTCTGGGGGTGAAGTTAGTCTTGGGCAGTAAGTAGCGCAAAGTGGGCGATAGCGAATCGGCAGCCTGTTTTCTTCCATTGAAGAGAGAATGAGGCGGGGTGTAAAACGAGCTGCCAATTCGTCATCTCCCAATTGCACTACTTACCGCCCTAGACTAATTTCACCCCCTTTATCTCAGTTTCTTTTAAGAGCTATTGAGGCATTCGCCAGGCTGACCTTCTTGCATGGGGCATTGTCCCAGTCCTCCTTTAGAGACAAAACACTGCAGAAGTACATCTTTACCGAGGTCAAAGTATTTTGGTCCGACTCAGGGATATTCTTCTTGACTTCATCCAGACACTTCTCATGCTGACAGTCCCGTGTAAAGTCAACTCCTTCCTTCAGTCGGTCACAAAGAGGAGCAGTTACATCTAATACCATTGGAGCAAACTGATGCAGATAGTCATGCCAAGAATTCTCTGGATGCTTTGTTTGTTGGTCGAAGAAAGAATCTTAAGCACAGCTTTAACTCGAGCAGGATCTGGTTTTATCCGACCTTCAGAGTGCCTTCCATGTGTCTTATAAAGTCTCCTCAATTTACTCTGCGGCTGGAGAGATTCCAAGAGACATGTGCAACAATCTGCATCTTCCAAATGGTGTTAAAAAGTTAAGTCAGCAGACTCCATACTCCATCTGGTACATCTCCACCCCTATTTATAAAACCTAGGGCCCTATAGGATGTTTCTTTTATAAACAACCACATAAAATTTCATCTGCTCTCTGTCCAATCTACAATCCAGCTCATGTCGTCCTAAAGTCACTTAACCATGCGCCCTATTTTCTGGATTGTCTGCATATTTTGATATTGTGTCCCATACCCAAGTCCACATCATATATAGAGAGAAAATCAGTAGTCCCAACATTGACATTGACCGTGGTAGGGTGGTAGGGGGACCACTATTTACATTCCTCCAGTGCAAACTACATCCATTAACCACTGCTCTATTTTCTCCCCCTTTAACCAAATTACTATCCATGCTGCCACATTCCCTTCAATACCATGCACCTTAATTTTATCAACAAGCTTCCTCTGAGGAACCTTATCAGATACCTTTTGAAAATCCACTGCATTTCCATTATCCATTGTTTCTCTATTACATTTATCAGACATGATTTGCTCATTACAAATCCATGCTGACTGCCCATAATTTACTCATGTACTATTCCCTATTATGACCTCCAAAAGCTTGCCCTTTTCTTCAATGGCTTTGCTTCTGTTTTGTTGAACATAAGTGTTAAAGGTTTAGAATTCTGAAGTTCTCTGTCTGTTGGGTCAGCAACCAGTCTAAGGTAGGACATCGACAGTAGCTTTACAGTAGAGCTGAAGTATTATTACTTGTTGTTTATGAGCAGTTTGACATTATCATTTGTTGACATATTGTTCTTCTACAGATCCAGCAAATTCAAGCAACTCTGAGTCACAATTAGCTTCATCTACAGTGTGTGACCATTGTTGGCCTATCTTCCGATACCCGGACTTTAGGCACCAGGTTGTGAAATGCTTCTGTCCTCGACGTACATTACACGTCCAACCCCAAGCAGGACAGTTTCTTTTTCTTTCTGATACGATGTTTTCCACAGTATTTACAGTCTCAGGAGCTGTCAAACATTGCTTGGGCTTCACATCTGGAGTTGCTTCCTCCTTCTGTCTCACAAAACATTGCAGTTCTTTCTAGGAACTTATTTCTTTCAGCTTCTTTGTTGCCAGTTCGCTAGCTTTATATACGTCAATGAAAGCTTTCGATATCAGTTTTGATTCTGATAAAAGTTCCCTTTGTTTTGTATACCAATAACTATTCTGTCTCAGATTAGATTATTTTAGAGCTCTATCGTTGCACATTCACACTGAGCTCCGTAGATCAACAACAACAACTTGCATTTGCATAGCGCCTTTAACATAGTAAAACATCCCAAGATGCTTCACAGGAGCGTTATCAGACAAAATTTGAGACCGAGCCACATAAGGAGATATTAGGACAGATGACAAAGAGGTAGGTTTTAAGGAGCATCTTAAAGGAGGAAAGAGGCGGAGAGGTTTAGGGAGGAAATCCCAAAGCTTAGGGCCTAGCAGTAACATTTATCTATCCTTCATGTATAATAAATTGCATATTGCACATCACAGTAAGCACTTGTTCTTTAAACATTATTCTGGAACAGAATGATTAATGATAAGCGTTTTCTTTAATGCAAAATTTAATACAGTTAATAAACGAAAAATCACAGAGGCCCCACACATAAACTCCGAGTCCGTGCTCCGGGAGGGCAGGGCTCCTTGCTGGGAGTACAAATTTGTAAAATGAATCCTAGTATTTAGCAGCATACCTGGAGGTCCTTGCGGTCCCACTAAGCCTTCAATTGCTTTGCCGAGAACACCCTTGTCTCCCTTTACACCAGTGTCACCTTGAGTTGAAGAAAGAGAAAGATTCAGAGTGGGCACAGCCTCATTCAACAGAGCTGTTGTACAATTACATAATTACAGCAGCTTTCCGCAGGATGTTCTTTACATTAATACTAATCTAGGGATATACTACCTTCAATAAATTGGCCTTCAGTGATTTACATTTATTCTCTGCCAACTTTCTTTTCAATATACCGTGCGGATAATCTGAACTAAGCAATGATTTTCAGCCCGAGAATGTTCACCAATTTACTACTTGGCTGTTTTATACCTCCCTGATTTAAAAATAATTATATTTTGCTCATTTCCCACTACAGGCCAAGAGGCCGAGGCACTGCAGACTGCGGAGTTCTGTGACTGCTCACTCAGCTCATCCAAAATCAATGAGCAGAAGGTGCAATTCCACAGGATGTCCGAACCTATATATCTTTTCTGCTAGACTGAACAGGCTGGGTTTCTTTTCTCTTGAAAAGAGAAGGCCTGAGGGGTGACCTGACAGAGGTCTTTAAAATTATGAAGGGATTTGATAGGGTAGACATAGAGAAGATGTTTCCACTTGTGGGGGGGAGACCAGAATTAGGGGTGATCAATATAAGATAGTCACTAATAATTCAGAATTCAGGAGAAACTTCTTTACCCAGAGAGTGGTGAGAATGTGGAACTCGCTACCACAGGGAGTGGTTGAGGTGAATAGCACAGATACATTTAAGGGGAAGCTGGATAAGTTTTTTTTAATGTTTTCATTCCTGGGATGTGGGCGTCGCTGGCAAGGCCAGCAATTATTGCCCATCCCTAATTGCCCTTGAGAAGGTGGTAGTGAGCCGCCTTCTTGAACCGCTACAGTCCATCACAGCAGTTTTTTTTGATACGACAGAGTGGCTTGCCAGTGGCCATTTGAGAGTCAACCACATTGCTGTGGGTCTGGAGTCACATATAGGCCAGACCGGGTAAGGACGGCAGGTTTACCTTCCCTAAAGGACATTAGTGAACCAGCTGGGTTTTTACAACAATCCGGTAGTGTCATGGTCACCATTACTGATACTAGCTTTTTATTCCAGATTTACTTAATTAACTGAATTTAAATTTCCCAGCTGCCGTGTGGGATTCTGAACTCACGTCTCTGGATTATTAGTCCAGGCCTCTGGATTACTAGCCCAGTGATGTTACCACTATGCTACCGTACACGAGGGAGAAAATAATAGAAGGATATGCTGATAGGGTGAGATGAAGTAGGGCGAGAGGAGGCTCGTGTGGAGCAGAAACACCGGCACGGACCTGATGGGCCGAATGGCCTGTTTCTGTGCTGTAAATTCTACGTAATGTAAGAGATGAAACTCCCTGTGCTTGAAGCTCAAGCAATTCATCCAACAGTTGCCAAAGTTTACCAAACTAGGATAGGTGTGATTAAACAGGTGCCGAGTATGGTAGTATAGTGGTTATGATACTGGACTAGCAACTCTAAGGATGAGAGTCTAATTACTGCTATGGTGGCTTGTGAAATTGAATTTACCAAATCTGATCATTTATGGGCCGGCACCAGGAAAAATGATACTTGATCGTTGTAAAAATCCCTGCCTGTTCACTAATGTCCTTGCCACCCCCAACCTGTTCACGCTCGATAGGCAACTCCAATCCCACCATCTGTGGTTGACTCTTTCCTGCTCTCTGAAGAGCTTGGCCAGTGAATCAGTTGTAAAACAATCACAGCATAACAGAGAATTACACAGAATGTACAGCACAGAAACAGGCCATTCGGCCCATCAGGTCCGTGCTGGTGTTTATGCTCCACACGAGCCTCCTCCCACCCCTACTCCATCTCACCCTATCGGCATAACCTTCTATTCCTTTCTCCCTCATGTGTTTATCCAGCTTCCCCTTAAATGTATCTGTGCTATTCGCCTCAACCACTCCCTGTGGCAGCGAGTTCCACATTCTCACCACTCTCTGGGTAAAGAAGTTTCTCCTGAATTCCCTATTGGATTTATTAGTGACTATCTTATATTTATGGCCCCTAGTTCTGGTCTCCCCCACAAGTGGAAACATCTTCTCTACGTCTACCCTATCGAACCCCTTCATAATTTTAAAGACTTCTAGAAGGTCACCCCTCAGCCTTCTCTTTTCTAACAGAATCATAATTCATAACCAACAGCAGCACACGGACTGCAGCAGTTCAAGAATTCCCACCTCCACCTTCTCAGGGCAACTAGGAATGGGCAACAAATGCAACTTTGTCAACATCGCCCGTGACCCCCCTGAACAAATAATAAAAAGGAGCAAGAGGTGGCTGGAGGATTTAAGGTGTTCCCACTGAGGTAAGTTACAGACTTATTCAGCTCAGCTGGTCAGCCCCATTTCTGAGGCTCGTATCACTGGGACTTGAACCCACAGCCTTCTGACTCCGAGATGAGAACGCTCCCACTGAGCCACGGCTGACACCTACTGTCCTCTGTGGGGAAAAAAGGAAGGCTTGCCTTTTGCGACCACCAGATGTCTCAAAGCGCTTTACAGCCAATGAAGTACTTTTGAAGTGTGGTCACTGTTGTAATGCAGGAAACATGGCAGCCAATTTGCGCACAGCAAGCTCCCACAAACAGCAATGTGATCATGACCGGATCATCTGTTTTTAGTGATGTTGATTGAGGGATAAATATTGGTCCCAGGACACCGGGGATAACTCCCCTGCTCTTCTTCAAAAGAGTGCCATGGGATCTTTTACATCCACCCGAGTACAACTAAAGGTTGTACACAGAGCCTCTTTGGGGTCGAGAAGGCTTCAAGGCGAGACCCTTGATGAAAGAAGTGTGGAACCAAGTCAACTCTCTATGGTAGTCTCGGTAGCTGATACCTGAGCAAGGTAGTACTCCAGGGCACTGCTGATAATTCATCGGCCAGCCTGGCTCACGGATGGAACCTGGAGTGGTAGACCTGTCGCTGAAGGGTTTCTCACCTGACTCCAGATATCCCGGCAATGTGCAATCCACTGCCCTAACAAGGTTTTTTTATTCGTTCATGGGATCTGTGCGACGCTGGGAAGGCCGGCATTTATTGCCCATCTCTAGTTGCCCTTGAGAAGGTGGTGGTGAGCCACCTTCTTGAATTGCTGCAGTCCGTGTGGTGAAGGTGCTCCCACAGTGCTGTTCGGGAGGGAGTTCCAGGATTTTGACCCAGCGACGATGAAGGAATGGCTGATATACTTCCAAGTCAGGATGCTGTTTGACTTGGAGGGGAACTTGGAGGTGGTGGTGTTCCCATGCGCCTGCTGCCCTTGTCCTATGCAGTAGAGGTCGTGGGTTTGGGAGGTGCTGTCGAAGAAAGAATGTTGCCATGCTCTGGGTCGTGAGGCTGTTGGTTGAACTCCAGCAGTAGCTATGCACAAACTCGGAGTTTTCTCAACTCTTTGTTTTTTTTTCTAACCTGCATCTAAGCTCTCTGGACTCAGGTAAACGAAGTGTGTCGCAACAAGGAAAGAGTGCGCACTGCGTATCGGGCAAACAAACTCTAGCTAACCCTAGCCCATGTCATCTCTGTAGTTGGTTTAGAGACTTTGAAAGATGGCGATAAGCATGTCAGACTTCGCTGTCTGAGCAAAAAAAAACAAAAAAAGATCTAATGGGATTTTTTGCTTCTGGTTATAAATTCCACAGAAGAAACTGAAAGCAGCAGGCCCCACTCTTCGAACAAAAACACCAAAAACCACCAGAAGTACGAAGCTCACAGAAAGGAAGTGAAAATAAACCGAGGGAGCTGTTACGATCTGAAAGGGCGGTGGAAGCAGATTCAACAGTGACTTTCAAAAGCGAATTGGATATATATTTGAATAGGAAAGAATTGCAGGGCTGTGGGGAAAGAGCAGGGGGAGTGGGACTAATTGGATCGCTCTACCAAAGAGCCGGCACAGGCACGATGGGCCGAATGGCCTCCTCCTGTGCGGTATGAAAACCTCCATCAGCTCAAACAACCAAACCTGGAGGCAGGCTTCACGGGTGCTTAGTTGGATCCACCAAGAGTGCGGTGCTCTTCGAGACACCCAATATGGTCAAACCTTTCCTGATCCCTTTGGCTTTATTACCAACTCGCTGGCGTAAAGTGTGGACAGCAAATGCTCCTAGAAATCAGCATATTGTCTCCGATCCAATCGACCGTCAACAGGAGCCAACCGGTCACATGGTAGTTGGGTGCTTCTCAACCACTTTCAAACTTGACCGGGACAGTGGGCCTCAACTCTTCACCGATGAGTTGAGGGGCAAGCAGCCTTGGAATTCAAACTCTGGGCTTCTGGATGGTGTAAAGCAGTTCACTTGATTGGACTCAATATCCACCCCCTCCATCACTGCCGCATTGCGGCAGAGGGTGCACTGCAGCAACTCACCAGGTTACCTCAACAGCACCTCCATCCCCTGCGACCTCTGCCACCAAGAAGGAAAAGAGCAGCAATGTCATGGGATCACCGTCACCTCCAAGTTCCTCTCTCAGTCACACCATCCTGAACTGGACAAGCACCACTGTTCCTTCAAATCCCGGGAATTAGTATCCTAGAATTCCTTACCCAACACCATTCTGGGAACCCCATCACCACAAGCAATGCAGCGGCTCAAGGAGAAGGCCCACCACCCACCTTCTCAGGGCGACCAGGGGTGAGCAATAAACGCCGGCCCTGCCAGAGACGCCCACACCCCGAAAACAAATTAATATTGAAACACGGCAGCACAGACATCTCAACTTTAAAAGAAAGTCTTTTAACTTTTACACACAAAGGTTAAGAGCAACGTTCCCTATAAGCCGCGTGGCCACGCTGCTCTCTGCCGCTCCCGCACAGCCCAGGACCGGCTTTTTCAATGTTGGGCCGCGCAGCCCCTTTAAAGGGGCCACGCACACACAACAAATTCGGGGGAACATTGGAAGAGTACTCTCATAAACCCATGTGGTTAAGTATCAGCTCACGGGTCATATTCTATGTGAATTTAGACCCTTCCAACTTGCTCTTACCTCGAGGGCCCGTGTCGCCAAGTTCTCCCGATGGTCCACTCAATCCTGGGAGGCCTCGTTTGCCCGGGTGGCCAACTTCGCCCTTAATCCCTGATTGGCCTGAAGGACCAGGGGGCCCGCGCCGTCCTGTCATCCCAGGGGCCATTGGCCTCCTCAGGTTATTTGCTAACAACGCAATTTGATCTGAAAGAAGAAATTAAAAAAAAGAAGATTCAATTTCGTTATTAAATTTTCATTCTTGATGGAGTTTTAAACTCCTATTATCAGATGGTTTCTGGCGTTAGTACATTGCAGACATTTTACAATTCAGACTCTTCACCTCTGTTACAAAGCATGGCGGAAGAACTTGCATTTATATAGTGCCTTTCACATCCTTAGAATGTCTTAAGTGCTTCGCAGCCAATTAATTACTTTAAAGTGCAGTCATTGTTGTATTTTTTCCCCCAAGCAAAGACAGTAGCCAATTTGCACACAATGTTCCACGAAACAGGAATGAGATGAATGACCAGTTAATCTGTTGCTGATGGTGTTCATTGAGGGATAAATTGGCCAAGGCACCAGGAGAACTCCCCTGCTCGTCTTCGAATAGCACCATGGGATCCACCATTACATCCACCTGGGAGGGCAGATGGGGCCTCAGTTTATAGAATCACAGAATCATAGAATGCTTACAGCACAGAAGGAGGCTCAAGGGGGCGTATGGCCTACTCCCGCTCCTATTTCTGATGTTCTTGCAACATTGCCTGTGCCCATGGTCAGTTGTTGAATATATTTTTCTTTTATATGCAATTTGGTGACAGAGTTCTGTCACCAATTTGTATATAAATTTGGGGGTGGGAGGAGGCTCGTGTGGAGCATGGGCCAGTTGGAGCCGAATGGCCTGTTAAAATTCTATGTAAAGACTTCAGAAACCGACTCCACTGAGCCAACTAGTGGCCAAAGCTTGCAACTTGGCAAAATTGCATCGAAAATGTTAGCAATTTACAATGGTAAATGTTGAAACATTTAGTGTGACTAAAATCGTGACAACAGGAAGTAAGGTTTGTGGACGAAGTTTGCGTGTGCCCTAGGCAAGTTTTTATTTTATATATAATATAGGACAGCGTGGAAATAATCTGTTATTTCTCATGGCCATTTTGTCTCAAGGACACTCATGTTTGAAATGTGAAGGAAATATTATTTAAAATCCAATATCTTGAGGTTATTATTTTGTAAACTGATATAACATTGCATAGGCAGATTTAAAAATGTGAGTATGTCTCTTTTTGAGAAATACGTCAGTCCAGAATTTCTGTGAGGAATTTGTAAAACTATTCCCCCGTACTTGGGCAAACTTCAAAATTGTCAATGAGAAAGCCAGGTTATATATTTTGGTTCCAATCTAGAACTAAAAAAATGCATTTTTAATTTTCTGCTGGATTTATTTTACAGAAACGTACAATTTAATTGACAAATTTACATAGTTCTGAGCAGTTACCAGTGAATGGGAAGTAAAGGTGGAAATCGCGGAGGTACTGGCCATAATCTTCCAACCCTCCTTAGATACGAGGGTGGTGCCAGAGGACTGGAGAATTGTAAGTGTTACACCATTGTTCAAAAAAGGGTGTAAAGATAAACCCAGCAACCACAGGCCAGTCAGGTAGTGGGGAAGCTTTTAGAAACTATAATCCGGGACAAAATTAACAGTCACTTGGACAAGTGTGGATTAATTAAGGGAAGCCAGCACGGATTTGTTAAAGGCAAATCGTATTTAACTAACTTGATCGAGTATTTTGATGAGGTAACAGAGAGGGTTGATGAGGGCAATGCGGTTGACGTGGTGTACATGGATTTCCAAAAGGCGTTCGACAAAGTGCCACATAATAGACTTGTCAGCAAAGTTGAAGCCCATGGAATAAAAGGGACAGTGGCAGCATGGATACAAAATTGGCTAACTGACAGGAAACAGAGAGTAATGGTGAGTGGTTGTTTTTCGGACCGGAGTAAGATATACAGTGGTGTTCCCCAGGGGTCGGTTCTAGGACCACTGCTTTTCTTGATATATATTAATGACTTGGACTTGGGTATGCAGGGCACAATTTCAAAATTTGCAGATCACACAAAACTTGGAAGTATAGTGAACAGTGAGGAGAAGAGTGATAGACTTCAAGAGGACATAGACGGGCTGGTGGAATGGGCGGGCACGTGGCAGATGAAATTTAACGCAGAAAAGTGATACATTTTGGTAGAAAGAATGAGGAGAGGAAATATAAACTAAATGGTACAATCCTAAAGGGGGTGCATAAACAGAGAGACCTGGGGGTATATGCGCACAAATCGTTGAAGGTGGCAGGGCAGGTTGAGAAAGCTTATGGGATCCTGGGCTTCATAAATAGAGGTATAGAGTACAAAAGCAAGGAAGTTATGATGAACCTTTATAAAACACTGATTCAGCCCCAACTGGAGTATTGTGTCCAATTCTGGGCACCGCACCTTAGGAAGGATGTGAAGGCCTTAGAGAGGGTGCAGAAAAGATTTACAAGAATGGTTCTAGTGATGATGGACTTCAGTTACGTGGATAGACTGGAGAAGCTGGGGTTGTTCTCCTTAGAGCAGAGAAGGATGAGAGGAGATTTGATAGAAGAGTTCAAAATTATGAGGGGTCTAGACAGTAGATAGAGAGAAACTGTTCCCATTGGCGGAAGGGTCGAGAACCAGAGGACACAGATTTAAGGTGATTGGCAGAAGAACCAAAGGCGGCATGAGGAAAAACATTTTTTACTCAGCGAGTGGTGAGGATCTGGAATGCACTGCCTGAGAGGGTGGTGGAGGCAGATTCAATCGCAGCTTTCAAAAGGGAATTGGATAAGTACCTGAAGGAAAAACATTTGCAGGGCTACGGGGAAAGGGCAGTGGAGTAAGACTAGCTGAAGTGCTCTTGCAGAGAGCCAGCAGGGGCTCGATGGGCCGAATGGCCTCCTTCTGTGCTGAAAGGGTGGTAGAGGCAGAAACCCTCATCACATTTAAAAAGTACTTGGATATGCACCTGAAGTGCCGTAACCTACAAGGCTACGGAGCAAGTGCTGGAAGGTGGGATTAGGCTGGGTAGCTCTTTGTCGGCCGGCACGAACAAGATGAGCCGAATGGCCTCCTTCTGTGCCGTAAATTTCTATGATTCAACGACTGAGCATCCACAGCCCTCTGGGGTAGAGAATTCCAAAGCGTCTGTATTCTTGGAAAGAAAGAGAATGTTGCATCCCTTTATAACATGTGACACTATGCCATGAGTCAGTCAATAATATAAATCTTACTACCATTCCTATCCTAATCACAAGGTACAGAACCAGGAACTGAGTGTCCATCACGGATATCTCACCCACAACTGAAATGGAGAACACTTAAGACATTAAAAGGTAAGGAATTGCTATATTTCTGCACATCTGTATCAAAATTCTTACATCTACACGTACTTCCCGTCAACTTTTTCCATTATAAATTCCTATTACAATATTTAGAATGGCTATGTAAACCTCCCGGCAATGGAGGCATTGCAGTGCCACCACTGGCAGGAAGGCGTAATTGCAGCATGCCACATTAACATAAGCAGTTTCCATTCTAAGTGTGGAAATAGGAATTTATAAAAGGAATATAAACCCACGCCCTCTAACCCTGCTTCATCTGAAGACTACACTATGTCTCGACACCAAATGTGTAACACCATGGGAAAGTGACTAGTTATAAAGACAATTGGGGGTGACATTGATCTCGGCGCTACTGGCATAGATCAATTTCACCCCCCCATTGTGTCCTAGAAAGTGTTCATAGGCAGTTATCCATCTAAGGGTTGAGATGACAGCTTACAATGTTAACTCCTTTATATGTTACATATGACATCGAATGTACAGCACAGAAACAGGCCATTTGGCCCATCAGGTCCGTGCCGGTGTTTATGCTCCACACGAGCCTCCTCCCACCCCTACTTCATCTCACCCTATCACCATAACTTCTGTGCCTTTCTCCCTCATGTACCTATCTAGCTGTTCCTTAAATGCATCTCTGCCATTCACCTCAACCACTCCCTGTGGTAGTGAGTTCCACATTCTCACCACTCTCTGGGTGAAGACGTTTCTCACACCTCAGGTAATGGGTTACCCCAGCGTATGTGAACTAGTATCCTTTTTTGTAGTCTTGAGTTGACGCAGCTTTCAGTGAAATATGAATTAATTCATAGTAACTGAATAAAGGATGATTTATGTGCAAGGTTAAACTCACCATTGATCAGGCTTTGACAGAGTTCCCGGATGTGCTGCTCACTCACCAGTTTACCCTGTAGGTCAGCGAGAGAAAAATGTATAATTTAATCGGTTGGTGTAAATAAAGGGTATCATGGGATAGTTAGCACGCGGGGCTACAGTAAAGGAGGAAGTGTATAAACCTGCCGACATGGACTGGGCGTGGTGCGGTTAAAACATCTGGTGAGAAATAATGAAAAAATAGCTCAACAATACTGAAGTCCGCATTAATATCCTTGCACATCATGAATTTATTCTGTGTGATACAGGCTAACTCATCAGGTCATTAGGATTCTGCACACCCAAGCTAAGCAAGCAAGGCTGTGTTGTCAGTCTAAAGTCTGAAGCATCAAAGGATCTGTGTAAAGAATTGTGGCCCAGTTTGGAGATAACGTGTCCAGGTTAGCTTGTTATTATCCTGGAAAGACTGTGACTATTTATAACTGTGCAAAGTTATCTTAATTTTATGAATTACATTCAGCTGGAATGCAGAGTCTGTGGAGCAACATTGGCATCTCCTGGATCTCATAGCAGCATATGACACACAAGGATCACCCCGTGACAATAAACTCAGAATTGATAGGTTCCGAGCAAGTCATCTTCCCCTTGCTTACTAACTGTTCTCGAGATGTTCCTCTAAGATAATTGGCAAATAATCCAGGGGGCGAATGAAGAAAAATATTTTTTATGCAGCGAGTTGTTGTGATCTGGAACGTGCTGCCTGAAAGGGCGGTGGAAGCAGATTCAATAGTAACTTTCAAAAGGAGAATTGGATAAATACTTGAAAACAACAACAACTTGCATTTATATAGCACCTTTAATGTAGTAAAACGTTCCCAGGCGCTTCAAAGGAGCGTTATCAGACAAAATTTGACCCCGCGCCACATCAGGAGATATTAGAATAGGTGAAAAGAGGTAGGTTTTAAAGAGCGATGTGAAGGAGGAGAGAAAGGTGGAGAGGCTTAGGGCCCAGGCAGCTGAAGGCACGGCCGCCAACGGTGGAGCGATTAAAATTAGGGATGCGCAAGAGGCCAGAATTGAAGGAGGCAGAGATCTCGGAGGGTTGTAGGGCTGGAGGAGAATTTGAAACAAGGATGAGAATTTTAGAATTGAGGTGAAAAAGACAAATTTGCATGGCTATGGGGAAAGAGCAGGGGAAGAGGGACTATTTTGGACAGCTCTTTCAAAGGGCTGGCACAGGGACGATGGGCCGATTGGCCTCCTTCTGGACTGTACGATTTTATGAAATCAGCACCTCCCATGCATACGGGAGCTGTGCTAATGAGATCTGCCTCGCGTCAGACATGGGTGCTGAGATTTATTGGGAAACCTACTGTATGAAATGGCCCGGGTTCATTTTCTGCTACGTAAAGACCTAAATGTAAGGTTCAGGTGAAACACTCCCTCTCCTGCCCCAGAGTATTTCTGAACAAGTTACTCACGGGAGGACCTGTTTTTCCGGTGACCCCGGGGACTCCGCTCTCTCCGGCCACACCCATCAGCCCAGGAGGACCAGGAACGCCATCTGTTCCGGGAACGCCAGCTGGTCCGGAGCCACCTTTGGGTCCCACCTCACCGCGAGGTCCCGACTGCAAACATCAGAAAGTCAAAAGAGAATTAATGAAAGATCAGCCAGCGCTCGGCCACACCTGGTGAAAGATCAGCCAAGGCTTGGCAACATCTGGTGAAAGATCAGCCAGGGCTCGGCCACATCTGGTGAAAGATCAGCCAGCGCTCGGCCACACCTGGTGAAAGATCAGCCAGCGCTCGGCCACACCTGGTGAAAGATCAGCCAGCGCTCGGCCACACCTGGTGAAAGATCATCCAGCGCTCGGCCACACCTGGTGAAAGATCATCCAGCGCTCGGCCACACCTGGTGAAAGATCATCCAGCGCTCGGCCACATCTGGTGAAAGATCAGCCAGCGCTCGGCCACACCTGGTGAAAGATCAGCCAGCGCTCGGCCACACCTGGTGAAAGATCAGCCAAGACTCGGCAACACCTGGTGAAAGATCAGCCAGGGCTCAGCCACATCTGGTGAAAGATCAGCCAAGGCTTGGCAACATCTGGTGAAAGATCAGCCAGGGCTCGGCCACACCTGGTGAAAGATCAGCCAGGGCTCGGCCACATCTGGTGAAAGATCAGCCAAGGCTTGGCAACATCTGGTGAAAGATCAGCCAGGGCTCGGCCACACCTGGTGAAAGATCAGCCAGCGCTCGGTCACATCTGGTGAAAGATCAGCCAAGGCTCGGCCACACCTGGTGAAAGATCAGCCAGGACTCGGTCACACCTGGTGAAAGATCAGCCAAGGCTTGGCAACACCTGGTGAAAGATCAGCCAAGGCTCGGCCACACCTGGTGAAAGATCAGCCAGGGCTCGGCCACACCTGGTGAAAGATCAGCCAGCGCTCGGCCACACCTGGTGAAAGATCAGCCAAGGCTCGGCCACACCTGGTGAAAGATCAGCCAAGGCTCGGCCACACCTGGTGAAAGATCAGCCAAGGCTCGGCCACATCTGGTGAAAGATCAGCCAGGACTCGGTCACACCTGGTGAAAGATCAGAAATTGGGGTAGTGTGAAATTACTTTCAGCCACAAGCTGAATTATTTTACAGGATAGATGATAATAAAGACTTCAACAAATGCAAAGGTAACAGATTTATTCTTTCCTCCTCCTATCTCTCTCTCCCCCACCCCTGAACACACTGGCTCTTCACAGAGTCTGGTAAAAGGGCACGAGCTGCCATGGATTTTACAACTGCCAGCTCCCTGATTCTTGCCTGAGAAAACATCAAATGAAAATTGGGGAGAATGGGGGCACCTTGGATGTTCCATTGCCACCCAAGACCAGTCTGATGCAACATTCAGGTGGGCCTGTAAATGGGCGAGCAGCTCGCCACCTGATACAGCCGGATTTCGTTCCGAAAATAATATTTTTTGGGATACAGTATCTGAGTCATTTGAGACATGACGTGTGGTAAGTGTAGCATGGCTTGGCAGGAGAAAGGTGACTTTGGACCTATGATTCCCAAGGCTCCCCAATCCACGGTATTGCCATTTCTCTGATGTCACTTACCTCTCCCTTCTGCCCCTGTGGTCCTGGCTGGCCCTAAAGGGAAGAAAAGGAAGGTGGTTAAAGATTCATTCAGGGCAAGTCTTACATCAGTGTGCCCTTGGTCTCCTGGTGCCCGACCTTGCAATCTTCTTTGTGAGTTCAGTAACGCGGGTACCTCTGACTGCCCGAGGGTGAAGGTATATTGGCTGCTGCTGGGGTAGCAGGTACTGCGAGCATGATTCCACGCTTGTGGTCACACACCAGCTGAACGTTGCGGGAACTGTATACGTTTCGCTACACGTAGACATGAGGCAGGTGCCCAAAAGGACCACATATTCCATCCATCAACTAGAGAGAATCCCACCATGCGCTAGAAGCTCACAGTACGTTCAGAAGTGTCAGCCGTGGCTCAGTGGGTAGCACCCTCGCCTCTGAGTCACAAGGTTGTGGGTTCAAGTCCCATTTCGACCAGGGTCCATTGGGTGTCCTTTGCACTGAGTGTATTTCCAGCTCAAAACACAAACGTCTGGGATACTGCCCTCAGCAGCTCATTATCATATTACAACCAGCAGCTCATTATCATATTACAACCAGCAGCTCATTATTATATTACAACCAGCAGCTCATTATCATATTATAACCAGCAGCTCATTATCAATTACAACCAGCAGCTCATTATCATATTACAACCAGCAGCTCATTATCATATTACAACCAGCAGCTCATTATCATATTACAACCAGAACCTCATCCTATTATAACCAGCAGCTCATTATCATATTAAAACCAGAAGCTCATTATCTTATTACAACCAGCAGCTCATTATCATATTCTAACCAGCAGCTCATTATCATATTACAACCAGCAGCTCATTATCATATTACAACCAGCAGCTCATTATCATATTACAACCAGCAGCTCATTATCATATTACAACCAGAACCTCATCCTATTATAACCAGCAGCTCATCATATTAAAACCAGAAGCTCATTATCTTATTACAACCAGCAGCTCATTATCATATTCTAACCAGCAGCTCATTATCATATTACAACCAGCAGCTCATTATCATATTACAACCAGCAGCTCATTATCATATTACAACCAGCAGCTCATTATCATATTACAACCAGCAGCTCATTATCATATTACAACCAGCAGCTCATTATCATATTACAACCAGCAGCTCATTATCATATTACAACCAGCAGCTCATTATCATATTACAACCAGCAGCTCATTATCATATTATAACCAGTATTTTATTAAGACTGGACAAGTGGATGAATTTACAAGACGTCTGTATGATTGCTATGACTGGCGATCGTTATAGTTGCTTTCTTGATGAGCGTGTCACGTGCAGTCCCTTGTGATCATTAGTTGTGAGAAACAGTGATTGTCAGATCAGTGTTTGGGTAACACCGAGCTCTTGGTGGAACGTAACTCACCATATCTCCTTTGTCTCCTGGGAGCCCATCAGATCCTGCTAGTCCCTATAAAACAGAACATACAATAGGAGCTGACATATAGTTAAACAACAGAAAGCGCGTTCCATTCACAGAGTGCAACAAGAAACAGGTAAGAGTCGTTAAAGATGTAAAAAAAATATATGATTGCTGGAAATCTGATGGAAACGTACAGCAGGTCAGTCAGCTTATAAAATGGGGAGAAGACAGGTTAACGTTTTGGCTCCCGATTGGCCTGCTGTGCATTTTCCTTGTTTGATTACCAAAGGGCTGTAATCCACAACCTTCACCATTCGGGTAATGGAGCAGATTCTCTCCCACCCAATTTCCGTCCCGTTGAAACCAGGCAGGATCGGCTCTACCAGCACACGGCCAGAGCCGTGGTGGAAACAATCCCCACCCACAGAGGAGGGCACGGCAGTGCAACAGGCCACTCACTGACTGACTAAACAACAACACGGATTCAAAAATTCAGTAATTACAGGACCTGCACGAATCTTTTCCAAGAATCCCATAGCAGGGTTTTCAGAAAGGGATATTGCCCAAAAAAGCTCGTGATTACGACAATCACGCACCTTTAAGAAGTAACCCCAGTATTTGCCATTCAACACCATGGGAACAGGAGGAGGCCATTTCGCCCCTCGAGCCTGTTCCACCATTCAATTAGATAGTGGGTAATCTGTATCTTAACTCTCTTTACCCGCCTTGGTTCCGTAACCCTTAATATCCTTACCCAACAAAAGTCTATCAATTGCTTAAAAATCTGTTACATCTCTAACTTTTTCCAGTTCTGACGAAGGGTCATCGACCTGAAACGTTAACTCTGTTTCTCTCTCCACAGATGCTGCCTGACCCGCTGAGTATTTCCAGCATTTTCTGTTTTTATTTCAGATTTCCAGCATCCGCAGTATTTTGCTTTTGTAAAAGTCTATCGATCTCAGCTTTGAAATTTTCAATTGACTCCCAGCCTCAATAGTTTTTTGCAGGGGGAGCGAGTTCCAGATTTCCACCACCCTTTGTGTGAAGAAATGCTTCTGACATCACCCCTGAACGGCCTGGCTCTAATTTTAAGGTTATGCCCCCTAAGACTATCCCTCAGGACAGGGACAGTCTGGGATGCTAACTCGGTTCTTCCCTCGCTCAATTCTTGATTTTCTCACAGGATGGATATTGGATCTTGCGACATTAGGAAAAGAATTTTTACACACCATCTTCACTTCGAGCTTGACTTTTAGTTCTGACTGTCACACGCTCCCAGACCAGTGATGTTTCATTACTTAGAGCGGCAAGTTGGCCTTTTTAACCATTTGCCAGGTTTTTGCCTGACCCATCAACCTCACCGTCAAATCCTAACCCTCCCTCGCCTTGTTGTCACTGAATCCCCTCCATCTAGCTGCTGACCCCCTCTCCCTGCCTTATTATCTCTCCCGCCAGCCTTGATGTTACTCCCACTGGCTTTGCTCCCGGTCTTGGTACTGGCAGCGTTGCCGAATTCAATGGGGGACAACTTTCACCTTCACCCCCTGGGCGGTGACCTGGTGAGCGGGTCACCCCCGTGTTGCAGAACCTGCCCAGTTTTCAACCCATTGATGTCAATGGGAATTGTGCAGCTTCTATAACGAGCGACCCAATCTGCGATGCTAGTTTCAGGCCCAAGCGGTAGGATGAAAATCTACCTCAATAAATCTGCCAATTTATGGGTTGGCACCAGAAAAAAAAAACCCCCACAAACCCTGCCAGATTGCCGGCAAAAAAACCCAACTCGTTCAAGGAGGGACCTGCCGCCCTTACCCGGACTGGGTCTTCACGTAACTCCAGCCCCAACACTGCATGGTTGACTCTTAATGTTCTGAAGTGGCCTCCTAAGACACTCATAGAATAAGAGAAAGTTACAGCACGGAAGGAGGCCATTTCGGCCCATCGTGTCCGCGCCGGCCAACAAAGAGCTATCCAGCCTAATCCCACTTCTCAGCTCTTGGTCCGTAGCCTTGCAGGTTAGAGCATCCCAAGTGCACATCCAAGTACTTTTTAAATGTGGTTAGGGTTCCTGCCTCTACCACCCTTTCAGGCAGTGAGTTCCAGACCCCCACAACCCTCTGGGTGAAGAAATTTCCCCTCAAATCCCCTCTAAACCTTCCACCAATTACTTTAAATCTGTGCCCCTTGGTTTTTGACCCCTCTGCTAAGGGAAATAGGTCCTTTCTATCCACTTTATCTAGGCTCCTCATAATTTTATACACCTCAATAAGGTCTCCCCTCAGCCTCCTCTGTTCCAAGGAAAACAAACCCAGCCTATCCAGTCTTTCCTCATAGCTAAGATTCTCTACTCCCGTCAACATCCTTGTAAATCTCCTCTGTACCCTCTCTAGTGCAATCACATCTTTCCTGTAATGTGGTGACCAGAACTGCACGCAGTACTCTAGCTGAGGCCTAACTAGTGTTTTATACAGTTGAAGCATAACCCCCCTGCTCTTGTATTCTATGCCACAGCTAATAAAGGCAAGCATTCTGTATGCCTTCTTAATCACCTTATCTACTTGGCCTGCTACCTTCAGGGATCTGTGGACATGCACTCCAAGGTCCCTTTGTTCCTCTACGCTATTCAGTGTCCTACCATTTAATGTGTATTCCCTTTCCTTGTTAGCCCTCCCCAAATGCATTACCTCACACTTCTCCGGATTGAATTCCATTTGCCACTGTTCTGCCCATCTGACCAATTTATTGGTATCTTCCTGCAGTCTACAGCTTCCTTCTTCAGTATCAACCACACAGCTGATTTTAGTATCATCTGCAAACGTCTTAATCATACCCCCTATACTCAGTTCTTACAATCAAAATAGTTCGGGGCAACTAGAGGTGGGTAATAACGGACTGCAGCGGTTCAAGAAGAAGGCCCAACACCACCTTCTCAAGGGGTAACTAGGGACGGGCAACAAATGCTGGCCTTGCCAGCGACGCCCACATATATAACAAAAAGGCCCACCCAGAATGGCACATCAATCTGCACAGCACTCAAAACCCCTAAAAAATGGAATGGCCCAGATTTTACGGGGCCTCTGATGGCGTACACACAGAATCTGCCGGCGGAGAGTCGGGCTATTTGCCCAGTGAATACCCACTAAACCCTTATGCCTGGTAAAGGCAGGCGTGAGGCCTTCGTTTACCAACGTAAGGGTTTAAATAAATGCTAAAATAATTTTTTTTAAAACGTATTTAAACATTCACTTATATTTAAAATTAGTTTAGGTCAATTTTGTCCCGGTTAAAAATGTTTAAATTTATATTTCAAAAAATTAAAATTTTTATTTTAAATGTTTAATTAAATGGTATTTTAATTAATTTTGAACCTGTGATCATTTATTTCAGTGTTGTGAAGGTTTATTTATTAGCTGATTTCTATTATGCTTATGGGGATTCCGTAGGTAAAATGGAATCGCCAAAAGCATAATGGGAATCCCCCTTTGTCATTGGTTGGCCTGGCCCACGTGATCCCAGGGACACTTGCGAACCGCGTGAGCCCCTGGGATGCGCGGGTGTTTACGCAGGCCTCCGCCTGCTGGCCCAGGACCGCAAGAGTCCGAAGCCCCGGAGACAGCAGGTAAGTGCGTATTTTTCTTGCAGTTCGGAGGCGTACGCGGGCGGCAAGCCTCCGAACCGCAATTTCCAGGCCAATGTTTGGCCCCAGTTGCAAGTTAAGACCTGCGTACCCCATAGAAGAGTGAATCAGCCACTGATTTCTATTAACAGTTGTGAGGTCAGTTAGTTACAGAGGGTGTTACAGTTGGAAAAGTACTGGCAGAGACCACGAGCGATTGGTGGAACAGGAGAGGTGGACAAAGGCTGGCAGAGACCACGAGCGATTGGTGGAACAGGAGAGTTGGACAAAGGCTACTAAATTCATCACTTCCAACTGGAAAATTAAACAACCTGGCCACAAAAAAAAAGAGATGCCTTACTGCTTAGACAGAGCTGATGTGAAAAGGAGCCTGCATATTAATCCACATAGGAACATGAGGAGGAACCCCTCGAGCCTGTTCTGCCATTCAATGAGATCATGGCTGATCTGCGACCTAACTCCATATATCCACCTTTGGCCCTTATCCCTCAATACCTTTTGTTAACAGAAAGCTATCAATCTCAGATTTGAAATTAACAATTGACCCAGCATCAGTTGCCGTTTGCGGAAGAGAGTTCCAAACTTTTACCACCCTTTGTGTGTGGAAGTGTTTCCTAACTTCACTCCTGAAAGGTCTGGCTCTAATTTTTAAACTATGCCCCCTAGTCCTAGAATCCCCAACCAGCGGAAATAGTTTCTCTCTATCTACCCAGTCAGTTCCCCTTAATATCCTGAAAACTTCGATCAGATCACCCCTTAATCTTCTAAATTCCTGGGAATCCAACCTTAGTTTGTGGTAATCTCTCTTCATAAATTAACCCTTGGAGTCCAGATACCATTCTAGTAAATCTACCTAGAATTTTATAAATAAATAAAGTCACATGAGCTCAATCTAACAGGGGATGGAGATGCACGTTCCAAAAACCTAAACAGATATCACCGAGACTCTCTGAGAGATGGTTTGGAAGCTCCAATGCAGAGAGTATTTTCCCATGGAGAGCCCAGCCATCTCCGACACTTCCCTCACAGAGAGCATTCTGGGATAGAGAGCATTCTGGGATTGAGGCCCTGCAGCTCGGGTTGCCAACCCTCCAGGATTGGCCCTGGAGTCTCCAGGAATTAAAGATTCATCTCCAGGACACTGTTGAGAGCAACACCCAGGGAGAAAAATCACACTCAAAACCAAAATTTTCTTTCAACACTTTGACTCATTAGCTTTAAAAATGTTGGAGATTGGACAGAAAGGGGCTGTTTGACTGAGAGTCAAGAACGATCCAATCGGGTAACGAAGAGTCTGTTCGCTCTCCGATTGGCTGTGGGAAGGCGGGGCCGCCGCGAGGATGGACGTGTTTGGCGACCAATGGCGGGAGAGTGGGGCCGGGGCGGTTGGAGGCAGGGGAGTCATGTGACGGAACCTCCAGGAATGCGTCCAACCAGAGTTGGCGACCCGACCTACAACCAGGGGGTCATAGTTGAAAGGACTCTCACAGTAGGAGCTGCAATGAACGGAGTTATTTTCTTACCTGGTTACCTTTGGGACCAGATGCTCCAACAGGACCCTGAGGAAGAGAAAAAAAACAAAATAATTAGCTGGCTGTGAAGAATAAGTTCTTCGACTCTGAAGAAAAGCACGCAAAAGGCATCACCGCATCCTACAATCACCACTGAAGGTTATAAGACTGACCATGACCACGACCATGAGATGGTGACCAACACACTCGTAACAACATTTGCCCGATTATCCGCCTACCCCTCTACCCCAGTGTTCAGAAATAACCTCCCTTCATAGAATCTTACAGCACAGAAGGAGGCTTTTTGGTACATTGTGTGTCTGCCCCGGCTCATTGAAAGAGCCATCCAATTAATCCCACTCCCCGTAAAATAAATTCTCCTCATCTCCCCTCAGGTTCTTTTGTCAGTTATCTTAAATCCGTACCTTCTGGTTACCGACCCTCCCGCCAGCGGAAACAGTTTCTCCTTATTTACTCTATCTAAGCCCCTCATAATTTTGAACACCTCTATTGAATCTCCCCTTAACCTTCTCTGCTCTAAGGAGAACAACCCCAGCTTCTCCAGTCTCTCCGCATAACTGGTCCCATTCTGGTAAATCTCCTCTGCACCCTCTCCAAGGCCTTCACATCCTGATGTCACGTTTGCATTGCAAAGCATCTCTGTCCCATAAAACTATATTCTGGACACACACAGGTCTTGCATCGAGTGTCACACCTCAAGGCGTCTCACACCAAAGTATGCCTCACACATGCACTTGATTAGTTCAAATATCTTAATAAAATAGCAGCAAATCATGATTGAGCCACCTTTTCAAAAAAAAGCATAAGAAAGCTTGGGGGGAAAAATTGGGTGGCGCCCCTCTTGGGGCACTAAGCGCCCCAAAAAAGTTTGCACCCCTCTGCCGTAAATTCAGTAGTAGCGCCCCAAGCAGGAGCTCCTGGAGAGGGCTCCACCTCCTGCTTGGGGCGCTACTACTGAATTTGACGGCGCTACGTGCCGCCGTGCCACTGCGCGCACCGGGGCCCTGCTGGACCACCAGGGAGCGGGGTGCCGGGAAAACTCAAGAGGAGTGCCGGGCTGAGCGATCGCGGCCGGCACCCCGCATAAAAAAGGGGAAGGGGGCAGGTGCTGGCAGTCGGCCAAAATAAAAATGGCCGCCCGACACCTGCCCCTTTAACTTGCACCGCCGCGGCTGCAAAAACAGCCCCTGATCCTGTCGGACATATCGTCCGGCGATAGGTCAGGGGGTGCAAGGGAAGTTTGCGGTCAGGGCGCGAGTGGGGCGCTCGCACGATGATGACGTCATCGCAGCGGCGCAGGGCGCTACCGGCTACCGACGCCGCTAACCTCCCACTGAATTTCACGGGAGGTGTTAGTGGCGCTGCACCCATGCGCACCTCCGGGGGCGCTAGTGGGGTGCAAATCAATCCAATTTTCTCCCTCTTGTCTTTCCCTGCTGTTTTCTAACGACCTACGGAACCTGGCGAGTCCTCTACGGGAGAAGCCAGCGATTCGCAAGCAGCTGCTGAGTTGGACAATCTTCCCTCGGTGACATCGATTAGCCGCTAATTTAGCCCAGTTCCCCCTCACAGGGAGCAGGTGAGCAGCGTTCTTAAAGGGCCAGGCAAGCAAACGCAGTTCCACCTTCATTGCAGCCGTGCTCCAAATGCCAGACTGCCCCTGAGCAACAACACGGGAGATCATCTCGTCCTCATAGAAAACTGTGTTTGTGATAAATGTGAGTACGGCGAGTGAAATCCTCTTCTGACAAAGATTCACGTAAATTTGTGGCAGCAAAATAAAGGGGGACATTTATCCCTTTAACCAGAGTTAGTGAAAAGAATCGGGGTTTGAAAATTACTCGTTAAATTGAAAGCGCAAGAATGGAAACGACCATACGGTCCATCTCGCCTGGCTTCTGTCGCCTTCGTGGGTGCTAACTGATAATGTGTTTCTCTTCAAGGGGACAGGTGTACTTTAATCTCTGACCTCCCTGAGGAACAGCGTTAAATTGAACACTCGAATGAAAATGATGGTGGGATCCACAGGCACTGCTGCACAGTTCCTTCCCTTTTCACTGCAACAGAAGCCGGCCACAAACCTGGTATAAACAAGGTGTCTCCAAGAATAAGAACCTCCAAACACAGGAGATAAAAGCTGGGAGACAGAGTCCCACAGCTTCAGCCCAGAACCTCCCTGCTAACTGGGAACCACGTGAGTGTAACAGTCAAGCAAAGTGTTTGCAATGATCAGGGGTTTGTAATGATCAGGGGGTTTGTAATGATCAGAGGGTTTGTAATGATCGGAGGGTTAGTAATGTTCTAAGGGTTTGCAATGATCGGAGGGTTTGCAATGATCGGAGGGTTTGCAATGATCGGGGGGTTTGTAATGTTCAGGGGGTTTGTAATGATCGGAGGGTTTGTAATGTTCGGAGGGTTTGCAATGATCAGGGGGTTTGCAATGATCAGGGGGTTTGCAATGATCGGAGGGTTTGTAATGATCGGAGGGTTTGCAATGATCGGAGGGTTTGCAATGATCAGGGGGTTTGCAATGATCAGGGGGTTTGTAATGATCAGGGGGTTTGTAATGATCAGGGGGTTTGTAATGATCAGAGGGTTTGTAATGATCGGAGGGTTAGTAATGTTCTAAGGGTTTGCAATGATCGGAGGGTTTGCAATGATCAGGGGGTTTGCAATGATCAGGGGGTTTGTAATGATCAGGGGGTTTGTAATGATCAGGGGGTTTGTAATGATCGGAGGGTTTGTAATGTTCGGAGGGTTTGTAATGATCGGAGGGTTTGCAATGATCGGAGGGTTTGCAATGATCAGGGGGTTTGCAATGATCAGGGGGGTTTGTAATGATCAGGGGGTTTGTAATGATCAGGGGGTTTGTAATGATCAGGGGGTTTGTAATGATCAGGGGGTTTGTAATGTTCGGAGGGTTAGTAATGATCGGAGGGTTTGTAATGATCAGAGGGTTAGTAATGATCAGAGGGTTAGTAATGATCGGAGGGTTAGTAATGATCGGAGGGTTTGTAATGATCAGAGGGTTAGTAATGATCAGAGGGTTTGTAATGATCAGGGGGTTTGTAATGATCGGAGGGTTTGTAATGATCAGGGGGTTTGTAATGATCGGAGGGTTTGTAATGATCAGGGGGTTTGTAATGATCAGGGGGTTTGTAATGTTCGAGGGGTTTGTAATGATCAGGGGGTTTGTAATGATCGGAGGGTTTGTAATGATCGGAGGGTTTGTAATGATCGGAGGGTTTGTAATGATCAGGGGGTTTGTAATGATCGGAGGGTTTGTAATGATCAGGGGGTTTGTAATGTTCGGGGGGTTTGTAATGTTCGGGGGGTTTGTAATGTTCGGAGGGTTTGTAATGATCGGAGGGTTTGTAATGATTGGAGGGTTTGTAATGATTGGAGGGTTTGTAATGATTGGAGGGTTTGTAATGATCGGAGGGTTTGTAATGATCAGGGGGTTTGTAATGATCGGAGGGTTTGTAATGTTCAGAGGGTTTGTACTGATCGGAGGGTTTGTAATGTTCGGAGGGTTTGTAATGTTCGGAGGGTTTGTAATGTTCGGAGGGTTTGTAATGATCGGAGGGTTTGTAATGTTCGGAGGGTTTGTAATGTTCGGAGGGTTTGTAATGATCGGAGGGTTTGTAATGTTCGGAGGGTTTGCAATGATCAGAGGGTTTGTAATGCGACCTCAGGTGTTGCCAATTAGCCTCAGCAGCCCTGGGCTCGGGATTGCTATCCGCTGACCGCTGCTGTAAAGTACTGGAGTGTGGATAGCGGGAGAAGGACAGGATTGCGTTTGGCTCTGATGCCCTCCACAGTTCAATAGCCTCGCCTGTTGACACTCACTTCAAGGTTCAGCCACGAATGGCCACTTGGGCGAGGTAGTTTGAGCAAAATAAACAGTGCAAAAATCTTAATGAAAGTTTATTTTTCCAGTTGAAGCACTGGGGAAACAATGGTGTGTCTATGCTCAGAGGCCAAGTCCTGGTATACAGGCCCAGCACAGAGCAGGGCTTCAAACCTCCCCTTGAGCACCAGGTCAGGAAGCTGAGAGGCTGCCTGAACACACAGGGGTGGTTGTAGCAGTCAGTAACTCAGTAAAGCAAACCAAGTCCGATCAGGAGACAGGGAGTTGCGTAAACGCATTCTGGAAACGGTTCTAAAAGGCCCGGAGGTAAAGTGGGCAAAACAAGTACAACCAGAAAAGGGCTGGATAAAGCACAGGCGGCTTAAGAGAGGTTATCGGGAACTGGTTCTGAACATAAATATGCGGGGTGTGATAAAGGGCAGTTGGAAAGATTAACTGTAGTCGTCTGGCATTGTTCTCTGACTATATATGCTGTGCCCATATGTATTTCTTCACTGACGAAGGAGCAGCGCTCCGAAAGCTTGTGATTTCAAATAAAGCTGTTGGACTATAACCTGGTGTTGTGCGACTTCTCACATTTGTCCACCCCAGTCCAACACCGGCATCACCACATCATAAATATGCGAGGCAGAGAACAAAGGGCAGGCGCTGTATCAGGGTTAACGTTCAGAAGTCCAGCAGAACGGCTTAGTAACCTCGAACTAGGTGAACGTACAGGATGTTGTATGGTTGCCAACCCTCCAGGATTGCCCTGGAGTCTCCAGGAATTAAGGACAAATTCCCAGGACACTGCTGCCAGCAATCCAGAATCGTCCAATCGGGTAATGAAGAGTCTATTCGCTTTCCAATTGGCCGTGGGAAGGCGGGGAGTCATGAGGATGGACATGTCGGGCGACCAATGGCAGGAGAGTGAGGGGGCAGGCCGGTTGTAGGCAGGAGGTCATGTGATGATGCCTCCAGGAATACGTCCAACCGGAGTTGGCAACCCTAGGCTGTAGTGATTGTTGTATTGAAGGCTCAAGCTAATTGGATCGCTCTTTGAAAGAGCCGGCACAGGCATGATGGGCCAAATGGCCTCCTTCTGTGCTGCATCATTCTGTGATTCTGTGATAGCTCACCACCACTTTCTCAGGACAACTAGCGATGTGCAATAAATGCCAGTCTTGTCAGTGATGCCCACATCCTGAAAATGAATAATAGTTAAAAAATTAAACGGGCGAAATTCGGTTACGCCCCGTTTGGGGACGATAACTGAATTATTGCCGGAGATTTAGTGCCCCAGCCGCTAACTTCGGCTTACCGCCCTGGCGAGGAAGCGGAGCGCTATCTCAGGCGCTCCACTTCCTCTCGGTGGTGTCGGGGGCGCAAAGTGCGGTAGCTCCGGAACGTTACGCGGCCGCTCCGCGTAGCGCTGTCGCATTTCAGCGCTCCTCCCCTTCCGTTAAAGGGGAGGGACGCTGCGAGCTCTGCAGGGCGTTCGATGGCCCACACTGGCCCACCAGGGCATCGTGGTGCTGTGGCTGCAGCCCAGCACTGAGACGCGGTGTCGGGCTACGCGATGACGGCCACGGACCACGCCAAGAACCGCCACGGAGGGCCGACCTGGAGGTCGGCCAAAAAAAGTAAAATGGCGGCGCGGGTCGCGGCCGTACCTCTCTTCAATTAGCGCCCCGCGAGCGGAGGTCGGCGCGACTCGTGACCCGCGAGGCTGGTGCTGACACCGCCCATGGCAGCCTCGCGGGGCACAGCCGAATTTCTGCCGCGGGGCAGTAAGGGGTCATGGCGAGGTGCTAAGGGGTCACGGTGCACGGCGGACGATGTCATCGCCAGTGGCGCAGTGGCAGGGGCGCGGTGCTATCGGCTAGCGCCTCAGTAGCACCCCGCCAAATTTCTTGGGAGGCGCTATCCACTCGGGCGATAAGCCCTTTGTGCCCCTTTAGCGCCCCCCGGAGGCACTAACGGCAGGTCCAAAGGAGCCGAATTTTGTGGCCTAAGTCTTTTTTTTATATTTTGAAACTTCTCTGTCCGCGTAGCAAATAATTTATTACTGGAACGAAAAAGTTAAAATTAATCTTTTTTGAAAAAAAAACACCCTCCCCACACCCATCAGTTATTCCAAGACCTCTCCTTCCTTCAATAGTAACTTTCAAAAAGGAATTGGATAAATACTTGAAAAGGAAACATTTGCAGGGCTGTGGGGAAAGAGCAGGGGAGTGGGACTAATTGGAGAGCTCTTTCAAAGAGCCGGCACAGGCATGATGGGCCGAATGGCCTCCTTCTGTGCTGTAAGATTCTATAGTGTTGAATGGCCAAGGGTGAAGTTGAACAAGATCTAGGAGTCTTAGTAGACTCAACGCGGCCAATCTCTGTACAGCCGCAATCGACAGACTCAATGAAAAGCTGAACTGTTCTGTAATAGGCAGCAATCTAGCGACTGACTTCATTCCTTCGCTGTCAATAATGTTGCGTAACGACAACACTCACCCTCTGCCCAAAATCCCCGCGGATTCCCGTAGGTCCCGGTACACCTGGCTCACCGCTCTCACCTTTCCGACCCTGTAGAAAAAATTTACTTCCATTAACAAGGTGAGTTATCTGAGTGTGGGGAGGGAGGGAAGAGGGGAAGGGGAGAAGACGGGAAGGAGAGGAAGGGGAGAGGAGGTGGGGAGGGAGAGATGAGCTGAGCAGAGCGAGAAGAGGTGAAGGAAGAGAAAGCAGGGAAGTGGAAGGGGGTTTAGGAGAGGAAGAAAGAGAAGGTAGAAGAAGAGAGGGAGAGAAAGGGGAGGTAAGGAGGATTCATACATCTTGTCAAATATCTCTGTGCCAAAATTCTTATGGGATAGTAAATGAGGAAACGCCCATTTTCAAAAATAATAGATAATAAATTGCTGGGAAAGCAATCCAGAGGATCAGCCAGGAGCTCTTTGGGGCAGGCGGGGCTTGTAGGAGGGATTCAGGGAAAAGAAGCCGTCGCCACAGGAAGAGGCGCCATTTCCCTGGCGAGGAGCGCCCCCTGTCTGTACAGGTCAGAAATGCAGCTTCCTGGTGAGGAGCGCCCCCTGTCTGTACAGGCCAGAAATGCAGCTTCCTGGTGAGGAGCGCCCCCTGTCTGTACAGGTCAGAAATGCAGCTTCCTGGCGAGGAGCGCCCCCTGTCTGTACAGGTCAGAAATGCAGCTTCCTGGCGAGGAGCGCCCCCTGTCTGTACAGGCCAGAAATGCAGCTTCCTGGCGAGGAGCGCCCCCTGTCTGTACAGGTCAGAAATGCAGCTTCCTGGTGAGGAGCGCCCCCTGTCTGTACAGGTCAGAAATGCAACTTCCTGGTGAGGAGCGCCCCCCTGTCTGTACAGGACGGAAATGCAGCTTCCTGGTGAGGAGCGCCCCCTGTCTGTACAGGTCGGAAATGCAACTTCCTGGTGAGGAGCGCCCCCTGTCTGTACAGGTCAGAAATGCAACTTACTGGTGAGGAGCGCCCCCTGTCTGTACAGGACGGAAATGCAACTTCCTGGTGAGGAGCGCCCCCTGTCTGTACAGGTCAGAAATGCAGCTACAATGGACTGAACGCACTTCAGCTGTCAGAGATTATGCAGGACACTCCGCCCGTTTCTGATGGGGAGCAGATCCCTGCATCTCCAGCGCTCCTGTACCATTGTCAGTAACCCTGCTCGCTCACTCTCCACAGAGCATAGTCGCGAGAAGTGTCAGCCTTGCCTCAGTGGCAGCTATCTTGCCCGAGCCAGAAGGGCATTAGTTCAAGCCCTGCTCCAGGAAAAAAAACCTCACATGGTGCGGTGCCAGTTTTCTAAAGGAGGGATTCAGGAGTTTGATACATAATCCAGGCTGACACTCCCAGCGCAGTACTGAGGGAGCGCCGCACTGTCGGAGGGGGAGTACTGAGGGAACGCCGCACTGTCAGGAGCGGGAGTACTGAGGGAGTGCCGCACTGTCGGAGGGGCAGTACTGAGGGAGTGCCGCACTGTCGGAGGGGCAGTACTGAGGGAGCGCCGCACTGTCGGAGGGGCAGTACTGAGGGAGCGTCGCACTGTCGGAGGGGCAGTACTGAGGGAGCGCCGCACTGTCGGAGGGGCAGTACTGAGGGAACGCCGCACTGTCAGAGCGGGAGTACTGAGGGAGTGCCGCACTGTCGGAGGGGCAGTACTGAGGGAGCGCCGCACTGTCGGAGGGGCAGTACTGAGGGAGCGCCGCACTGTCGGAGGGGCAGTACTGAGGGAGCGTGGCACTGTCGGAGGGGCAGTACTGAGGGAGCGCCGCACTGTCGGAGGGGCAGTACTGAGGGAGCGCCGCACTGTCGGAGGGGCAGTACTGAGGGAGCGCCGCACTGTCGGAGGGGCAGTACTGAGGGAGCGCCGCACTGTCGGAGGGCAGTACTGAGGGAGCGCCGCACTGTCGGAGGGGCAGTACTGAGGGAGCGTAGCGGCACTGTCGGAGGGGCAGTACTGAGGGAGCGCCGCACTGTCGGAGGGGCAGTACTGAGGGAGCGCCGCACTGTCGGAGGGGCAGTACTGAGGGAGCGCCGCACTGTCGGAGGGGCAGTACTGAGGGAGCGCCGCACTGTCGGAGGGGCAGTACTGAGGGAGCGCCGCACTGTCGGAGGGGCAGTACTGAGGGAGTGCCGCACTGTCGGAGGGGCAGTACTGAGGGAGCGCCGCACTGTCGGAGGGGCAGTACTGAGGGAACGCTGCACTGTCAGAGGGGCCGTCTTTTGAATGAGACATTAAACTGCAGCCCCTCTGCCCTCTCAGGTGAACATAAAAGATCCCACGGCACTATTGAAAGAAAAGCAGGGGAATTCTCCCCGGTGTATGGGCCAATATGCATCCCTGAACCAACATCACTAAAAACAGAATAACCTGTCATTATCGCAGTGCTATTTGTGGGATCTTGCTGTGCACAATTGGGTTGCTGCGTTTCCAACAGTTAAACAATGACCACACTCCAAAAATACATCATTGGCTGTGCAGGGTTTTGGTTTGTCCTGAATATAAATGCAAATTTATCCATTCAAGAAGAGAGTTCCTTACCTGGAAACCTCTGCGACCCTGGGTTCCACGTCCCCCGACAGGTCCCATTTCCCCCTGCACAAATCGGAAGAAAAGAGACAGAAATCTGACAGCAGCGGCGGCAGGCAATGAACAGGAGATGCAGAAAATCGCACAGGTACACACACAGGTACACACTCACAGGTACACACACACAGGTACACACACACAGGTACACACACAGGTACACACTCACAGGTACACACTCACACAGGTACACACACACAGGTACACACTCACACAGGTACACACTCACACAGGTACACACTCACACAGGTACACACTCACACAGGTACACACTCACACAGGTACACACTCACAGGTACACACACACAGGTACACACACACAGGTACACACACACAGGTACACACTCACAGGTACACACACACACAGGTACACACTCACACAGGTACACACTCACACAGGTACACACTCACAGGTACACACACACACAGGTACACACTCACAGGTACACACTCACAGGTACACACTCACAGGTACACACTCACAGGTACACACTCACAGGTACACACTCACAGGTACACACTCACAGGTACACACTCACACAGGTACACACTCACAGGTACACACTCACAGGTACACACTCACAGGTACACACTCACACAGGTACACACTCACAGGTACACACTCACAGGTACACACACACACAGGTACACACTCACACAGGTACACACACACAGGTACACACTCACACAGGTACACACTCACAGGTACACACACACACAGGTACACACTCACACAGGTACACACTCACACAGGTACACACTCACAGGTACACACACACACAGGTACACACTCACACAGGTACACACTCACACAGGTACACACTCACACAGGTACACACTCACAGGTACACACACACAGGTACACACACACAGGTACACACTCGCAGGTACACACTCACAGGTACACACTCACACAGGTACACACTCACACAGGTACACACTCACACAGGTACACACTCACAGGTACACACTCACAGGTACACACACACAGGTTCACACACACAGGTTCACACACACAGGTACACACTCACAGGTACACACTCACACAGGTACACACACACAGGTACACACTCACAGGTACACACTCACAGGTACACACACACAGGTACACACACACAGGTTCACACACACATGTTCACACACACAGGTTCACACTCACAGGTACACACACAGGTACACACACACAGGTTCACACTCACAGGTACACACAGGTACACACTCACAGGTACACACAGGTACACACTCACAGGTACACACTCACAGGTACACACACACAGGTACACACTCGCAGGTACACACACACAGGTACACACTCGCAGGTACACACTCGCAGGTACACACTCGCAGGTACACACTCACAGGTACACACTCACAGGTTCACACTCACAGGTACACACAGGTACACACTCACAGGTACACACTCGCAGGTACACACTCGCAGGTACACACTCACAGGTACACACTCACAGGTACACACTCACACAGGTACACACTCACAGGTACACACACTCACAGGTACACACACTCACAGGTACACACACACAGGTTCACACTCACAGGTACACACACACAGGTACACACACACAGGTACACACACACAGGTTCACACTCACAGGTACACACTCGCAGGTACACACTCGCAGGTACACACTCGCAGGTACACACTCGCAGGTACACACTCACAGGTACACACTCACACAGGTACACACACACAGGTACACACTCACACAGGTACACACTCACAGGTACACACTCACAGGTACACACTCACAGGTACACACTCACAGGTACACACTCACACAGGTACACACTCACACAGGTACACACTCACAGGTACACACACAGGTACACACACATAGGTACACACTCACAGGTACACACTCACAGGTACACACGCAGGTACACACACGCAGGTACACACGCAGGTACACACTCACACAGGTACACACTCACAGGTACACACACACAGGTACACTCGTAGGTACACACTCGCAGGTACACACACACAGGTACACTCACAGGTACACACTCACAGGGACACACTCACAGGTACACACACACAGGCACACACACAGGTACACACTCGCAGGTACACACTCACAGGTACACACTCACAGGTACACTCACAGGTACACTCACAGGTACACACGCAGGTACACATGCACACAGGTACACACACAGGTACACTCACAGATATAATCACAGGTACACACACAAGTACACACACAGGTACACACACAGGTACACACACAGGTACACTCACAGGTACACTCACATACAAGTACACACACAAGTACACAGGTAATGTCCTTTAGGGAAGGAAATCTGCCATCCTTGGCTGGTCTGGCCTATATGTGACTCCAGACCCACAGCAATGTGGTTGACTCTTAACTGCTCTCTGAAATGGCCTAGTAAGCCACTCAGTTGTAAAAAACCACTACGAAAAACAAGAAGAATAAAACCGGACAGACCACCCAGCATCGACCGAGGCACCAGCTACAGACACGACAACGACACACCCAGCCCAGTCGACCCTGCAAAGTCCTCCTCACCAACATCTGGGGACTTGTGCCAAAATTGGGAGAGCTGTCCCACAGACTAGTCAAGCAACAGCCTGACATAGTCATACTCACAGAATCATACCTTTCAGCCAATGTCCCAAACTCCTCCATCACCATCCCTGGGTATGTCCTGTCCCACCAGCAGGGCAGACCCACCAGGGGTGGCGGCACAGTGGTATACAGTCAGGAAGGAGTGGCCCTGGGAGTCCTCAACACTGACTCCAGACCCCATGAAGTCTCATAGCTTCAGGTCAAGCATGGGCAAGGAAACCTCCTGCTGATTACCACCTACCACCCTCCCTCAGCTGATGAATCAGTACTCCTCCATGTTGAATACCACTTGGAAGAAGCACCGAGAGTAGCAAGGGCACAGAATGTACTCTGGGTGGGGGATTTCAATGTCCATCACCAAGAGTGGCTCGGTAGCACCACGACTGACTGAGCTGGTCGAGTCCTGAAGGACATAACTGCCAGTCTGGGCCTACGACAAGTGGTGAGTGAACCAACACGAGGGAAAAACCTACTTGACCTTGTCCTCACCAATCTACCTGTCACAGATACATCTGTCCATGACAGCATTGGTAGCAGTGACCACCGCACAGACACTGTGGAGACGAAGTCCCGTCTTAGAACATAAGAACATAAGAAATAGGAGCAGGAGTAGGCCATTAGATCCCTCGAGCCTGCTCTGCCATTTAATGAGATCATGGCTGATCCGATTTTGGCCTCAACTCCACTTTCCTGCCCGCTCCCCATAACCCTTGACTCCCCTGTTGCTCAAAAATCTGTCTATCTCTGCCTTGAATATATTCAATGACTCAGCTTCCACAGTTCTCTGGGGTAAAGAATTACAAAGATTCATGACCCTCTGAGAGAAGAAATTCCTCCTCATCTCCGTCTTAAATGGGCGACCCCTTATTCTGAAACTGTGCCCCCTAGTTCTAGATCCCCCCACGAGGGGAAACATCCTCTCAGCATCTACCCTGTCAATCCCCCTCAGAATCTTATATGTTTCAATGAGATCACCTCTCATTCTTCTAAACTCCAATGAGTATAGGCCCAACCTGCTCAACCTTTCCTCATAAGAAAACCCCTTCATCCCAGGAATCAACCTAGTGAACCTTCTCTGAACTGCCTCCAATGCAAGTATATCCCTCCTTAAATAAGGGGACCAAAACTGTACGCAGTACTCCAGGTGTGGTCTCACCAGTGCCCTGTACAGTTGTAGCAAGACTTCCCTACTTTTATACTCTATCCCCCTTGAAATAAAGGCCAACATTCCATTTGCCTGCATCTGCATGATAACACTGAGGACACCCTCCATCGTGTTGTGTGTCACCACCACCGAGCTAAATGGGATAGATTCAGAACAGATCTAGCAGCTCAAATCTGGGCATCCATGAGGCGCTGTGGGCCATCAGCAGCAGCAGAATTGTATTCCACCACAATCTGTAATCTCATGGCCTGGCATATCCCTCACTCTACCATTACCACCAAGCCAGGGGACCAACCCTGGTTCAATAAGGAGTGTAGAAGTGCATGCCAGGAGCAGCACCAAGCGTACCTAAAAATGAGGTGCCAACCTGTGGAAGCTGCAACACAGGACTACATGCATGCTAAAAAGCGGAAGCAGCATGCTATAGACAGGGCTAAGCGATCCCACAATCAGCGGATCAGATCAAAGCTCTGCAGTCCTGCCACATCCAGTCGTGACTGGTGGTGGACCATTAAACAACTAACGGGAGGGGGAGGCTCCATGAATATCCCCATCCTCAATGATGGTGGAGCCCAGCACGTGAGTGCAAAAGACAAGGGCTGAAGCGTTTGCAACCAACTTCAGCCAGAAGTGCTGAGTGGATGATCCATATCGGCCTCCTCCTGGGGAAGTCCCCACCACCACAGAAGCCAGTCTTCAGCCAATTCGATTCACTCCACGTGATATCAAGAAACGGCTCAGCGCACTGGATACAGCAAAGGCTGTGGGCCCCGACAACATCCCGGCTATCGTGCTGAAGACTTGTGCTCCAGAACTAGCCGCGCCTCTAGCCAAGCTGTTCCAGTACAGCTATAACACTGGCATCTATCCGACAATGACAAAAGATCTAAATTCCAGAGGTGAGGTGAGAGTGACTGCCCTTGACATCAAGGCAGCATTTGACTGAGTGTGGCATCAAGGAGCCCTAGTAAAAGTGAAGTCAATGGGAATCGGGGGTAAGCTCTCCACTGGCTGGAGTCATACCTAGCACAAAGGAAGATGGTTGTGGTGGTTGGAGGTCAATCATTACAGCCCCAGGACATCGCTGCAGGAGTTCCTCAGGGCAGTATCCTAGGCCCAACCATCTTCAGCTGATTCATCAATGACCTTCCCTCCATCATATGGTCAGAAATGGGGATGTTCGCTGATGACTGCACAGTGTTCAGTTCCATTCACAACTCCTCAGATAATGAAGCAGTCCATGCCCGCATGCAACAAGACCTGGACGACGTTCAGGCTTGGGCTGATAAGTGGCAGGTAACATTCGCGCCACACAAGTGCCAGGCAATGACTATCTCCAACAAGCAGAGCGTCTAACCACCGCCCCATGACATTCAATAGCATTACCATCACCGAATCCCCCATCATCAACATCCTGGGGGTCACCATTAACCAGAAACTTAACTGGACCAGCCACATAAATACTGTGGCAACAAGAGCCGGTCAGAGGCTGGGTATTCTGCGGTGAGTGTCTCACCTCCTGACTTCCCAAAGCCTTTCCACCATCTACAAGGCACAAGTCAGGAGTGTGATGGAATACTCTCCACTTGCCTGGATGAGTGCAGCTCCAACAACACTCAAGAAGCTCGACACCATCCAAGACAAAGCAGCCCGCTTGATTGGCACCCCATCCACCACCTTAAACATTCACTCCCTCCACCACTGGCATACCGTGGCTGCAGTGTGTACCATCTACAAGATGCACTGCAGCAACTCGCCAAGGCTTCTTCAGCAGCACCTCCCAAACCTGCGACCTCTTCCACCTAGAAGGACAAGGGCAGCAGGTGCATGGGAACACCACCACCTCCTAGTTCCCCTCCAAGTCACACCCCATCCTGACTTGGAAGTATATCGCCGATCCTTCATCGTCGCTGGCTCAAAATCCTGGAACTCCCTCCCTTTCAGCACTGTGGGAGTACCTTCACCACACGGACTGCAGTGGTTCAAGAAGGCGGCTCACCACCACCTTCTCAAGGGCAACTAGGGATGGGCAATAAATGCTGGCCTTGCCAGTGACGCCCACATCCCATGAACGAATATAAAAAAAAATTCTCTTTCCTTCCTTCTAAACAGCTCTTAATCCAATTTTCTACCCTTCCTTAATGCCATATCCCATAATCTTCAATAATGTCCTGTGTGATACTGTGTCGAAGGCTCTCAAGTCCATGTAGACTACATCCATTCCACTTATCCCATCCACCATATTTGTCGCCATCTCAAAGAACTCACTCAGGATGTCAAACATCTGCAATCAGTTGTCTAATTCTAATTATTTTCTCTTCATTTAATTATTTTCAATCACAGGAACACTCACAGGTGTACTCACAGGTACATAGCCAGGTACACTCAGATACACAGGTATACTCACAGGTATACTCAGATATACTCACAGGAATGCTCACAGGTACACTCACGGGTATACTCAGAGGGACACACAGGGACACTCACAATTACACTTACAGGTACAATCACAAGAACACACACAGGTATACTCACAGGAACACACACAGGTACACTCACAGGAATACTCACAGCTACATGCACAGGTATACTAACAGGTATACTGACAGGTACAGTCACAGGTACACTCACAGGTAAGCTCACAAGAACATTCACAGGAACACTGACAAGTACACTCACAGATATACGCACAGGTACACCCACAGGCACACAGGTATACTCAGACACATTGACAAGAACACAGGCACACTCACAGGAACACTCACAAGTACACAGGTATACTCATAGTTATACTCACAGGTACGCTCACAGGTATACTTAAAGCTATACTCAAAGGCACACTGACAGCTATACTTACAGGTACTCACTGGCACACTCACTGGCACACTCAAGAACACAGGTATAGTCATAGGTATAGTCACAAGTACACTCAGCTATACCCACAGGTATACAGGTACACTCACAGGTATACTCACAGGTACAATCACAGCTATACTCACAGGAACACTGACAGCTATACTTACAGGTATACAGGTACACACAAGTACATTCACAGGTATACTCAGGTACAGTCACAGGTACACAGGTATACACACAGACACATTGACAAGAACACAGGTATACTCACAGATGTACTCAGAGGTACACAGGTACACTCACAGGAACACTCACATGTATAGTCACAGGTACACTCACAGGAACACTCACATGTATAGTCACAGGAACACTCACAGGAACACTCACAGGTATACAGGTACACACAAGTACATTCACAGGAACGCTCACAGTCACACTCAAAGGCACACTCACAAGTATACTCACAGTTACACAGGTGCATGCACAGGTTTCCTCACAGGTATACATAGATACATAGGAGATAGGAGCAGGAGTAGGCCATTCGGCCCCTCGAGCCTGCTCCGCCATTCGATGAGATCATGGCTGATCATCCAAACTCAGTACCCTGTACCTGCCTTCTCCCTATATCCCTTGATACCTTTAGCTTTAAGAAATATATCTAACTCATTCTTGAATATATTTAATGACTTGGCCTCAACTACCTTCTGTGGTAGAGAATTCCACAGGTTCACCACTCTCTGGGTGAAGAAATTCTTCCTCGTTTCTGTCCTAAATGGCTTACCCGTTATCCTTAGATTATGACCCCTGGTTCTGGACTCTCCGACCATCGGGAACATTCTTCCTGCATCTAGTTTGGCCAGACCTGTCAGAATTTTATATGTTTCGATGAGATCCCCTCTCATTCTTCTATACTCCAACGAGTATAAGCCCAATCGACCCAATCTCTCCTCATATGTCATTCCTGCCATCCCAGGTATCAGCCTTGTGAATCTTCGCTGAACTCCTTCCATGGCAAGAACATCCTTCCTCAGACAAGGCGACCAAAACTGCACACAGTACTCAAGGTGTGGTCTCACCAAGGCCCTGTACAACTGCAGCAGGACATCCCTGTTCCTATACTCAAACCCTTTCGCTATGAAGGCCAACATACCATTTGCCTTCTTCACCGCCTGCTGCACCTGCATGCTTACTTTCAGCGACTGGTGCACAAGGACACCCAGGTCTCGTTGCACTTCCCCTTCTCCCAATCTATTGCCATTCAGATAATAGTCTGCCTTTCTGTTTTTGACACCGAAGTGGATAACCTCGCATTTATCCACGTTATATTGCATCTGCCACGCTTCTGCCCACTCACCCAACCTGTCCAAATCATTCTGGAGTTTCTCGGTATCCTCCTCGCAGCACACACCCTTTTTGAATAGTGGGGTAACATTAGCTACCCTCCAATCCATGGGTACAGTTCCAGATTCCATCGAATGTTGGAAGATAATCAGCAATGTATCTACTATTTCTAGGGCCACTTCCTTAAGTACCCTAGGATGTAGATTATCAGGCCCTGGGGATTTATCGGCCTTCAATCCCGTCAATTTCCCTAACACCATTTCCCTGCAAATACTGATTTCTTTCAGTTCCTCCCTTTCATCAGACCGTATGTTCTCCAACATCTCTGGGAGGTTATTTGTGTCCTCCTTTGTGAAGACAGAACCAAAATATGCATTTAATTGGTCTGCCATTTCTTTGTTCCCCATTATAACTTCCCCCGCTTCTGACTGCAAGGGACCTACACTTGATTTCACTAATCTTTTTCTCTTCACAGATCTATAAAAGCTCTTACAGTCAGTTTTTATATTCCCAGCAAGCTTACTTTCATATTCTATTTTCCCCTTCTTAATTAATCCCTTTGTCCTCCTTTGTTGAATCCTAAACTGCTCCCAATCCTCAGGGTTACTGCTTTTTCTGGCCAATTTATATGCCCTCTCCTTGAATCTTATGCTATCCCTAATTTCCCTTGTTAGCCATGGTTGAGTCACCCTTTTTGTTTTATTCTTATGCCACACTGGGATGAACAAATTCTGTAGTTAATCCATGCAGTCTTTGAATGTTTGCCATTGCCTATCCACCGTCAACCCCTTGAGTGACATTCCCCAATCAATCCTACCCAATTCGCGCCTCATACCATCGTAGTTTCCTTTATTTAAATTCAGGACCCTAGTCTCTGATTCAACTACTTCACTCTCCGTCCTAATGAAGAATTCTATCATATTATGATCACTCTGACCCAAGGGGCCTCGTACAACAAGATTGCTAATTAATCCTTTCTCGTTACATAATACCCAGTCTAAGATGCAGGTACACTCCAAGGTACACTCACAGTTATACTCACAGGTACAATCACAGGAACACTGACAGGTACACTCACAGATATACTCACAGGTACACCCACAGGCACACAGGTATACTCACAGACACACTGACAAGAACACAGGTATACTCACAGATGTACTCAGAGGTACACAGGTATTCTCATAGGCACACTCACCGCTACACTCACAGGTATACAGGTGCACTCACTGGCGCACTCACAGGTGCACTCTCTTCTTTCGTACGGTAGTAGCAAAGCAAATCAAATGTCAATATCTAAGTCAGATATCCAAGCCAAAGCTTCCGGTGTAACAGCGTGGATATCTCGTAGGCTGCCTGCGAATTTCCTCTGAGGGCAGTGCTCAATGATGTGCTCCAGGGTCTGATCAGGAGCTCCACAGTCGCATGATGGGGATGCTGTGATGTTCCATCTATGGAGAAGGTGGCAGCATCTACCATGGCTGGTTCGGAGGCGGTTGATGGTTGTCCACTGTTTGCGAGGAAGGTTTGATCCTTCAGGTTGTACTCTGGGGTCCTCTATAAGGAATCCATTCCGTATGTCACAGTTCTTCCAAGCATTTCGCCGTCGGTCATCAAGGCTGAGGGGAGATCGCTGAAGGGCTTCGGCGACGGTCCAAAATGGCCTTCTAGATTTGAGACGGGTTGGTGGTCGGTTGTTCAAGTCGGCCTGGATCGGCATGTCTTTGCTGGTGTAGCGGTTGTATTCTCTGGAGACTGCATATTCGCGGTGTAGGTGTGGTGGTGCGATGTTTGCAAGCACGGGCAGCCAAGGTGTTGGTGTCGATAAAAGTGTACCGGTGATAATTCTCATAGTAGAATTCAGCTGGACATCAATGGATTTGACATGCGGACTCGATAGCCATGTCGGAGAGCTGTACTCCGCTGTAGAGTACACCAGGGCGAGTGCTGCCGTACGGAGGGTTTGAGCGTCTGCTCCCCATGTGGATCCGGCAAGTTTCTGGATCAAGTTGACCCCACTCTTTAATTTCTTCCCAAGGTTCTGGGGATGTTGTCTATATGCCAGGGTGCGATCAAGCGTGACTCCTAAATAGCAGGGTTTATTGTCATGGTTTACCTCTGCACCACAAAAGGAAACTTTCAAAGTTTGGTTTGCTTAATGGGTGTTGAGGTGGAATGTCCAGGTAACGGTCTTTTGCGGGTTTGGCCGAAGTCACCATCGACGGAAGTAGGCCTCCATCCTCTGTAAATCACTGGCCAGGGTCTCCTCGGTGATGGACAGATTCATGTTTTGCGTGGCCAAGGCAATGTCATCAGCGTATACGAACTTGCGGGACTCTGTTTCGGACAGGCCACTGGTGTAAACGTTGAATAGCATGGGTGCCAGGACAGAGCCCTGTGGGAGACCGTTGTTCAATGTCCTATATCTGCTCTTCTGGGTGCCAGAGTACACACGGAACCGTCGGTTGCTAAGCATGGAGTTGAGAAGATGGATCGTTGTTCTGCAGGGTAAACTGGTGGAGAGTTTGAAAAGCAGTCCATGCTTCCATACTGTGTCATACGCCGCTGACAGGTCCACGAGTGCCATGACGGTCTTGAGCTGGTGTTGGAAGCCTGCTTCGATGTGCGTTGTTAAAGCTATCACTTGGTCGCAGCAGTTACAGCCGCTCCAGAGCCCGCTTGCTCCTTAGGGATGGTTGGCTCGATGATGGGGGGCTAGTCTGTGGAGTGGTAGCCCCTCCAGCACTTTATAACAAGTGCAAAGTAAGGAGATCGGGCGGTAGCTGGAGGCTTCACAAGCAATCTTCCCCTGCTTCGGGAGAGCAATTATTTTAGTCTCCCTCCAAATAGGTGGAATTTTACCAGTTGCCAGAACCTCAGAGAAGAAGGAGGTCATAGAATCATAAAATCATAGAAAGTTACAGCACGGAAGGAGGCCATTTCGGCCCATCGTGTCTACGCCAGCCAAAAAAGAGCTATCCAGCCTAATCCCACTTCCCAGCTCTTGGTCCGTAGCCCTGCCGGTCAGAGCATCCCAAGTGCACATCCAAGTACTTTTTAAATGTGGTTAGGGTTCCTGCCTCTACCATCCTTTCAGGCAGTGAGTTCCAGACCCCCACAACCCTCTGGGTGAAGACATTTCCCCTCAAATCCCCCCTAAACCTTCCCCCAATTACTTTAAATCTGTGCCCCCTGGTTTTTGACCCCTCTGCTAAGGGAAATAGGTCCTTTCTATCCACTTTATCTAGGCCCCTCATAATTTTATACACCTCAATAAGGTCTCCCCTCAGCCTCCTCTGTTCCAAGGAAAACAAACCCAGCCTATCCAGTCTTTCCTCATAGCTAAGATTCTCTACTCCCGGCAACATCCTTGTAAATCTCTTCTGTACCCTCTCTAGTGCAATCACATCTTTTCTGTAATGTGGTGACCAGAACTGCACGCAGTACTCTAGCTGAGGCCTAACTAGTGTTTTATACAGTTCAAGCATAACCCCCCTGCTCTTGTATTCTATGCCACGGCTAATAAAGGCAAGCATTCCGTATGCCTTCTTAACCACCTTATCTACTTGGCCTGCTACGTTCAGGGATCTGTGGACATGCACTCCAAGGTCCCTTTGTTCCTCTACACTACTCAGTGTCCTACCATTTAATGTGTATTCCCTTTCGTTGTTAGCCCTCCCCAAATGCATTACCTCACACTTCTCCGGATTGAATTCCATTTGCCACTGTTCTGCCCACCTGACCAATTTATTGATATCTTCCTGCAGTCTACAGCTTCCTTCTTCAGTATCAACCACACAGCCGATTTTAGTATCATCTGCAAACTTCTTAATCATACCCCCTATATTCAAGTCAAGGTCGTTGATATATACCACAAAAAGCAAGGGACCTAGTACTGAGCCCTGCGAAACCCCACTGGAAACAGCCTTCCAGTCACAAAAACACCCATCAACCATTACCCTCTGCTTCCTGTCTCCGAGCCAGTTTTGAATCCAACTTGACACTTTGCCCTGGATCCCATGGGCTTTTAACTTCGTGACCAGTCTGCCATGTGGAATCTTATCAAAAGCCTTGCTAAAGTCCATATACACTACATCAAACGCACTACCCTCATCTACCCTCCTTGTTACCTCCTCAAAAAATTCAATCAAGTTTGTCAGACTCGACCTTCCCTTAACAAATCCGTGCTGACTATCCTTGATTTATCCTGTCCTTCGGAATTCTTTCCAATAATTTTCCCACCACCAAGGTTAGGCTGACTGGCCTGTAATTACTCGGTCTATCCTTTTCTCCCTTTTTAAACAAGGGTACCACATTAGCAGTCCTCCAGTCCTCCGGTACCACACCTGAAGCCAGAGAGGATTGAAAAATGATGGTCAGGGCCTCTGTTATTTCCTCTTTTGCTTCGCTTAACAGCTGGGATACATTTCATCCGGGCCTGGGGATTTATTCACTTTTAAAGCTGCTAAACCCCTTACTGCTTCCTCTCTCACTATGTTTATTTCATCTAATATTTCACACTCCTCCCCCCCGATAGCAATGTCTGTTCGCCCCTCTCCTTTGTGAAAACAGACGCAAAGTATTCATTAAGAACCCGACCGACATCTCCCGCCTCCACACACAGATTACCCCTATGATCTCTAATAGGCCCTACCCTTTCTTTAGTTATCCTCTTACTCTTAATATATTTATAAAACATCTTTGGGTTTTCCTTGATTTTACTTGCCAAGAATTTTTCATGCTCTCTCTTTGCTTTCCTAATATCATTTTTAATTGCACCCCTGCACTTTCTGTACTCCTCCAAAGATTCTGGAGTATTTAGCCCTCGGTATCTGTCATACGCCTCCCTTTTTTTTTTTATCCTACCCTGCATGACTCTAGACATCCAGGGGGCTCTAGATTTGTTAGCCCCACCTTTTTTCTTTAAGGGCACATGTTTGGTCTGAACCTTCCGGATCTCCTCCTTGAATGCCTCCCACTGCTCTGACACTGATTTTCCTTCAAGTAGCTGTTTCCAGTCCACGATGGCTAAATCCCCTCTGAGCTTAGCAAAATTTGCTTTTCCCCGATTTAGAATTTTTATTCCTGGTCTATCCTTGTCCTTTTCCATTATTACCTTAAATCTAAAAGAATTATGGTCACTAACACCAAAATGCTTCCCCACCGATACGCCTTCTACCTGCCCAGCTTCATTCCCTAAAACTAAGTCCAGAACCGCCCCCTCCCTTGTTGGGCTTGCTACATACTGGCTAAAAAAGTTCTCCTGGATGCATTTTAGGAATTCAGCACCTTCTATATCCATCACACTAATTTTATCCCAGTTAATATTGGGGTAGTTGAAATCCCCTACTATTACTGCCCTATAGTTTTTGCACTTCTCAGAAATTTGTCTACATATTTGTTCTTCTATCTCCCTCTCACTGTTTGGGGGTCTGTAGTACACTCCCAGCAGTGTGATCGCCCCTTTTTTGTTTTTCAATTCGACCCATATGGCCTTGTTTGATGATCCCTCCAACATATCATCCCTCCTCACAGCTGTAATAGTTTCTTTAATCAATACCGCGACCCCCCCTCCCTTTTTACCTCCCTCTCTATCCCGTCTGAAAATCCTGTAACCAGGAATGTTGAGCTGCCATACCTGCCCCTCTTTCAGCCACGTCTCTGTAATAGCTATAATATCATAGTCCCAAGTATCTACCTGTGCCCTCAGCTCATCTGCCTTGTTCACTATACTCCTTGCATTGAAGTATATACCATTTAGTACAGGCAAACCTCCTTGTTGACTACTATCTAGCCCTTGATTCCTCTGTCCTTCCAGTTTACTTGCTACGTTTTTGTTTTCCAATTCCAGTTTTTCTTCCCTCCCTATTGACTCTATACTTCGGTTCCCATCCCCCTGCCAAGCTAGTTTAAACCCTCCCCAACAGCACTAGCAAACCCTCCCGCGAGGATATTGGTCCCGTTCCCGTTGAGGTGCAACCCGTCTGGCTTGTAGAGGTCCCACCACCCCAGAAACGGTTCCAATTCCTCAGGAATCTAAAGCCCTCCCTCCTACACCATCTCTCCAGCCACGCATTCATCTGCTCTATCTTACTATTTCTGAACTCACTAGCACGTGGCACTGGTAGTTGTCTTCTTCTTAGGCAGTCCCTCGGAACCGGAGATGACTTGCTTCCACATTAAAAATGAGTTCTCAGGTGACTGATGAGTCCAATGCAGGACCTACAGTCTCTGTCACAGGTGGGGCAAATGGTGGTTGAAGGGGCGGGTGGGTGGGTTTCTTGGGTTGACGTGCGCGCCTTCCGCTGTTTGCGCTTGGCTTCTGCTTGCTCCCAGCGAAGAGACTCGAGGTATTCGGCGCCTTCCCGGATGCTTCTCCTCCACATTGTACCGTCTTGGGCCAAGGATTCCCAGGTGTCGGTGGGGATGTTGCACTTTTTCAAGGAGGCTTTGAGGGTGTCCTTGAAGCGTTTCTTCTGCCCACCTGGGGCTCTCTTGCCGTGTCAGAGCTCCGAGTAGAGCGCTTGTTTTGGGAGTCTTGTACCGGGCATGCGGACGATGTGACCCGTCCATCGGAGCTGATCGAGCGTGGTCAAAATTTTGATGCTAGGGATGTTGGCCTGAGCGAGAACACTGACCTTGGTGTGCCTATCTTGCCAATGGATTTGCAGGATCTTGCGGAGGCAGCGTTGGTGGTACCTCTCCAGTGCTTTGAGGTGCCTGCTGTACATGGTCCATGTCTCTGAGGCATACAGGAGGGCGGGTATTACTACTGCTCTGTAGACCATGAGCTTGGTGCCAGGTTTGAGGTCCTGGTCTTCAAACACTCTCTTCCTCAGGCGACCAAAGGCTGCACTGGCACATGGTGTTGGACTTCATCATCGACGTCTGCCCTTGTTGACAGTAGGCTCCCAAGGTATGGAAAGTTGTCCACATTGTCCAAGGTCTTGTCAGGGATTTTGATAATCGGGGGGCAGTACTGTGTGGCGGGGGCAGGTTGGTAGAGGACCTTTGTCTTACGGATGTTTAGTGTAAGGCCCATGCTGTCGTTCGCTTCGGTGAAGGTGTTAACGATGGTTTGGAGTTCGACCTCCGAGTGTGCGCAGACGCAAGCGTCATCTGCATACTGTAATTCGATGACAGAGGAAGGGACGACCTTGGATCTGGACTGGAGCCGACGGAGGTTGAACAGTTTCCCGTTTGTTCTGTAAATTAGCTCCACTCCAGCGGGGAGCTTACTGAGGGTGAGATGGAGCATTGCAGCCAGGAAGATCGAGAAGAGCGTTGATGCGATGACACAGCCTTGCTTGACCCCGGTCCGTACATGAATTGGGTCTGTGGTGGAACCGTTGGTCAGGATCGTGGCTTGCATGTCGTCGTGAAGCAGGCGGAGAATGGTGACAAACTTTTGAGGGCAGCCGAATTTGAGGAGGACACTCCATAATCCCTCACAGTTGACAGTGTCGAAGGCCTTTGAGAGATCAGAGAAGGCCATGTACAGCGGTTGGCGCTGTTCCCTGCATTTCTCTTATAATTGGCGCGCGGTGAAGATCATGTCCATTGTGCCCCTTAGTGGGCGGAATCCGCATTGCGACTCTGGGAGGAGCTCTTCGGCCACTGGGAGAAGGCGATTGAGGAGGATTCTTGCGATGACTTTCCCTGTGGCAGACAGCAGGGAAACTCCTCTGTAATTACCGCAATCGGACTTGTCACCTTTCTTGAAGATGGTCACAATTACTGCATCTCTGAGATCCCCTGGCATGCTCTCCTCCTTCCAGATAAGAGAAATGAGTTCATGAATTTGCACCAGTAGTGCTTCTCCGCCATGCTTTAGCGCCTCGGCAGGGATTCCATCTGCTCCTGAGGCCTTGTTGTTCTTCAGTTGTCGGATGGCCTTTTCAACCTTATGCTGGGCTGGGATTGTGCTGAGATGGTGGCGGGCAGCATGCTGCGGGATGGAGTTGAGGACACTCCATTTTTCCTATTTCTGAACTCACTAGCACGTGGCACTGGTAGTGAGATTACTACCTTTTGAGGTCCTGCTTTTTAACCTCTTTCCTAGCTCCCTAAACTCTGCCTGAAGGACCTCATCCCTCTTCCTACCTATGTCGTTGGTACCGATATGGACCATGACCTCTGGCTGTTCACCCTCCCCCCTCAGAATGCCCTGCAGCCGTTCAGTGACATCCTTGACCCTGGCACCAGGGAGGCAACATACCATCCTGGAGTCACGTCTGCAGCCGCAGAAACGCCTGTCTGCTCCCCTAACTGTCGAATCCCCTATCACTATTGCTCTCCCTCTACTCTTCCCCCCCGCCTGTGCAGCTGAGCCTTCCATGGTGCTGTGGACTTGGCTCTGGCTGCCATCTCTTCGCTTTGGGTCCCAATGCTTTTAAGAATTCTGGGTAAACACCATCTGGACCAGCAGCTTTTCCAGATGTGGTTGTCGACAGGGCTGCGTTTAGTTCATCCAAGGTGAATGGATCAGACATAGTTGACAATCTTGGTGCCGCCATCAAGTTTGTCGAAAGCTGCCGCTTCACCTGGCGTCGATATTCTTTGTCCACCGGAACCTCGGATGTTTGATCAAGTGGGAGGCAATGGCGTCCGCTCTGATGGTCATCTCGCCGACTCACAGGTACGCTCACAGGTACAGGTACACTCACAGGTACGCTCACAGGTACAGGTACACTCACAGGTACGCTCACAGGTACAGGTATGCTCACAGATACGCTCACAGGTACAGGTACGCTCATAGGAACACTCACAGGTACGCTCACAAGTACGCTCACAGGTACAGGTACACTCACAGGTACACTATTCAGGCTTGGGCTGATAAGTGACAAGTAACATTCATGTGACACAATTGCCAGGCAATGACTATCTCCAACAAGAGAGAGTCTAACCACCGTCCCTTGACATTCAACGGCATTACCATCGCCGAATCCCCCACCATCAACATCCTGGGGGTCACCATAGACCAGAAACTTAACTGGACCAGCCACATAAATACTGTGGCTACAAGAGCAGGTCAGAGGCTAGGTATTCTGCGGTGAGTGTCTCACCTCCTGACTCCCCAAGGCACAAGTCAGGAGTGTGATGGAATATTCTCCACTTGCCTGGATGAGTGCAGCTCCAACAACACTCAAGAAGCTCGACACCATCCAGGACAAAGCAGCCTGCTTGATTGGCACCCCATCCACCACCTTAAATATTCACTCCCTCCACCACCGGCGTACCGTGACTGCAGTGTGTATCATCTACAAGATGCATTGCAGCAACTCGCCAAGGCTTCTTCGGCAGCACCTCCCAAACCTGCGACCTCTTCCACCTAGAAGGACAAGGGCAGCAGGCGCATGGGAACACCATCACCTCCAAGTTCCCCTCTAAGTCACACACCATCCTGACTTGGAAGTATATCGCCGATCCTTCATCGTCGCTGGGTCAAAATCCTGGAACTCCCTCCCTAACAGCGCTGTGGGAGCACCTTCACCACACGGACTGCAGCGGTTCAAGAAGGCGGCTCACCACCACCTTCTCAAGGGCAACTAGGGATGGGCAATAAATGCCGGCCTTGCCAGCGACGCCCACATCCCGTGAATTAATAAAAAAAGTACTCACAGGTACACTCACAAACCCGTACAGTAATCCTTTGGGGGAGGAGATATTGTCATCAAGAGGCAGAAATGATGTACGCACACATGTACGTACCTAATATACCAACACCATGCCGGCTTTGAATATGCCCGCCATTATTTGGGTGATCGCATTCAATGTCTGCCATCACTCGCGGTGGGAATTCCCAGAGGAATCGGGAAGCAGTGACTCTCCGGCTGGTTTTCCACCCTCAGCGCACTAACACCGATAAAGCGCCACAATTAAAATGGGAAAACACCACCTCCTCTCAGTAACGCTGGACGCCAGTCACATGTTGTCGTTACCAGTGTCACTGTGGAGGGAATGGTGGGAACATGATAGGATAGTTCTTATTGCCCTCTATCGTCAGATAGTATCTCCGCCCCTCCCATTATAATCACATTAAAGGGAAACTGCTCGAGGACCCAGTGTAAAGGCAAAAGAAATAAATCATTGACTGGTGGTTTCCTCTTTAATTATTTCGGTGGCCTTGTTTAGGGAGAGGGGGGTCCAGCTGGGAAACTCGCTCCCGTTAAGCTTGGCCCCAGTGTAACCTGTGTAAATCTGTGGCGCTTCTGTCCCACTTCCACCAGAGTTACAGCGGGATTGTGCCTGAAGTGCCACGGGTATTGCTAGTTGTTCTCTCTCCTCAGGTCCTGTCCCCCTCAAATCTGCTGTCATCACCCCTCTGCTCAAAAAAACAACCCTTGACCCCTCTGTTCTTGCAAACTACCGCCCCATCTCCAACCTCCCTTTCCTCTGCAAAGTCCCTGAACGTGTTGATGCCTCCCAAATCCGTGCCTAACTTTCCCGCAACTCCATGTTTGAATCTCTCCAATCAGGTTTCCACCCCTGCCACAGTACCGAAACGGCTCTCATCAAAGTCACAAATGACATCCTTTGTGACTGTGGCAATGGTAAACTATCCCTCCTCGACCTGTCTGCAGCCTTTGACGAGGCTGACCACTCCATCGCCTCTCCTCTGTCGTCCAGCTTGGTGGGACTGCACTCGCCTGGTTCCATTCTTATCTATCTAATCGTAACCAGAAAATCGCCTGCAATGGCTTCTCTTCCCGCTCCAGCATCGCTACCTCTGGTGTCCCCCAAGGATCTATCCTTGGCCCCCTCCTATTTCTCATTTACATGCTGCCCCTTGGCGACATCATCCAAAAACATAGCGTCAGTTTCCACATGTACGCTGACGACACCCAGCCCTACCTCACTACCTCTTCTCTCGACCCCTCCACGGTCTCTAAATTGTCAGACTGCTTGTCCGACATCCAGTACTGGATGAGCAGAAATTTCCTCCAACTAAATATTGGGAAGACCGAAGCCATTGTCTTCGGTCCCCGCCACAAACTCCGTTCCCTAGCCGCTGAATCCATCCCTCTCCCTAACAACTGTCTGAGGCTGAACCACACTGTTCGCAACCTTGGTGTCATATTTGACCCCGAGATGAGCTTCTGGTCCCATATCCTCACCATCACCAAGACCGCCTGTTTCCACCTTCATAACATCAATCAACTCCGCCCCTGCCACAGCTCATCTGCTGCTGAAACTCTCATCCATGCCTTTGTTACCTCTAGACTTGACTATTCCAATGCTCTCCTGGCTGGCCTCCCACATTCTACCCTACGCAAACTTGAGGTCAGCCAAAACTCGGCTGCCCGTGTCCTAACTCGCACCAAGTCCCGTTCACCCATCACCCCCTGTGCTCACTGACCTACATTGGCTCCTGGTTAAGCAACGCTTCGATTTCAAAATTCTCATCCTTGTTTTCAAATCCCTCCATGGCCTCGCCCCGCTCTATCTCTGTAACCTCCTACAGCCCTACAACCCCCCGAGATATCTGCGATCCTCTAATTCTGCCCTCTTGAGCATCCCTGATTATAATCGCTCAACCTTTGGTGGCCGTGCCTTCTGTTGCCTGGGCCCTAAGCTCTGGAATTCCCTCCCTAAACCTTTCCGCCACCCCACCTCTCTCGCCTCCTTTAAGACGCTCCTTAAAACCGACCTCTTTGACCAAGCTTTTGGTCACCTGTCCTAATATCTCCTTTTGTGGCTCAGTGTCAAATTTTGTTTGATAATCGCTCCTGTGAAGCGCCTTGGGACGTTTTACTACGTTAAAGGCGCTGTATAATTGCAACTAGTTTTTGTACTTCAGGACGAGCCTGTCATAAACATCAGCGCTCTAGTTTGAATGAATTGCGACTGGGTGTCTGGGATTTGTCCCAGCGCTGCTGATTCTACAAGGAACTTTCATCTGCTCCACCTCTCAAGCTGGTTTCCATTACATTCCGGCAGGATCCCAGGCACTGAATGGAGTCTGTATCATTCACTGCTCACTGCCACCCTCATATTCTGGCAAGAAACCAACCCCCACACTGGAACTGTTCAAATATCAGTCCCCGGCTATTCCAGGGCAGCACTGAGTCTTGTATACACAGGCAAACAATGAGCCTTTGAGAGAGCGAGAGAGTAAGCAAACCAGACAGAAGGGTCAGCCATTCTAACAACTCAGATTAACCAAAGTCCCTTCCTGCAAAAAGGAGTGAAACGTCTACAGTAAAATTTATTTCAGGTGCGAGTGACGGGTCACTGACTACCGGGCTGCCGTTTCTATGTGGGGTCTGGTCACTGCAGGAGCGGATGCTGGGGTAGCTGTCCCAGGGTCTGTCCCAGGGTAGCTGTCCCAGGGTCTGTCCCAGGGTCTGTCCCAGGGTAGCTGTCCCAGGGTCTGTCCCAGGGTAGCTGTCCCAGGGTCTGTCCCAGGGTAGCTGTCCCAGGGTCTGTCCCAGGGTCTGTCCCAGGGTATCTGTCCCAGGGTCTGTCCCAGGGTAGCTGTCCCAGGGTCTGTCCCAGGGTAGCTGTCCCAGGGTCTGTCCCAGGGTCTGTCCCAGGGTAGCTGTCCCAGGGTCTGTCCCAGGGTAGCTGTCCCAGGGTAGCTGTCCCAGGGTAGCTGTCCCAGGGTCTGTCCCAGGGTGTCTGTCCCAGGGTAGCTGTCCCAGGGTAGCTGTCCCAGGGTAGCTGTCCCAGGGTCTGTCCCAGGGTAGCTTTCCCAGGGTCTGTCCCAGGGTCTGTCCCAGGGTAGCTGTCCCAGGGTCTGTCCCAGGGTCTGTCCCAGGGTCTGTCCCAGGGTAGCTGTCCCAGGGTCTGTCCCAGGGTAGCTGTCCCAGGGTCTGTCCCAGGGTAGCTGTCCCAGGGTGTCTGTCCCAGGGTAGCTGTCCCAGGGTAGCTGTCCCAGGGTCTGTCCCACTAGAGAGGGTGGGGAGAGAGAGAAAAAAGAGACTGAAAGAAAGAAAGAAAGAAAGGGGAGTTATGATGATCTGGAATGTGCTGCCTGATAGGGCGGTGGAAGCAGATTCAATAATAACTTTCAAAAGGGAATTGGGTAAACACTTGAAAAGTAAAAAAATTGCAGGACTATGGGGAAAGAGCAGGGGATTTTGACTAATTGGAGAGCTCTTTCAAAGAGCCGGCACAGTTACGATGGCCCAAATGGCCTCCTTCTATGATTTTATGGAAAAGAAGAAGGGAATGAAAGAGGATGGGAAGGGGTGAGACGTAAAAGACTGGCGAAACAGAGTGAGAAAGAAAGAGGAAGGAGATAGAGGAAGAGAAAATAGGAGAGAGAAAAGAAAGTAGAGGAGGGAGGGAATTAGGGATGGAGAGAAAAAAGGATGGGAGAGAGGTAGTGAGAGAGGTACGGACGGGTAGTTGAGGATAGTACGTGGGTTAGGAAGAGAGAGAAGAGAAACTGAGAGGAAGGGGGAGAGGCAATGGCAGACAGTGCGAGTGGGGGAGAGGGGAAGGGCAAGGCGGTGAGGAGATGGAGAAAGGGGGAATAGGGAAAAGAGATGTGGACAAGAGAGCAGGAGGAGAGAGAAAGCAGGAGAGAGGGACTTAGGGGAAGGAAGAGAGAGGCAGAAGAGAATGAGAAAGGGGGATTGGAGAGAAGAAAGAGATGGTGGACAATTAAGAGTGGGGGAAGGAGGGAGAAAGGGAGAGAGGGGAGAAAGAGAGAATGGGATGAGAGGGAAGAGAGTGGGGGCGAAAAATAGATGGAGGGTGAGACAAATTGAGAGAGTGTGAGGGAGAGAGGGAAAGGAAGAGGTGGGAAATAAAGGAGGGAAGTGAGAGAGAAAGAGGAGATAGAGAAAGAAAGGGTAAAAGAGGAGAACTGGATGGTTGGATGCACTGTAAGAGGAGGGAGAGGGAATGTGGTGGGGGATTTGGAGTGCAAGGCGAGAGAAAGGGAGGAGAACATGAGATAAAGGACAGGAAGAGTGGGAGAGAAGAACGCGGGAGGTAGAAGAGAAGTGAAAGGGAGTGAGGGATGGGGAGAGGCCGTGGAGGAGAGAGATGAGTGAAAAGAAAGGACGGAGGAGAGACAGCAGCGGATAGAAAGAGGAAGGGAGGGGCGAGAGGGGGAAAGAAGATAGATGATGGGAGGGAAGGGGAAGCGATAGGGGGAGAGAGGGAAGGAAGGGTGAGAGGGGAGGAAAGGAGAGGGACAGAGAAAAGAAAAGGAAGGAGTGAATGGGAGCGAAGAGGGAAGAAATGCAAGGGAAGGAAAGAGCGAGAGAGAGGGGGAAGGAGAAGGAGTGGGTGGAGCAAGAGCGACAGGCACTCCCTGATCAAATACCGAACAATATTTCAATCCCGTTCACACCCAGCACCAGGACAGCAGGCGGCAGTGACCTGATTATATTGACCATTAGCAGCTCAGTGACCTGTCAATGCTGATTCAATGTGTGTTCTGTGCAATGGTTCCAAACTCGGGGACGTCTGTTAATTAACATCTGTCAGCTGTGGCTCAGTGGACAGCGCTCTCACCTCTGAGTCAGAAGGTCGTGGGCTCAAGAAGCTTGAGCACAAAATCTAAGCTGACACTCCCAGTGTGGTACTGAGGGAGCACTGCACTGTCGGAGGTGCCGTCTTTCGGATGAGACGTTAAACTGAGTCTGCTCTCTCAGGCGGACGTAAAAGATCCCACAGCACTAATTTGAAGAAGAGCAGGGGAGTTATCCCCGGTGTCCTGACTAATATTTATCCCTCAACCAACATCACTAAAACAGATTATCTGGTTATTATTTCATTGCTGTTTGTGGGAGCTTGCTGTGCGCAAATTGTCTGCCGTTTTTCCTACATTACAACAGTGACTCCACTTCATCGGCTGTAAAGCGCTTTGGGACGTCCTGGGGTCATGAAAGGCGCTGTGGAAATGCGAGTCTTTCTTTCTTAAACCCTTTCTGATAGCACGCAGGATCAAAACGTGAACACAAGTCATTTCTGCACTAATGCAATCAAAGCATGTAAAATGAGTGTGGCATTACACACACACTCACTCACACACACACACACTCACACACACACACACTCACGCACACACTCACGCACACACACACTCACGCACGCACACACACACTCACGCACGCACACACACACTCACGCACACACACACTCACGCACACACACACGCACACACACTCACGCACACACTCACGCACACACTCACGCACACACTCACGCACACACACTCACGCACACACACACTCACTCACTCACTCACTGTCGCACACTCACACATGCACTCACATTACACATGCACTGACACACACACGCACTGACGCACCCACTGACACACGCGCACTGACACACGCACTGACACACACGCACTGACGCACCCACTGATACACACACACACTGACACACACACGCACTGACGCACCCACTGACACACCCACTGACACACACACGCACTGACATACACACGCACTGATGCACCCACTGACACACGCACTGACACACACACACACACATTGATACACGCACTGACACACACAATGACACACACACTGACACACACACGAACAGTAACACACGCCTGATAGCAAGTAGCTCAGAGGTGAGATCACCATCCCTAACCAATACAGTGTCTGCAATCCCTCGGTTCCTGCATGTCACAGTTCTACAGATTTTCTCTGATGGTCTTTTAGTTTCAGCGACTCCAAGTGGACATTGACTTTCTGCAGTCAGGAGTTTCCAGAATGGAAAGTAAAATCGTGCGAAGTGTAAAACGGTCACCCGATCCGATCCGGTTCGTGTCCCACCAGACATGTTAGGTTGAAATTAATCCCAAACTCCAAAGAATGGCAAGACATCTCTCTGAGTATGTGTGGCATCCAGACTGTGTTGTAGGATGTTACACATACCTCAAAATGCAACCTCATGGTAGCACTCGATTCAAATCACAGATCTAGGGGAGGGGGTAATTGGTTGTATTCAGATCAACAAGACAATGTGAGCCTCGTCTGGGAAAGATAAACAGGTAGAGAGCGAGAGGGCCTCCAAAACAGGCCCACAGGCTAATTTTGTGTTCACAATCATGATGGGATTTAATAGAGTAAATAAGGAGGAGGCCATCTAGCCCCTCGCGCCTGTTCCGCCATTCAATGAGATCACGTCTGATCCACAACCTAACTCCAAATACCCGCCTTTGCCCCATATCCCTTAATACCTTTGGTTAACAAAAAGCTATCAATTTCAGATTTAAAATTAACAATTGATCCAGCATCAAATGCTGTTTGCAGAAGAGAGTTCCAAACTTCTACCACCCTTTGTGTGTAGAAGTGTTTCCTAATTTCACTCCTGAAAGATCTGGCTCTAATTTTTAGACTCTGCCCCCTAGTCCTAGACTCCCCAACCAATGGAAATAGTTTCTCTCTATCTACCCTATCCGTTCCCCTTAATATCCTGAAAACTTTGATCAAATCACCCCTTAACCTTCAAAATTCCAGGGAAGACAGGGAGTTGGGCAGGTGGCTCCAAAACATCACAGCACCAAAGGTATTTCAGTAGCTCCAAGGGCATCGATTGGGATAATGCGAGGGTAAAGGGAAAGGAGGGGGAGGAATTTCTGAAATGTGTTCAGGAGAATTTCCTTGACCAATACGTTCTTGGCCCAACTAGGAAGGAGGCATTACTGGATCTAGAGCTGGGGAATGAGGTGGGCCAGGTCAACCAAGTGTCTGTGGGAGAACACTTGGGTACGAGTGATCATTGTATCATAAGATTTAGATTAGCAATGGAGAGGAGCAAGGAACAATCTAGAGTGGAACTTCTAAACTGGTATAGGGCTAACTTCAATGGGATGCGAAAGGATCTAGCCAGGGTAAAATGGAACCGAAGACTGAAAGGAAAAACTGGAATGGAACAATGGGTGATCTTTAAGGAGGAGATGTTCCAAGTACAGGCTAGGTACATTCCAACAAGAGGGAAGGGTAAGGGAACCAAAGCAAGGGCTCCTTGGATGACGAGGGAGATAGAGAAGATGATGAAACAAAAAAAGAGGGTGTATGATGCATGTCGGGTGAATTCTTCAAGGGAGAACCAGACCAAATACAATAAGTTGAGAGGGGAAGTGAAGATGAAAATAAGATTGGCAAAGAGAGAATATGAGAGTAGAATAGCGGTTAACATAAAAGGGAACCCAAAAATCTTCTACCGGTATGTAAACAGTAAGTGGGTAGTAAGAGGCGGGGTAGGGTCTATTAGAGACAAAGAAGGTGATATATGCTTAGAGGCGCAGGGCAAGGCTAGAATACTCAATGAGTACTTTGTATCGGTGTTTACTAAGGAGGTGGATGCTGACAAAATATCAGTAGAAGTGGAAAAGGTAGAAGCAATGGAAGGGGTGAAAATTGATAGACAGGATGTACTAGAAAGGCTGGGTATGCTTAGAGTGGATAAGTCGCCTAGTCCAGAAGGCTTGCATCCCAGGTTGCTAAGGGAATTGGGGGAGGAGATAGCGGAAGGGCTTGCCATAATTTTCCAATCTTCCCTAGATGCGGGGAAGGTGCCTGAGAATTGGAAAGTGGCAAATGTGACACCATTGTTCAAGAAAGGGTGTAAGGACAATCCTAGTAACTACAGGCCGGTCAGTTTAACATCAGTGGTGGGTAAAGTTTTAGAAACAATAATCAAGGAAAAAATTAACGGGCATTTGGAGAGGTTTAAGCTAATTAAGGGTTTGTAAAAGGCAGATCGTGTTTGACTAATCTAATTGAATTTTTTGATGAAGTAACAGGGAGGATAAGGTAGGAGAACTTGGAGCGTGGATTGGTACTTGGGACTACGATGTGGTGGCCATTACGGAGACATGGTTAGAACAGGGACAGGAATGGTTGTTGGAAGTTCCGGGGTATAGATGTTTCAGTAAGAGTAGGGAAGTTGGTAAGAAAGGTGGAGGAGTAGCATTGTTAATCAAGGATAGTTTAACAGCGGCAGAAAGGCAGTTCGAGGGGGATCTGCCGTCTGAGGTAATATGGGCTGAAGTTAGAAATAGGAAAGGAGCGGTCACGTTGTTAGGAGTTTTCTACAGGCCCCCAAATAGTAATAAAGATGTGGAGGAAGAAATTGCAAAGCAGATTATGAATAGGTGTGGAGGTCACAGAGTAGTTGTCATGGGTGACTTCAACTTTCCAAATATCGATTGGAACCTTTATAGGTCAAACAGTTCGGATGGGATAGTTTTTGCACAGTGTGTGCAGGAGGGTTTCCTGACACAATATGTGGATAGGCCGACAAGAGGTGGGGCCACGTTGGATTTGGTACTGGGTAATGAACCGGGCCAAGTGTTTGATTTGTATGTGGGAGAGCACTTTGGAGATAGTGACCACAATTCGGTAACTTTCACTATTGCAATGGAGAGGGATAGGGCCATACGGCAGGGCAGGGTTTATAATTGGGGAGGGGTAATTATGATGCGATTAGGCAAGAATTAGGGAGTATAAGATGGGAACAGAAACTATCAGGGAAAGGCACAAACGAAAAGTGGAGCTTTTTCATGGAGCAATTACTGCGTGTCCTTGATAGGTATGTCCCTGTCAGGCAGGGAGGAAATGGCCGAGTGAGAGAACCATAGTTCACAAAAGAGGTTGAATGTCTAGTCAAGAGGAAAAAGGAAGCGTATGTAAGGATGAGAAAACAAGGTTCAGTTGGGTCGATTGAGGGGTACAAGGTAGCAAGGAATGAGCTAAAAAAAGAGCTTAGGAGAGCTAGGAGGGGGCATGAGAAGTCCTTGGTGGGTCGGATCAAGAAAAACCCCAAGGCTTTTTACTCTTATGTGATAAATAAAAGAATGACCAGGGTGAGGGTAGGGCCGGTCAAGGACAGTAGTGGGAACTTGTGCATGGAGTCAGAAGAGATAGGAGAGGTGATGAATGAATACTTTTCGTCAGTGTTCACCGAGGAGAGGGGCCATGTTCTTGAGGATGAGAGTGTGATAAAGGTGGATAGGCTGGAGGTGGTAGATGTTCTGAGGGAAGATGTTTTAGCAATTTTGAAGAACCTGAGGGTCGATAAGTCCCCTGGACCAGATGGGATATATCCTAGGATTCTTTGGGAGGCAAGGGAGGAGATTGCAGAGCCTCTGGCTTTGATCTTTGGGTCCTCACTGTCCACGGGGATGGTGCCAGAGGACTGGAGAGTGGCGAATGTTGTTCCTCTCTTCAAGAAAGGAAATAGGAATGACCCTGGTAATTATAGGCCGGTTAGTCTTACTTCGGTGGTTGGTAAGATAATGGAAAAGGTCCTGAGGGATAGGATTTATGACCATTTGGAAAGGGGCAACTTAATCAGGGATAGTCAACACGGATTCGTGAAGGGTAAGTCTTGCCTAACAAATTTGATTGAATTCTTTGAGGAGGTAACTAAGTGTGTAGATGAAGGTAGAGCAGTTGATGTCGTATACATGGATTTTAGTAAGGCGTTTGATAAGGTTCCCCATGGTCGTCTCATGAAGAAAGTAAGGAGTTGTGGGATAGAGGGAAATTTGGCCGATTGGATAAGTAACTGGCTATCTCATAGAAGGCAGAGGGTGGTGGTGGATGGAACATTTTCGGACTGGAGACCAGTTACCAGCGGTGTGCCACAGGGGTCGGTGCCGGGTCCTCTGCTGTTTGTGATTTTTATCAATGACTTGGAGGAGGGGACTGAAGGGTGGATCAGTAAATTTGCTGATGACACCAAGATTGGTGGAGTAGTGGATGAGGTGGAGGGCAGTTGTAGGCTGCAAAGAGACATTGATAGGATGCAGAGCTGGGCCGAAAAATGGCAGATGGAATTTAACCCTGATAAGTGCGAGGTGATTCATTTTGGTAGGGCAAATTTGAATAAGGATTACAGGGTCAACGGCAGGGTTCTGAGGAACGTGGCGGAGCAGAGGGATCTGGGGGTTCATATCCACAGATCTCTGAAGGTTGCCACTCAAGTGGATAGAGCAGTAAAGAAGGCCTATGGTGTGTTGGCGTTTATTTAAGAACCGTGAGGTTATGCTGCAACTGTACAGGACCTTGGTGAGACCACATTTGGAATATTGTGTGCAGTTCTGGTCACCTCACTATAGGAAGGACGTGGAAGCATTGGAAAGAGTGCAAAGGAGATTTACCAGGATGCTGCCTGGTTTGGGGGGGAGGTCTTATGAGGAAAGATTGAGGGAGTTGGGGCTTTTCTCTTTAGAGCGGAGGAGGATAGGATTGATGAAGGGGATGCAATGGATGTTGTCTACATGGATTTTCGGAAGGCGTTTGACAAAGTACCACATAGAAGGCTGGTTAACAAAATTGAGGCTCATGGAATAGGTGGGTCAGTGGCAGTTTGGATAAGGAATTGGCTTAAGGACAGAAAACAGCGAGTTGTGGTAAATGGCTGTTTTTCAGACTGGAGGATGGTAGACAGTGATGTTCCCTAAGGGTCAGTGCTGGGGCCACTGCTTTTTTTGATGTGTCTATAAATGACCTGGATATTGGAATACAGAGTAGAATTTCTAAATTTGCCGATGACACCAAACTTGGGGGTGTGGCAAACAGTGATGATGATATCAATCAACTGCAACAGGACATAGAAAGGCTAGCAGAATGGGCAGACAAGTGGCAGATGGAATTTAATACAGAGAAGTGTGAGGTGATGCATTTTGGTAGAAGGAACAGGGAGAGGCAATATACACTTAATGGCACAGTTTTAAAGAGTGTGCAGGGACAGAGGGACCTGGGAGTTAATGTGCAGAGGTCCCTGAAGGTGGCAGGACATATTGAGAGTGTGGTTAGCAAAGCATATGGGATCTTGGACTTCATAAATAGAGGTATTGAGTACAAAAGTAGAGAAGTTATGCTGAACCTTTATAAAGCGCTGGTTAGGCCACAACTGGAGTATTGCGTCAGTTCTGGACATCACATTTTTGGAAGGATGTGAAGGCACTTGAGAGGGTACAGAGGAGATTTACCAGAATAGTTCCAGGGATGGGGGATCTTAACTAGAAGGACAGGTTGGAGAAGCTGGATTTGTTTTCATTAGAGCAAAGGAGGTTGAGGGGTGATTTGATAGATGTGTACAAAATTATGACAGGTTTGGATGGGCTAGACGGGGAAAGGCTGTTCCCACTAGTTGATGGTAGAAGGACTAGGGGACACAGATTTAAGGTTTTGGGCAAGAGATACAGGGGGTGATGTGAGGAAAAACTTTTTTACGCAGCAAGTGATGATGACCTGGAATTCGCTGCCGACGGAAGTGGTGGAAGCGGAGACACTCAGTGTTTTCAAGGGGAGACTGGATAGGCACTTGAGGGAAATAAACTTGCAGGGCTACGGGGATAGAGCGGGGGAATGGGACTGACTGGATTGCTCTACAGAGAGCTGGCACGGACTCGATGGGCCGAATGGCCTCCTTCTGTGCCGTTATGACTCTATGACTCTATGGCAGAGAGGCACTGGGGGTAGAGGAGATGCGTGGTGGTCATGGCAGCTTTGATCCTTGGGTATGTAGATAGGGAGATGTGGAGATGTGACCAGGTGAACCAGCCAGATGTGTGGCCTCCCAGGTGTGAGGGTGATGGCTCTCAGCTTGTGGTGGTGTGGGGTGGGGGGAGTGGTTAGTGATCTATTAAACAGGTGGGGAGATAAAGCAGTCATGGTCCACATTAGGGGAACCAATGACAAAGGAGGGCCTGGTCCAGGGGTCATTCAAAGTCTTTCAGGGAGTTAGGGAGAAGGCTCGAGGGCCTCAGGGAACTCCTGGCTGCCGTTCTTACAAAGATCTGAGGAATCACTCGGAACATGAGTTTTGAACCTAGCACCAGAGGTTGTCTTTAGCTTGCTAGATTGATTCCTGGGATGACAGGGCCGTCCTATGAGGAGAGATTGAGTAGAATGGGCCGATACTCTCTGGAGTTTAGAAGAATGAGAGGTGATCTCATTGAAACGTATAAAATTTTCGAGGGCTTCACAGGGTAGAAGCTGAGAGGATGTTTCCCCTGGCTGGAGAGTCTAGAACCAGGGGTCATAGTCTCCGGATAAGGGGTCGGCCGTTTAGGACTGAGATGAGGAGAAATTTCTTCACTCAGAGGGTGGTGAATCTTTGGAATTCTCTACCCCAGAGGGCTGTGGAGGCTCAGTCGTTGAGTATATTCAAAGCAGAGATCGATAGATTTTTGGACATGAAGGGAATCAAGGGATATGGGGATAGGGCGGGAAAGTGGAGTTGAGGTAGAAGATCAGCTACGATCTTATTGAGTGGCGGAGCAGGCTCAAGGGGCCGAATGGCCGACTCCTGCTCCTAATTTTTATGCTCTTATGCTGCCAGGCTCCCTCTCTAACTCTCCAGTCTGAGGGGAAGCCCAGCACCACGTCCATCTCCAGCTCCCCGTGGCACCTGAGTGTCTAAATACTATGGCAGGATATTAAGGTGGGAGGCCAAGAACACCCCTTGTCACCTCATTAACACAGGTACTCTGGGCTTATGTCTGCTGTAGGCACAGGCTCAGCTCTATCCCTTGGGAGAACCCTCAGAAATTCTGGGACCTAAGTGTACTGGGGCTCCAACATATTTGTCCTGATCTTTGTGCCAATTCTGAGAGCAAAGGTTAGGAACAGAAGCTTCTGGATATCTTCAAGATCAATTGGACAAGTATCCTGTGAAAAACACAGCATTGGTTACAACTACAAGGACAGCGGGCAGAGGGTGAGATGGACGGATGGACTCTTTAGCCCTGAGATTTTCTATTTTAGTGTCACTTACATCAACTCCTCTTGGTCCACGCTCGCCCATCACTCCCGAGTCTCCCAAATCTCCCTGTGAAATGAACATCAACCAATTAGAACATATAACACTGACAAAGAATACAGGCATACCCAGCAGTGAATCAGTACAGGCTGTATCCAGGCAGTGAATCAGTACAGGTGTACCCGGGCAGTGAATCAGTACAGGTGTACCCAGGCAGTGAATCAGTACAGGTGTACCCGGGCAGTGAATCAGTACAGGTGTACCCAGGCAGTGAATCAGTACAGGTGTACCCAGCAGTGAATCAGTACAGGTGTACCCAGGCAGTGAATCAGTACAGGTGTACCCAGCAGTGAATCAGTACAGGTGTACCCGGGCAGTGAATCAGTACAGGTGTATCCAGGCAGTGAATCAGTACAGGTGTACCCGGCAGTGAGTTAGTACAGGTGTACCCAGCAGTGAATCAGTACAGGTGTACCCGGGCAGTGAATCAGTACAGGTGTACCCGGGCAGTGAATCAGTACAGGTGTACCCGGGCAGTGAATTAGTACAGGTGTACCCAGCTGTGAATCAGTACAGGTGTACCCGACAGTGAATCAGTACAGGTGTACCCGGGCAGTGAATCAGTACAGGTGTACCCGGGCAGTGAATCAGGACAGGTGTACCCAGCAGTGAATCCGTACAGGTGTACCCAGCAGTGAATCAGTACAGGTGTACCCAGCAGTGAATCAGTACAGGTGTACCCGGGCAGTGAATCAATACAGATGTACCCAGCAGTGAATCAGTACAGGTGTACCCGGGCAGTGAATCAGTACAGGTGCACCCGGGCAGTGAATCAGTACAGGTGTACCCGGGCAGTGAATCAGTACAGGTGTACCCAGCAGTGAATCAGTACAGGTGTACCCAGCAGTGAATCAGTACAGGTGTACCCGGGCAGTGAATCAATACAGATGTACCCAGCAGTGAATCAGTACAGGTGCACCCAGCAGTGAATCAGTACAGGTGTACCCGGGCAGTGAATCACTATAGGTGTACCCGGGCAGTGAATCAGTACAGGTGTACCCAGCAGTGAATCAGTACAGGTGTACCCAGCAGTGAATCAGTACAGGTGTACCCAGCAGTGAATCAGTACAGGTGTACCCAGCAGTGAATCAGTACAGGTGTACCCAGCAGTGAATCAGCACAGGTGTACCCAGCAGTGAATCAATACAGATGTACCCAGCAGTGAATCAGTACAGGTGTACCCAGCAGTGAATCAGTACAGGTGTACCCGGGCAGTGAATCAGTACAGGTGTACCTGGGCAGTGAATCAGTACAGGTGTACCCGGGCAGTGAATCAGTACAGGTGTACCCAGCAGTGAATCAGTACAGGTGTACCCGGGCAGTGAATCAATACAGATGTACCCGGGCAGTGAATCAGTACAGGTGTACCCGGGCAGTGAATCAGTACAGGTGTACCTGGCAGTGAATCAGTACAGGTGTACCCGGGCAGTGAATCAGTACAGGTGTACCCAGCAGTGAATCAGTACAGGTGTACCCGGGCAGTGAATCAGTACAGGTGTACCCGGGCAGTGAATCAGTACAGGTGTACCCAGCAGTGAATCAGTACAGGTGTACCCGGGCAGTGAATCACTATAGGTGTACCCGGGCAGTGAATCAGTACAGGTGTACCCGGGCAGTGAATCAGTACAGGTGTACCCAGCAGTGAATCAGTACAGGTGTACCCAGCAGTGAATCAGTACAGGTGTACCCAGCAGTGAATCAGTACAGGTGTACCCAGCAGTGAATCAGTACAGGTGTACCCGGGCAGTGAGTTAGTACAGGTGTACCCAGCAGTGAATCAGTACAGGTGTACCCGGGCAGTGAATCAGTACAGGTGTATCCGGGCAGTGAATCAGTACAGGTGTACCCGGGCAGTGAATCAGTACAGGTGTACCCAGCAGTGAATCAGTACAGGTGTACCCGGGCAGTGAATTAGTACAGGTGTACCCAGCAGTGAATCAGTACAGGTGTACCCAGCAGTGAATCAGTACAGGTGTACCCGGGCAGTGAATCAGTACAGGTGTACCCGGGCAGTGAATCAGTACAGGTGTACCCGGGCAGTGAATCAGTACAGGTGTACCCAGCAGTGAATCAGTACAGGTGTACCCGGGCAGTGAATCAGTACAGGTGTACCGGGCAGTGAATCAGTACAGGTGTATCCGGGCAGTGAATCAGTACAGGTGTACCCGGGCAGTGAATCAGTACAGGTGTACCCGGGCAGTGAATCAGTACAGGTGTACCCGGGCAGTGAATCAGTACAGGTGTACCCAGGCTGTGAATCAGTACAGGTGTACCCAGGCAGTGAATCAGTACAGGTGTACCTGGGCAGTGAATCAGTACAGGTGTACCCGGGCAGTGAATCAGTACAGGTGTACCCGGGCAGTGAATCAGTACAGGTGTACCGGCAGTGAATCAGTACAGGTGTACCCGGGCAGTGAATCAGGACAGGTGTACCCGGGCAGTGAATCAGTACAGGTGTACCCGGGCAGTGAATCAGTACAGGTGTACCCAGCAGTGAATCAGGACAGGTGTACCCAGGCAGTGAATCAGTACAGGTGTACCCAGGCAGTGAATCAGTACAGGTGTACCCGGGCAGTGAATCAGTACAGGTGTACCCGGGCAGTGAATCAGTACAGGTGTACCCAGCAGTGAATCAGTACAGGTGTACCCAGCAGTGAATCAGTACAGGTGTACCCGGGCAGTGAATCAGTACAGGTGTACCTGGGCAGTGAATCAGTACAGGTGTACCCAGCAGTGAATCGGTACAGGTGTACCCAGCAGTGAATCAGTACAGGTGTACCCAGCAGTGAATCAGTACAGGTGTACCCAGGTGTGATCCAGTACAGGTGTACCCGGGCAGTGAATCAATACAGGTGTACCAAGCAGTGAATCAGTACAGGTGTACCCAGCAGTGAATCAGTACAGGTGTACCCGGGCAGTGAATCAGTACAGGTGTATCCAGGCAGTGAATCAGTACAGGTGTTCCCGGGCAGTGAATTAGTACAGGTGTACCCAGCTGTGAATCAGTACAGGTGTACCCGAACAGTGAATCAGTACAGGTGTACCCGGGCAGTGAATCAGTACAGGTGTACCCGGCAGTGAATCAGGACAGGTGTACCCAGCAGTGAATCCGTACAGGTGTACCCAGCAGTGAATCAGTACAGGTGTACCCAGCAGTGAATCAGTACAGGTGTACCCGGGCAGTGAATCAATACAGATGTACCCAGCAGTGAATCAGTACAGGTGTACCCGGGCAGTGAATCAGTACAGGTGCACCCGGGCAGTGAATCAGTACAGGTGTACCCGGGCAGTGAATCAGTACAGGTGTACCCAGCAGTGAATCAGTACAGGTGTACCCAGCAGTGAATCAGTACAGGTGTACCCGGGCAGTGAATCAATACAGATGTACCCAGCAGTGAATCAGTACAGGTGCACCCAGCAGTGAATCAGTACAGGTGTACCCGGGCAGTGAATCACTATAGGTGTACCCGGGCAGTGAATCAGTACAGGTGTACCCGGGCAGTGAATCAGTACAGGTGTACCCAGCAGTGAATCAGTACAGGTGTACCCAGCAGTGAATCAGTACAGGTGTACCCAGCAGTGAATCAGTACAGGTGTACCCGGGCAGTGAATCAGTACAGGTGTATCCAGGCAGTGAATCAGTACAGGTGTACCCGGGCAGTGAGTTAGTACAGGTGTACCCAGCAGTGAATCAGTACAGGTGTACCCGGGCAGTGAATCAGTACAGGTGTATCCAGGCAGTGAATCAGTACAGGTGTTCCCGGGCAGTGAATCAGTACAGGTGTACCCAGCTGTGAATCAGGACAAGTGTACCCGGGCAGTGAATCAGTACAGGTGTACCCGGGCAGTGAATCAGTACAGGTGTACCCAGCAGTGAATCAGTACAGGTGTACCCAGCAGTGAATCAGTACAGGTGTACCCGGGCAGTGAATCAGTACAGGTGTACCTGGCAGTGAATCAGTACAGGTGTACCCAGCAGTGAATCGGTACAGGTGTACCCAGCAGTGAATCAGTACAGGTGTACCCAGCAGTGATTCAGTACAGGTGTACCCAGGTGTGATCCAGTACAGGTGTACCCGGGCAGTGAATCAGTACAGGTGTACCCGGGCAGTGAATTAGTACAGGTGTACCCGGGCAGTGAATCAGTACAGGTGTACCCAGCAGTGAATCAGTACAGGTGTACCCAGCAGTGAATCAGTACAGGTGTACCCGGGCAGTGAATCAGTACAGGTGTACCTGGGCAGTGAATCAGTACAGGTGTACCCGGGCAGTGAATCAGTACAGGTGTACCCAGCAGTGAATCAGTACAGGTGTACCCGGGCAGTGAATCAATACAGATGTACCCGGGCAGTGAATCAGTACAGGTGTACCCGGGCAGTGAATCAGTACAGGTGTACCTGGGCAGTGAATCAGTACAGGTGTACCCGGCAGTGAATCAGTACAGGTGTACCCAGCAGTGAATCAGTACAGGTGTACCCGGGCAGTGAATCAGTACAGGTGTACCCGGGCAGTGAATCAGTACAGGTGTACCCAGCAGTGAATCAGTACAGGTGTACCCGGGCAGTGAATCACTATAGGTGTACCCGGGCAGTGAATCAGTACAGGTGTACCCGGGCAGTGAATCAGTACAGGTGTACCCAGCAGTGAATCAGTACAGGTGTACCCAGCAGTGAATCAGTACAGGTGTACCCAGCAGTGAATCAGTACAGGTGTACCCAGCAGTGAATCAGTACAGGTGTACCCGGGCAGTGAGTTAGTACAGGTGTACCCAGCAGTGAATCAGTACAGGTGTACCCGGGCAGTGAATCAGTACAGGTGTATCCGGGCAGTGAATCAGTACAGGTGTACCCGGGCAGTGAATCAGTACAGGTGTACCCAGCAGTGAATCAGTACAGGTGTACCCGGGCAGTGAATTAGTACAGGTGTACCCAGCAGTGAATCAGTACAGGTGTACCCAGCAGTGAATCAGTACAGGTGTACCCGGGCAGTGAATCAGTACAGGTGTACCCGGGCAGTGAATCAGTACAGGTGTACCCGGGCAGTGAATCAGTACAGGTGTACCCAGCAGTGAATCAGTACAGGTGTACCTGGGCAGTGAATCAGTACAGGTGTATCCGGGCAGTGAATCAGTATAGGTGTATCCGGGCAGTGAATCAGTACAGGTGTACCCGGGCAGTGAATCAGTACAGGTGTACCCGGGCAGTGAATCAGTACAGGTGTACCCGGGCAGTGAATCAGTACAGGTGTACCCAGCTGTGAATCAGGACAGGTGTACCCGGGCAGTGAATCAGTACAGGTGTACCTGGGCAGTGAATCAGTACAGGTGTATCCGGGCAGTGAATCAGTATAGGTGTATCCGGGCAGTGAATCAGTATAGGTGTATCCGGGCAGTGAATCAGTACAGGTGTACCCGGGCAGTGAATCAGTACAGGTGTACCCGGGCAGTGAATCAGTACAGGTGTACCCGGGCAGTGAATCAGTACAGGTGTACCCAGCTGTGAATCAGGACAGGTGTACCCGGGCAGTGAATCAGTACAGGTGTACCCAGCTGTGAATCAGGACAGGTGTACCCGGGCAGTGAATCAGTACAGGTGTACCCGGGCAGTGAATCAGTACAGGTGTACCCAGCAGTGAATCAGTACAGGTGTGCCCAGCAGTGAATCAGTACAGGTGTACCCGGGCAGTGAATCAGTACAGGTGTACCTGGGCAGTGAATCAGTACAGGTGTACCCAGCAGTGAATCGGTACAGGTGTACCCAGCAGTGAATCAGTACAGGTGTACCCAGCAGTGATTCAGTACAGGTGTACCCAGGTGTGATCCAGTACAGGTGTACCCGGGCAGTGAATCAGTACAGGTGTACCCGGGCAGTGAATTAGTACAGGTGTACCCAGCAGTGAATCAGTACAGGTGTACCCGGGCAGTGAATCAGTACAGGTGTATCCAGGCAGTGAATCAGTACAGGTGTTCCCGGGCAGTGAATTAGTACAGGTGTACCCAGCTGTGAATCAGTACAGGTGTACCCGAACAGTGAATCAGTACAGGTGTACCCGGGCAGTGAATCAGTACAGGTGTACCCGGGCAGTGAATCAGGACAGGTGTACCCAGCAGTGAATCCGTACAGGTGTACCCAGCAGTGAATCAGTACAGGTGTACCCAGCAGTGAATCAGTACAGGTGTACCCGGGCAGTGAATCAATACAGATGTACCCAGCAGTGAATCAGTACAGGTGTACCCGGGCAGTGAATCAGTACAGGTGCACCCGGGCAGTGAATCAGTACAGGTGTACCCGGGCAGTGAATCAGTACAGGTGTACCCAGCAGTGAATCAGTACAGGTGTACCCAGCAGTGAATCAGTACAGGTGTACCCGGGCAGTGAATCAATACAGATGTACCCAGCAGTGAATCAGTACAGGTGCACCCAGCAGTGAATCAGTACAGGTGTACCCGGGCAGTGAATCACTATAGGTGTACCCGGGCAGTGAATCAGTACAGGTGTACCCGGGCAGTGAATCAGTACAGGTGTACCCAGCAGTGAATCAGTACAGGTGTACCCAGCAGTGAATCAGTACAGGTGTACCCAGCAGTGAATCAGTACAGGTGTACCCGGGCAGTGAATCAGTACAGGTGTATCCAGGCAGTGAATCAGTACAGGTGTACCCGGGCAGTGAGTTAGTACAGGTGTACCCAGCAGTGAATCAGTACAGGTGTACCCGGGCAGTGAATCAGTACAGGTGTATCCAGCAGTGAATCAGTACAGGTGTTCCCGGGCAGTGAATTAGTACAGGTGTACCCAGCTGTGAATCAGGACAAGTGTACCCGGGCAGTGAATCAGTACAGGTGTACCCGGGCAGTGAATCAGTACAGGTGTACCCAGCAGTGAATCAGTACAGGTGTGCCCAGCAGTGAATCAGTACAGGTGTACCCGGGCAGTGAATCAGTACAGGTGTACCTGGGCAGTGAATCAGTACAGGTGTACCCAGTAGTGAATCGGTACAGGTGTACCCAGCAGTGAATCAGTACAGGTGTACCCAGCAGTGATTCAGTACAGGTGTACCCAGGTGTGATCCAGTACAGGTGTACCCGGGCAGTGAATCAGTACAGGTGTACCCGGGCAGTGAATTAGTACAGGTGTACCCGGGCAGTGAATCAGTACAGGTGTACCCGGGCAGTGAATCAGTACAGGTGTACCCAGCAGTGAATCAGTACAGGTGTACCCGGGCAGTGAATCAGTACAGGTGTACCCGGGCAGTGAATCAGTACAGGTGTACCCAGCAGTGAATCAGTACAGGTGTACCCGGGCAGTGAATCAGTACAGGTGTACCCAGCAGTGAATCAGTACAGGTGTACCTGGGCAGTGAATCAGTACAGGTGTATCCGGGCAGTGAATCAGTACAGGTGTACCCAGCAGTGAATCAGTACAGGTGTATCCGGGCAGTGAATCAGTATAGGTGTATCCGGGCAGTGAATCAGTACAGGTGTATCCGGGCAGTGAATCAGTACAGGTGTACCCGGGCAGTGAATCAGTACAGGTGTACCCGGGCAGTGAATCAGTACAGGTGTACCCGGGCAGTGAATCAGTACAGGTGTACCCAGCTGTGAATCAGGGCAGGTGTACCCGGGCAGTGAATCAGTACAGGTGTACCCAGCTGTGAATCAGTACAGGTGTACCCGGGCAGTGAATCAGTACAGGTGTACCTGGGCAGTGAATCAGTACAGGTGTATCCGGGCAGTGAATCAGTATAGGTGTATCCGGGCAGTGAATCAGTACAGGTGTACCCGGGCAGTGAATCAGTACAGGTGTACCCGGGCAGTGAATCAGTACAGGTGTACCCGGGCAGTGAATCAGTACAGGTGTACCCAGCTGTGAATCAGGACAGGTGTACCCGGGCAGTGAATCAGTACAGGTGTACCCAGCTGTGAATCAGGACAGGTGTACCCGGGCAGTGAATCAGTACAGGTGTACCCGGGCAGTGAATCAGTACAGGTGTACCCAGCAGTGAATCAGTACAGGTGTGCCCAGCAGTGAATCAGTACAGGTGTACCCGGGCAGTGAATCAGTACAGGTGTACCTGGGCAGTGAATCAGTACAGGTGTACCCAGCAGTGAATCGGTACAGGTGTACCCAGCAGTGAATCAGTACAGGTGTACCCAGCAGTGATTCAGTACAGGTGTACCCAGGTGTGATCCAGTACAGGTGTACCCGGGCAGTGAATCAGTACAGGTGTACCCGGGCAGTGAATTAGTACAGGTGTACCCGGGCAGTGAATCAGTACAGGAGTACCCAGCAGTGAATCAGTACAGGTGTACCCGGGCAGTGAATCAGTACAGGTGTACCCGGGCAGTGAATCAGTACAGGTGTACCCGGGCAGTGAATCAGTACAGGTGTACCCAGCAGTGAATCAGTACAGGTGTACCCGGGCAGTGAATCAGTACAGGTGTACCCGGGCAGTGAATCAGTACAGGTGTACCCGGGCAGTGAATCAGTACAGGTGTATCCGGGCAGTGAATCAGTATAGGTGTACCCGGGCAGTGAATCAGTACAGGTGTACCCAGCAGTGAATCAGTACAGGTGTACCCGGGCAGTGAATCAGTACAGGTGTACCCAGCAGTGAATCAGTACAGGTGTACCCAGCAGTGAATCAGTACAGGTGTACCCAGGCAGTGAATCAGTACAGGTGTACCCAGCAGTGAATTAGTACAGGTGTACCCGGGCAGTGAATTAGTACAGGTGTACCCAGCAGTGAATCAGTAGAGGTAAACCCAGACTGTTTCAGTCAGTCATGCAATATTGTGATGTTGACCGTCACTCTTGTGTTGTGGGTGGGATCATTAGCAAAAACATCTGTGTCTGAGGTCTGACTGCTAAAGATTGGCAGAGACCAAACCTCCACCAAGTGAACCAGAGATTGGAGGGACTTACCGCACTCCCTGGTGGTCCCCTGGGTCCCGGACCTCCCATTGGTCCTCGGCCTCCCTGTGAGGAGAGAAAAATAACAAAACACCATTAACGCACAGCGCAAACCCAGATAAAACATGGGATTCCACCCAAAACATTCAGCCTACTTCCTGCTTCAGATACCGGGTGATGTACTGCATACCCACCATTTCCTGCTTCTATCAGAGGATCGAACAATCAGGAAAGATTGAACAGGCCGGGGCTCCTTTCTGTAAAAAAAAGGGAAGACTGAGGGGTGACCTGATAGAGGTCTTTAAAATTTTGAAGGGGTTTGATAGAGTAGACATAGAGAAAATCTCTCAATTTGTGGGGGAGACCAGAACTAGGGCCCATCAATATAAGATAGTCACTAATAAATCCAATCAGGAATTCAGGAGAAACTTCTTCACCCAGAGAGTGGTGAGAATGTGGAACTCGCTACCACAGGGAGTGGATGAGGCGAATAGCAGAGATGCATTTAAGGGGAAGCTGGATAAACACATGAGGGAGAAAGGAATAGAAGGATATGGTGATAGGGTGAGATGGAGTAGGGGTGGGAGGAGGCTCGTGTGGGGCATAAACACCAGCATGGACCTGATGGGCCGAATGGCCTGTTTCTGGGCTGTGCTCTAAATACTGTGTAAAGCTGTGTAACTAGTACGATAGTGAGCATAATATACAGTGCAGTGTCTAATAGAATGAGTGACATTCCACCATGTACAGTACATTCGAGAATATGCTATAGTACGTTCTCCAGTGTGTAACATATCGTCTGTCACCCGGGAGATTTTCAACTTGCCGCCCGGGTGTAAAACTGCCGTTGTAGATCGGTTGATCGTTATGGAAACCGCACAAGGTTTTATTTCTATTTGGAAATGAAAATCCGACAGCTTCTATAACACACGACTGATCCACAATCCCAGTTCAATAGCCAGGTGACAAGCCGAACATTTAACCCCATATCTTACATTGTGCGCATTGTTTAGTGACTGGCGCATTGCATAGTGTGAATTACATGGGATGGTGACTGAGCTGCATGGGTTTGGTTGACTCAGTTGCATGGGATGGGCGGTATGCTGCATTGGGACAGGCGACTGCGCTGCATGGGACAGGCGACTGCGCTGCATGGGACAGGCGACTGCGCTGCATTGGGACAGGCGACTGGGCTGCATTGGGACAGGCGACTGCGCTGCATGGGACAGGCGACTGCGCTGCATTGGGACAGGCGACTGCGCTGCATTGGGACAGGCGACTGCGCTGCATTGGGACAGGCGACTGCGCTGCATTGGGACAGGCGACTGCGCTGCATTGGGACAGGCGACTGTGCTGCATTGGGACAGGCGACTGCGCTGCATGGGACAGGCGACTGCGCTGCATTGGGACAGGCGACTGCGCTGCATTGGGACAGGCGACTGCGCTGCATTGGGACAGGCGACTGCGCTGCATTGGGACGGCCGACTACGCTGCATTGGGACAGGCGACTGCGCTGCATTGGGACAGGCGACTACGCTGCATGGGACAGGCGACTGCGCTGCATGGGACAGGCGACTGCGCTGCATTGGGACAGGCGACTGCGCTGCATGGGACAGGCGACTGCGCTGCATTGGGACAGGCGACTGCGCTGCATTGGGACAGGCGACTGCGCAGCATGGGACAGGCATCTGCGCAGCATGGGACAGGCGACTGCGCTGCATGGGACAGGCGACTGCGCTGCATTGGGACAGGCGACTGCGCTGCATGGGACAAGCGACTGCGCTGCATTGGGACAAGCGACTGTGCTGCATTGGGACAAGAGACTGTGCTGCATTGGGACAGGCGACTGCGCTGCATTGGGACAGGCGACTGTGCTGCATTGGGACAAGCGACTGTGCTGCATTGGGACAGGCGACTGGGCTGCATTGGGACAAGCGACTGTGCTGCATTGGGACAGGCGACTGTGCTGCATTGGGACAGGCGACTGTGCTGCATTGGGACAGGCGACTGCGCTGCATTGGGACAGGCGACTGCGCTGCATTGGGACAGGCGACTGTGCTGCATTGGGACAAGCGACTGTGCTGCATTGGGACAGGCGACTGCGCTGCATTGGGACAGGCGACTGCGCTGCATTGGGACAAGCGACTGCGCTGCATTGGGACAGGCGACTGCGCTGCATTGGGACAGGCGACTGTGCTGCATTGGGACAGGCGACTGTGTTGCATTGGGACAGGCGACTGCGCTGCATTGGGACAGGCGACTGCGCTGCATTGGGACAGCCGACTACGCTCTACGAGACTGCCTACCAGTTCACCGCCGGCTCCTTTATGTCCCGGCTTTCCAGGTAATCCCTAAAATGGAAAAAGGGGGGCAAAAGAATTCATGAAATTGAATATATTCACCGGCAGTCGACTACATTCTGACCACAATCTGTACCAACAAGTTCAGTGAAAGAAACACAGAGATCGCAAAAGCCAAACCGCCCCGACCTTGCGCTTAATGTCGTCAGATATTTCTTCATTAAGTTAAACAATCCGATTTGTCTTGCTTGATTACATTTTACTGAATTCCACTGCTGTTGATGGGGACCCGGTGGTCTTATTGTTACACATTTTAACCCGAGAGTATTGATGCAATTTTCTTAGGACCTGCAGCACAATACTCTCCTAACTCAACAGTCCCGCTCGAAGAGATATTTGGGATGGGACTACTGCATTGTTCCAGGAGGGGACATTTTCAGAGGTTGAGGTGACTGCAGAGTCAGACCAGCTGCTTAGCGTAGCGTATCTAACTCATGGTGCACGACTAGGCTGCAAATAGACAACAAAAGGTCTTTAAGAAGGTTCAGAACTTCACTCAATTACCTTTGAGGGTCGAGTTCAAGGGCCTCAGAGCTTTGTTTGCAGGTTCCTCTGTGGCTGGTGCCTCCCTCAGGGGATTTGAGTGAAGGGGATGTGAAGCCGTGTCCGGGGGTTTGTACACAAGTCCGTGGATGGGGATAGCTTTGATGGCACGAATGGCCGTTGCTGGTTCCAAACTCTCTCACCTTCACATTTATGCTGCTCAATATTAAAGGCTCAGCTAATTTCACTTATTATTCTATTAGCGAGGAGTCTGTTTCAGCAGCTGTGGGAATGCTTGCGAACTGCAGACTTCTGCGGGTTTGATTTTGCTGAGACACTCCCACTCGACTTTTAGAGATGCCTTAAGATCACCAACATCCTGCGTTTTACTATCACAACCAATCACTTCCTTATCATTGACAAGCGACTAACTCTCCTGGACCGAAGCACTGATCCTTGTCTGATTTGGAGCCGAATCAGTTTGACTCTGGTTAACTGATCAGATATTGATCAATTCCTGTCAGTCCTGGAGTGTTGGTGGCCAATCAGTTCTTGATCCAAAACTTGTTGATCAAGTGTTCAGCCTCAGGTTCTGCTCTGGTGATTGATAAGCAAACAAGTTATGTGTAGAAGGATATGCTGATAGGGTGAGGGTGGGAGGAAGCTGGTGTGGAGCATAAACACCGGCACGGACCAGTTGGGCCGAATGGCCTGTTTCTGTGCTGTAAATACTTTGTGATAGGTTAATGTTAAATAAAAATCTGCAGGAACTTGAGATAATCAGCAATGTATTGATTTCTGTCTGAGATCTGGTGGGCGGAGGGGAGGGGGCTCTTCTCTTCGGGCCGAGTTCCGAGTTCTGCCCCACCCCCTCCGCATCCAGCCCGCCCCCAACACTGCCGTCGTACCACAAGAGGCGGCAGATGGACCTTAAAGGACCAGAAGCGCCGCGAAGACTTACATCGGAAAACATTCCAAAGGTCAGCCTGGAGACGCGGCAGTGAGTGCAGTGAATGGAAGAGTGGGAACTCCGCTGGGTATCCCTGCTGCCAAGGGTCAGCTACTGTCCTGGCGGGGGGGGTGGCAGGAACTCCCAGTGATGGAGCAACTCCCGGTTGGGCAGGCATTCCCAGTTGGGGGCAGGAATTGCTGGTTGGGGTGATGAGGGGTCACCGCCCAATTTCGGGTCGGACTGTGGAGGAGAATATTTTCCCCCCTCCCTCGATTGGCTTCACACCGAGTGTACGGAGAAGTAACAGAGTTACCCAGAGTATGAGAGGTCGCAAAGGTCATCGCCCTACGATGAGATCACACCAATTGAATATCAGGTTTGCTCAGTTTAAACGTATTCCAGTCACTCGGTCACGTGTAAGGCATTCTGCATCAATAATGAGCAGCGAGATCTTTGAATAACTTTCTGAAATCTAGCTAATTAATTAGTGGGAGCACTCAGTATAATGCAGGGCTCTGCCTTCCCGCACAGTAATCAGTCACATCTCTCCCGGGATAGACAGGGATCCACTGCAGGAAGGACACGATCTGTAATGGGTCGATCTAAGCCAGGTCAGGAAGTCGGCCTGTGTGTCCTGGGTTAGGGGATGGAAGACCAGACAGAGTTCCTGTTCCTGATCACCGCTCCTGCTCTGAACTGCATCTGTATTGGGAGGGGTGGTGGGGGGAGCTGACGGAGGACAGGACTGGGCTCTCCTGTGATTTCCTCCATGCTAAGCTCAGTGTCCAGCCTCACACAGGAGAGATGGTCACTTGGGTGTGGTACTGGAGACTTACCCGTGGAACTGGACCTAGCAAGGAGTCCATGTTTCAGGGAGAGGAGAGGAGGGGGGAAATTACAGGGGAAATGGGCATGTTTTAGTGTCATGCACTGAGTGGCCTAGTTTTAAGCCTCTATTAACGGTGTGCGGTGACTGCGCTATCATCCTTGTCTCTGTTAACCGCATGCTCTAACTGCGCTATCATCCTTGTCTCTGTTAACTGCGTGCTCTAACTGCGCTATCATCCTTGTCTCTGTTAACTGCGTGCTCTAACTGCGCTATCATCCTTGTCTCTGTTAACCGCGTGCTCTAACTGCGCTATCATCCTTGTCTCTGTTAACCGCCTGCTCTAACTGTGCTGCCATCCTTGTCTCTGATAACCGCCTGCTCTAACTGCACTATCATCCTTGTCTCTGATAACTGCCTGCTCTAACTGCGCTATCATCCTTGTCTCTGATAACCACCTGCTCTAACTGCGCTATCATCCTTGTCTCTGTTAACCACGTGCTCTAACTGTGCTATCATCCTTGTCTCTGTTAACCGCGTGCTCTAACTGCGCTATCATCCTTGTCTCTGTTAACCGCGTGCTCTAACTGTGCTATCATCCTTGTCTCTGTTAACCGCCTGCTCTAACTGCGCTATCATCCTTGTCTCTGTTAATCGCCTGCTCTAACTGTGCTGCCATCCTTGTCTCTGTTAACCGCGTGCTCTAACTGCGCTATCATCCTTGTCTCTGATAACCGCCTGCTCTAACTGCGCTATAATCCTTGTCTCTGATAACCGCCTGCTCTAACTGTGCTATCATCCTTGTCTTTGTTAACCGCCTGCTCTAACTGCGCTATCATCCTTGTCTGTTAAACGCGTGCTCTAACTGCGCTATCATCCTTGTCTCTGTTAACCACGTGCTCTAACTGCGCTATCATCCTTGTCTCTGTTAACCGCCTGCTCTAACTGCGCTATCATCCTTGTCTCTGTTAACCGCGTGCTCTAACTGTGCTATCATCCTTGTCTCTGTTAACCGTGTGCTCTAACTGCGCTATCATCCTTGTCTCTGTTAACCGCCTGCTCTAACTGCGCTATCATCCTTGTCTCTGTTAACCGCCTGCTCTAACTGCGCTATCATCCTTGTCTCTGTTAACCGTGTGCTCTAACTGTGCTATCATCCTTGTCTGTTAACCGCTGTGCTCTAACTGTGCTGCCATCCTTGTCTCTGTTAACCGCGTGCTCTAACTGCGCTATCATCCTTGTCTGTTAACCGCGTGCTCTAACTGCGCTATCATCCTTGTCTGTTAACCGCTGTGCTCTAACTGTGCTGCCATCCTTGTCTCTGATAACCGCGTGCTCTAACTGCGCTATAATCCTTGTCTCTGATAACCGCCTGCTCTAACTGCGCTATAATCCTTGTCTCTGATAACCGCCTGCTCTAACTGCGCTATAATCCTTGTCTCTGATAACCGCCTGCTCTAACTGCGCTATCATCCTTGTCTCTGTTAACCGCCTGCTCTGACTGATCTTTCAGCTCCAATTTGCACCCCACCATGTAGAACCGTTTTTGTTTAGAGGAGCAGAGTACTCACAGGCTGTCCGACTGGACCCTTCTCTCCGGGGACCCCATGACTTCCAGGATCGCCCTGTAATATAAGAAACACAATTCACCATCAGACTGAGAGAAAAACACACAACTCCATGAACTATCTCCAACCTATGTTAATGACTCTGTCGCGTCTAATTTGCATTTATCAGTGGGGTTTTTAATTTATGAAGACTGAAATTTGTCTAATTACCTTTTCACCGTTGAGTCCTGGATTTCCGTCTCGCCCGTCGCGGCCTGGAATTCCCTGAAATATATCAGATAATTCTTAAAACTTCCAGCATCAACCTAATTCAAGAAGATTACATCTGATTTTAAATAAATGAGTCCTTAAAGACCCTAAGATCAAGGAACACAAAGAAAGAATTTACGTCCGAATAAAGCCCTAAGCGACTGATTAGCCTGGAGGGGTGATGTTACATGTACCACCATGTGCCCTTTTGTTCTGAGACTGAAACATCGCCACCAGAGGCTCTGTCACTTAGGGAAGGGGCCACATCATCTCAGGAGCACCCCTGCAATCAGAGGCTAATTACAATAGTCAGCACTGACTATATTTAAATGTGTGTTTTAATCTATTACAGTAACAAGTGGAGTGAGATTCTGTAGCAACAGGGAGCTGGGAGCTTGTATTTGTCCAGCACTTCCTGAAGTTAACATCCACGCTCCTTCGCTGTGCTGTAATATACTTTTCTATGTCACCTTCAGTGCAGTAAAGCCAACAATGATATTCTAACTCAATGCTATACCATCGCCCTTACTGACAAAAGGACCACGAGTTAAATCCTTGGGTCAGCTCATCCAAATCCAGACATTTCCGCTTGCGGGCGAAGCCAGAACCATGGGCCGTAAATATAAGATAGTTACTAATAAATCCGATAGGGAATTCAGGAGAAACTTCTTTACCCAGAGAGTGGTGAGAATGTGGGACTCACTGCCACAGGGAGTGGTTGAGGCGAATAGCACAGATGCATTTAAGGGGAGGCTAGATAAAGACATGAGGGAGAAAGGAATAGAAGGATATGTTGATAGGGTTGGTAGAAGGGTGAGAGGAGGCTCGTGTGGAGCATAAACTTGTTGGGCAGAATGGCCTGTTTCTGTGCTGCCCCCATATCCTAACTCACACCAAGCCCTGTTTTCCCATTACCCTTGTGGTCGCTGACCCACACTGGCTCCCAGTCCCACTCTCCCACTCCTTCCCCCCCATAGCCCATGCAAACTTTTCCTTACTTACCGCGTTTGCAACTTTTTGAGGAAAATCCAGTCCTGGTCTTTTCTCTCTACAGCTGCTGACTGACCTGCTCTGTATTTCCAGCATTTTCTGCTGGTACGGACACTCAAAATATATTAATTTATCAACGAAATGGCGAATAACAGGCTCTGAGGAGGGGATTTTAACTCACCCCCTGCTCGGATCAGGGCAGGCTCACGGTTAAAATAGCTCGGCAAAGACTTAGCGCCCGTTCCCCGCTCGCCTCCATCTTAACCGGGTCCTTTTTTCATTTTAGGCAGCCGAGATACCCGCCTGAGATAGGCAGGAGCCTTATTAATAAATGTTAATGGGGCCCTATGGCGACCACAAGGACTCTAATGGCATTTTAACAGCCTGCAGAGTGGGACGTTTGCTGCAGGGTCCCCCCAGTGAAACCTTTTAAAAAATGTATTCATTCACAGGATGTGGGCGTCGCCAGCAAAGCCGGCATTTACTGTCCATCCCTAATCGCCTTTGAGAAGGTGGTGGTGAGCTGCCTTCTTGAACCGTTGCAGTCCGTGTGGTGAAGGTACAATTGAGTGGCTCACTCACGAGGCCATTTAGAGTTAACCACATTGCTGTGGGTTTAGAGTCACATATAGGCCAGACTGGGTAAGGATGGGCAGATTTCCTTTCCTAAAGGACATTAGTGAACCAGTTGGGTTTTTCCCCAACAGTCCAGTCACCTTTACTAATACTAGCTTTTTAATTCCAAATTTATTTAACAGCTGCTAGTGATGGGATTTGAACTCATGTCTCACAGATCATTAGTCCCAGCCTCTAGATTACTAGACCAGTAACATAACCACTATGCTACCGTACCCCTGGCTAGGAAGAAGAGGAGTCAAAAACTTCCTCCAGGCTCCACGGGGAAAGACTGGGCCTCTGCTGCCCCAGGTTCCCCCCCATCCCTTCCCCCACCACCCCCCCGCCCCCCTCACCCGTGAGTTATCATGGTGCCGGGAGGTGACCTCTGGCCCTCGCGATTTTGACCCGCTCAAATCCGGCCACTTGCCTCTTTCTGTCTGTTTTGGGCAGGCATATGACCAGCGAGATATAAATAAGGCCGAGACCTCCCAACGGAGACTCCCGGGCAGGAAGGACCTCAGTCCCACCCCCCCACTGGCTCCCACTCCCTACACCCAGCTTCCCCCCCACTGGCTCCCACTCCCTACACCCAGCTTCCCCCCCACCGGCTCAGCCTACCCCACCCCCGCCCACAGCTCTACCCCACCCCCACCCACAGCTCTACCCCACCCCCACCCACAGCTCTACCCCACCCCGCCCACAGCTCTACCCCCCCACAGCGCTACCCCCCCACAGCTCTACCCCCCCCACAGCGCTACCCCACCCCCACCCACAGCTCTACCCCACCCCCGCCCACAGCTCTACCCCACCCCCACCCACAGCTCTACCCCACCCCCACCCACAGCTCTACCCCACCCCCACCCACAGCGCTACCCACCCCCAGCTCTACCCCACCCCCACCCACAGCTCTACCCCACCTCCACCCACAGCTCTACCCCACCCCCACCCACAGCTCTACCCCACCCCCACCCACAGCTCTACCCCACCCCCACCCACAGCTCTACCCCACCCCCACCCACAGCTCTACCCCACCCCCACCCACAGCTCTACCCCACCCCCACCCACAGCGCTACTCCACCCCCACCCACAGCTCTACCCCACCTCCACCCACAGCTCTACCCACCCACCATAGCTCTACCCCACCCCCACCCACAGCTCTACCCCACCCCCACCCACAGCGCTACCACACCCCCACCCACAGCTCTACTCCACCCCCACCCACAGCTCTACCCCACCCATGGCTCTACCCCACCCCCCACCCACGGCTCTACCCCACCCATGGCTCTACCCCACCCCCACCCACGGCTCTACCCCACCCCCTCCAGCTCCTGCTCTCAGCTCCCCACCTGAGGGTTAAAATCAGTTTGTGTGTAACGTCGGATACTTTAGAAACACGGAACCTTCAACCTGTTCCTGACGCCCAGCGACCATGTGAGAGAAACAAATTCAATCACTGTGAACATTCCGAAGATTCGCGGAGTGAGATACTTACCAGCTCGCCCTTGTGCCCTGAAACTCCAGGCAGGCCTCGGGGACCGATCTTCCCCTAGAACAAGAGCGGAGAGTCGATGTCAAACCCAGGCGCAGGGTCAGGGATACAATCAGAAGAGATTAATATCACAAAGAGAAAAGAAGCCGAGGAAGCACAGCCCTCCGAAAACTCACCCGGGCCCAGTGAAGCGTTGCTGAATTCTGAGTAAATACCGACACCTCCAGACTAGGGCTAACCAGCGAACACCCCGATAGTCAGCTACTACACTGAGGAGCCAGCAAGGCTCCTTAGCGAAGAACTCTTACCTAGAACTGGCTTGGTGAGGAATCTAGGGTTGCCATGCCAACCCTCCTGGAGCCTCAGACCAATCTCCAGGACACGGCGGCGAGCAACGCCCGGGAGAACAATCATCGGGCCAACCACTTCTGTGTATTAGTTATAAACATACTGGGACATGGGGGAGAAGAGGGCTGTTTGACTGAGACTCCAGAATCATCCGATCAGGTAATGAAGAGTCAATTCTCTTTCCGATTGGCCGTGGGAAGGCAGGGCCCCGCGAGGATGGACGTGTCGGGCGACCAATGGCGGGGGTGTGGGGGCGGGGCACCCTGAGGATGGACATGTCGGGCGACCAATGGCGGGAGTGTGGGGGGCGAGGCCCCGCGAGGGTGGATGTGTCGGGCAACCAATGGCGGGAGTGTGGGGGCGCAGGGCCCCGCGAGGGTGGATGTGTTGGGCGGCCAATGACGGGAGTGTGGGGGGCGGGGCCCCATGAAGATGGACGTGTCGGGCGACCAATTGTGGGCGTGTGGGGGCGGGGCATTTGGAGGCAGGAGGTCATGTGATGAGACCTCCAGGAATACGTCCAACCAGAGTTGGGAATGCTGGAGGAATCTGATGCTGTATTTATGGTGGAGATTTATGTCAGAATCCTTTATTTAAGCTACTGTTGTGTGTAGCACTGAGGAACTCCTCACCTCCCTCAGTCCTCTCTTCCACCTACAATCTACGGGACCTTAAAACCCAAAGACTGGTGTCATCTAACGACAGCTTCCTGAATGACCTCACCTTCTCTCCAACTCTCTTCATTTGATGCTGTTCTGCCCTTCGTGCCTTGGCCCACCACCATAGACAGGAGGCGGCCATTCGGCCCATCATGCCTGTGCCGGCTCTTTGAAAGAGCTCTCCAATTAGTCCCACTCCCCCCTGCTCTTTCCCCATAGCCCTGCAAATTTTCCCTTTCTAAGTATGTATCCAATCCCCTTTTGAAAGTTACTATTAAGTCTGCTTCCAGACCATAACAACTCTCCTTATTTACTCTGTCAAACCCCCTCATGATTTTGAACACCTCTATTAAATCTCCCCTTAACCTGCTCTGCTCTAAGGAGAACAATCCCAGCTTCGTCAGTCTCTCCACATAAAAAAGCCATCATTTAAATTAGTCCAACTCCCCCTGCTCTTTCTCCCACACCCCATCCAAACATTTCCTTACTTATTCTGTTTGCAACTTTTGAGGAGGATCCTGTCCAGGCAACTGCTCGATCTGTCATGGCTTTTAAAAAAAACACCTTTTTCTCCTACAATAAGCATATATGTGACTGTCACAGGCTACTGTCATTCGATGGTGCGGACAACCTCTGATGGTAGTACTGTAGCCTTGATTAGTTAGCCACAAGCTCACTCCAGGACAGGATACCTCGACTATCTAACTCACTCACAACCCGGAAATAATACCCCTAAAGGTTCAAATATTTTTCTTCACATTCACCCTTCTAGAAATCCGCACATACATGAATTTGATTTTTCTGTAATACCGTGTTCTGCATATACATCTCTCTCCACCCCCAGTGTCTCGTGTGTCGGCCGTGGCTCAGTGGGTAGCACTCCCGCCCCTCAGTCAGAAGGTTGTGGGTTCAAGTCCCACTCCAGAGACTGAAGCATAAAAATCTAGGCTGACACTCCAGTGCAGAACTGGGGGAGTGCTGCACTGTCAGAGGTGCTGCCTTTCAGATGGGTGTAAAAGATCCCATGGCAGTATTTCGAAGAGCAGGTGAGTTCTCCCTGGTGTCCTAGCCAATATTTATCCCTCAACCAACATCACTAAAAAACAGATTATCTGGTCATTATCACACTGCTGTTTGTGGGAGCTTGCTGTGTCAAATTGGCTGCTGCGTTTCCTATATTACAACAGTGACTACACTTCAAAAAGTACTTCATTGGCTGTAAAGTGCTTTGGGACGTCCTGAGGTTGTGAAAGGCGCTGTAGAAATGCAAGTCTTTCATTCACTGTCTATAAGACACCAGCCTCTGATATTATTTATCCACCTTTTTATGCGTAGAGTGCAAGGAATTGCGACAAAATCAGGAAGAACCAGGACAGAAATAATCTTTGAAGATATCTGACAGTCACTTACCGGGTCTCCCTTTGTTCCTTGGAATCCAAAGTGCCCCTTCGGACCTTTATCTCCCTGTAATCGACACCAAATAGTTCATGAAACAACAGAGAGAAACCTGTCCCAGGTCTGTCTCTGCAAACAACTCACTCCATTTGTGCAGTTTGATTTGACGCACTTACCATCTCCTCTTTGAATGTTTATGGCCGTGATTTCGGCCCCGGTATTGACAGGGGTGGGTTTTCCGAGCCGGGAGGGCGGAGTTTCGGACGGGAAAGCCGGAAGCCCGGTTTTCCCCGCACGTTGTGGAGTTTCCCAGCATGCTGTGGGCGGGTTGGAGGTCGGGTTTGAGATTTTAAAATGTTTTCTCCCATCTCCCCAACCTACCCGTTTTTGTGGGCTAAGAACGACCTCATTTGATTGGGGGTATTTAAAGGAAGCACACAGCAGAACAAGAGTGCTCACTGCGTGAGGCACGTCTACTCGCGCTAGACTTATCTGGAGAGCAACGTTCTGTTGTAGAAAGAGATGAACGTGACAGTTAAAATGATGGTAAATCTGAAATGAAAACAGGAAATGCTGTGATTGCACAGCAGGTATGTTGAAAAAGGAAGGAGTTAATATTGAGAGTGTACCTTTCATCGGAACTGAAAACCCAGAAGATAAGCAAGCATTTCAGCAAGTGTTACTCCCTTGTTCAAAAAAGGGTGTAAGGACAACTACAGGCCAGTCAGCTTAACCTCGGTGGTGGGGAAGCTTTTAGAAACGATAATCCGGGACAAAATTAACAGTCACTTGGACAAGTGTGGATTAAGTAAGGAAAGCCAGCACGGATTTGTTAAAGGCAAATCGTGTTTAACTAACTTGATTGAGTTTTTTGATGAGGTAACAGAGAGGGTTGATGAGGGCAATGCGGTTGACTGAGTGTACATGGATTTCCAAAAGGCGTTCGACAAAGTGCCACGTAATAAGCTTGCCAGCAAAGTTGAAGCCCATGGAATAAAAGGGACAGTGGCAGCATGGATACGAAATTGGCTAACTGACGGGAAACAAAGAGTAGTGGTGAACGGTTGTTTTTCAGGACTGGAGGAAGGTATACAGTGGTGTTCCACAGGGGTCGGTTCTAGGACCACTGCTTTTCTTGATATATACTAATGACTTGGACTTGGCTGTAAAGGGCACAATTTCAAAAATTGCAGACGACACAAAACTTGGAAGTATAGTGAACAGTAAGAAGGATAGTGATAGACTTCAAGAGGCCATAGACAGACTGGTGAAATGGGCGGAACACGTGGCAGATGAAATTTAATGCAGAAAAATGCGAAGTGATACATTTTGGTAGGAAGAACGAGGAGAGGCAATATAAACTAAAGAGTACAATCCTAAAGGGGGTGCATGAACAGAGAGACCTGGGGGTATATGTGCACAAATCGTTGAAGGTGGCAGGGCAGGTTGAGAAAGCGGTTAAAAAGGCTTACGGGATCCTGGGCTTCATAAATAGAGATATAGAGTACAAAAGCAAGGAAGTTATGATGAACCTTTATAAAACACTGGTTCGGCCTCAACTGGAGTATTGTGTCCAATTCTGGGCAGCGCACTTTAGGAAGGATGTGAAGGCCTTAGAGAGGGTGCAGAAAAGATTTACAAGAATGATTCCAGGGATGAGGGATTTCAGTTACGTGGATAGACTGGAGAAGCTGGGGTTTTTCTCCTTAGAGCAGAGAAGGTTGAGAGGAGATTTGATAGAGGTGTTCAAAATCATGAGTGGTCTAGACAGAGTAGATAGAGAGAAACTGTTCCCATTGGTGGAAGGGTCGCGAACCAGAGGACACAGATTTAAGGTGATTGGTAGAAGAACCAAAGGCGACATGAGGAAAAACTTTTTTACGCAGCGAGTGGTTCTGATCTGGAATGCACTGCCTGAGAGGGTGGTGGAGGCAGATTCAATCACGGCTTTCAAAAGGGAGTTGGATAAGTACCTGAAGGAAAAAAAATTGCAGGGCTACGGGGAAAGGGCGGGGGAGTGAGACTAGCTGAAGTGCTCTTGCAGAGAGCCGGCACGGGCTCGACGGGCCGAATGGCCTCCTTCTGTGCTGTAACCATTCTATGATTCTATCATTCTATGATTCAGTAAGATTGGAAAAAAAGGTAGGAAGAGAATGAATAAATAGAATAAATGGATTATTCCAGTCCCAGAGATGGAATTAATGGATCGCATTGGGTACTGGGTTAGGCAGCAATTGGTACCTCTGGGAGGTAAGGGGTCAAACTAGGGTCAAGGTAATCAGTCCATTTAGTGGTCAGTCTAGGGATGCCTTTGAGGCCAATGTTAGACGAGGCGGTTGAGCTCCACGGGCCTTGTCTTCATGATCTTTAGCAATAGGTATGTCAATGAAGCCAAGTATTAGGTAGACTCACTAAGTTCCTCATTGTGAAGAGGTCACGGTGTACAGAGCTGCTCCTGTGCGAGATTAGGCGTGTGTTTATCAACAACTCACTTAGATCCAGAGTGCAGCTGAAATGACCTTGGTCAGGTCGCACTTGGAATACTGTGTCCAGTTTTGGTCTCCTCACATGGTGGGTGATGTTGAGGCTTTGGAAAGGGTGCTGAGGTGGAGCCACTCGACTAATTCCCGGTTTAAACATCTTAGTTATCAAGATAGGCTAAAAGAGTTGTGACTCTACACTTTAGAGAAACGTAGACTTAGAGGTGATCTGATTGAGGTTTCTAAGATGATGAAGGGAATAGATTGTGTTCAATTCAATAGGTTAGGGAGGACCAGGGGGTCACAAATTTAAGTTGTATAAGATTTAGGTTAGATGTCAGGAGGTGGTTCTTTTCCCAGAGAATAGTGGACCTCTGGAACAGGCTGCCGGCTCATGCGGTGATGCTGACTCGCTGAATTCCTTCGAGCAAGAGCTGGACCTGTTTCTGGCTGGGGCGGAGATCACCTCTTACAGAAGGGAGGCACTGCAGGGAATTCAGGGCCAGAGTGATCTCCTGGACTAGTTTCCTTCGCCTGGATGGGTCGGAGAGGAATTTCCCAGATTTTTCTCCCCCAAGTTGGCCTGGGTTGTTTATCTGTTGTTTTTGCCTCTCCCAGGAGATCCCACGGTTTGGGGTGGGGTGGAGAGTGTATATATTGTGACACACAAGGTATCGCCATTGTGTGGGACAGGCTGGATAGACCAGAGGGGTCTTTACCTGTCCGTCATTGTTCGTCTGTTCGTAATGAAGCTTGGGCCAATGGGGCTTCTCAGGGCATCCAGGGGAGTCACTCAACGCTTTCACACACTTGGCTGTTTCAACACTAAACATCAGCTCAGATTGTTAGATCTGGGCACACGTCTCGAGGATTGGGAACTGCAGTGGGTCCCTTATCTGAAGCTTGTTTCTATTCAGATAGATCAGAGACCAGGGAATTTTAATCAACCCCCTACCCCCACCATCTCTCATTTCATTCTTTGAATCAGAAATATGGCCAACATCTAATCCACTGACCCGTGTTTAAGACCAGAAGGAAACACTGACAGAAACCCTACAACAACACCATAGAACCCCCTTCCACTCTGCCACACTCCAATCTCTCACAATTCTTTCAATAGTTCTTCAGCTAAAGGGAAGTTACAGAATTCAGCCCATCGTTCGGTAAGAGTCAGATGTATACCAGTGACTTCATACTTACAACTTTCCCCGAAGGCCCAGGAGGACCAAGGTGTCCACGGAATCCCGTGGGACCCTGCAGAAGAAGAGGACAATCAGTACAAATAAAGGGAAAGGCCGTCCGTCAACAGAATGGTGCAGACCAGCTACGCGAGAGCCACAGCGCTGGCGCTGACCGCTGAAATTCACTTGCTGCCCGTGATCGCCAGCGGCCTTGGAGCTCTTACCCCGGCTCGCATCTACCACGACGTGTTTACAATCAGAACTGCTTTGTGTTGTCGTCCTACCTTAGGCGGCCGTGCCTTCAGCTGCCTGGGCCCCAAGCTCCGGAATTCCCTCCCTAAACCTCGCCGCCTCGCTACCTCTCTCTCCTCCTTTAAGATGCTCCTTAAAATCTACCTCTTTGACCAAGCTTTTGGTCGCCCGTCCTAATGTCTCCTTCTTTGGCTTGGTGTCAATTTTCTGTCTGATTTATGCTCCTGTGAAGAGCCTTGGGACATTTTACTACGTTAAAGGCGCTGTGTAAATGCCAGTTGTTGTTGTATGAACGGCGCAGTGCTGGTGAAGTTAGCAGCTTTCCTAAAGGGAGGCGCCAGTGTAGGAAAAAGTAAGAGTCCGGGCGTTCACTTACTCTGTTACCAGCAAAACCAGACTTGCCAGGGAGGCCCCTCAAACCTCGAGGACCCTGTGGAACGGATAGAACAGTCCAATAAAAAATCCACTCATCACATTCCTATCAGAAATATTCAAGCATTTTTAGCACCATCTCAATGCTGTGTTCCCGACTGATAGTTTTTAACAGAATTACAATGTGAACCATATTCAGGATTATGTCATTTCATTCTGCAATACTCTTATTTTCTCCCTATTTGTCCCATTTGAACCTGTACAAGCCAGTGACAGTACCACTGGTTCAGGGGTGGAGTTCGGGCCTCTGGGTCAGAAGGGTTGGGTTTGGGCCTCAACTCCAGACAGCCCCGGCGAGCGGAGACTGGAGCTCCGGCTCTGGATACAGGATTGACGTCCAGCGGAGGGGACTTGCGTCTGATGGGTGCGGGTGGTCCCTCCCACTGATCTGTAGCCCAAAGGCTGATGCTGCTGGGACAGCCGTGGCTCAGTGGGCAGCACCCTCGCCTCTGAGTCAGAAGATCGTGGGTTCAAATCCCACTCCAGAGACTTGAGCACAAAATCTAGTCTGACACTCCCAGTGCGGTACTGAGGGAGTGCTGCACTGTCAGAGGTGCCGTCTTTCGGCTGAGATGTTAAACCGAGGCCCCGTCTGACCTCTCAGGCAGACGTAAAAGATCCCACGGCACTATGCGAAGAAGAGCAGGAGAGTTCTCCCCGGTGTACTGGCCAATATTGAGCCCTTAACCAACATCACTAAAAGAGATTATCTGGTCATTGCTGTTTGTGGGATCTTGCTGTGTGCAAATTGTCTACTACATTACAACAGTGACTACACTCCAAAAGTGCTTCATTGGTTGTAAAGTGCTTTGGGATGTCCCGAGGTCGTGAAAGGCGCTATAGAAATGCGAGTCTCTCTTTCTTTTGGGAGAAGAGGAGCTGAAAGTTCCTTTCTGTGGTGCGATGCTGGTCGGAAGCTTTCACTAGTTTGGACACAACCAGGAAACAGCAACGTGATGGGAGCCAGGAGGCTGCGCCAGGAAAGACCAAGCCTCACAACCACACTGGCACAGGAAAAGAGTCACCTAACTGCCAGCAGCATCGTACGATAAGCCTACACCCAATGATATCCCTTTGCCCTTTAATCAACTGCATAACCCGCTATGTTGCCGATGGGCTCTTTCTCTGAGTGATTCTATAATTCCTAGTTGCAGTGAAGAGAAAATAGGGGACAAGTCTCCGGGGTTTCCCAATATGGGCAATACTTTCAAATCCCTCCATGGCCTCACCCCCTCCCTATCTCTGTAACCTCCTCAAGCCCCACAACCCCCCGAGATCTCTGCGCTGCTCCAACTCTGACCTGTTGAGCATCTCCGATTTTCATCGCTCCACCACAGGCGGCCGTGCCTTCAGCTGTCTGGATCCTAAGCTCCGGAATTCCCTCCCAAAACCTCTCCGCCTTAAAACCTACCTCTTCGACCAAGCTTTTGATCACCTGTCCTAATATCTCCTTATATGGGTTTAGTGCTGAATTTTGTTTGATCACGCTCCTGGAAAGCTCCTTGGTTTTTACTCGGTTAAATGTTTGTTGTTTGCTCAGCATAAGGATACAGGTGAGGCCAGAGGGAGAATCCCCCATTCTCCTGCCTCCTTTTCCTCCGTGCTTGTCCGTGCAGCAACCCCAAAGAGTAGCTGGCCGTGGGGCTCAGGTCAGCACCCTGTGCAGGCCAGACCGTCTCTGGGGATTGCAGGGAGCAACCACCCTCCGCTAAAGATCAAAGGAAGGCACTGGGCAGTTACATCATTTTCTACCCAGTACTTCTCTTCTTCTTCTTCTTAGGCAGTCCCTCGGAGCCGAGGATGACTTGCTTCCACACTAAAAATGAGTTCTCAGGTGACTGATGAGTCCAATGCGGGACCTACAGTCTCTGTCACAGGTGGGGCAGACGGTGGTTGAAGGGCGGGGGGGGTGGGTGGGGTGCTTGGGTTGACATGTGCTCCTTCCGCTGTTTGCGCTTGGCTTCCGCTTGCTCTGGCGAAGAGACTCGAGGTGTTCGACGCCTTCCCGGATGCTTCTCCTCCACATTGTACGGTCTTGGGCCAAGGATTCCCAGGTGTCGGTGGGGATGTTGCACTTTTTCAAGGAGGCTTTGAGGGTGTCCTTGAAGCGTTTGCTCTGCCCACCTGGGGCTCTCTTGCCGTGTACAATCATTACGCCTCAGGACATGTTGGTCTAAGGTCAGGAACTCTCAAACCTTCAGTTTACAATATCTCCCCCCTACCTCCCCCCCCGCCCTCAGTCCCAGCGTTAGATCCTACCAGTGGGCAGGCCTGCGACAGGAGAATACCTGGAGCCGTGCAAACAGCCTGGGCCAGGATAGTTAATCAGAGCGACACCCAGTAGGGGCTGGAGAGGAGAGGAAAAATCAGTCCCTTATTTGCGGTTTCTCTGCAGCATCTCTCCGCAGTTTCGAGTTTGGTTGGGTTGTAAACGAGATAATAAATGCTCCCCCTGCAACGCCCCTCCACCCCGAGCTGCTCCTACCTGCAATCCGATAGCCCCAGCGATGCCTGACACACCTGGATGTCCGGGATCGCCCTGAAATTCCAAACAATCAATCGTTAGAACGTGTGACAGTCACAAGGAACAAACACCCTGCGCAATAAATAAAACACGTTGAACATCCAGCGTGACAATCATCTTCAGAGTCCTCATTCCCCCAGCAGGCTCTCCCACCCCCACCCCCAGGATCCGCAGCTCTCTCCGATTTAAGCCGGTGATTTACCTTAGCGCCGATTTTGCCGGATTCTCCACGTTCTCCCTTGTGGCCTGTGTGACCCTGGAATTAAAGAGAGAAACGATAAACGGTGTTGGAGCTCCACCAGCGCAAGAGACAAGAGATAGACCCAACCGCTTTCTAGCGGCCATTTCCCTCCACCCGTCCCGCCCAACGATGTCGATTCTCGGGGTGCCGGCCCAGGGATGCACTGGCACCTCACCGCCTCACTGAAACGGTAGACAGGGTCCTCAACCACTCCCTGTGGGAGCGAGTTCCGCATTCTCCCCACTCTCTGGGCAAAGACGTTTCTCCTGAATTCCCTGTTGGATTTATTAGTGATTATCTGATATTTATGGCCCCTAGTTTTGGACTCCCCCCCACACACCATCTCTTTGCTCGTCTTCCCTGGATCCTCACTTGGTTGAAATAAGGACTTCCCACTATAAATAATTCTTTCACAGGACTTCAAAGCTACAATTCCTTACCTTCCTCAGCTTTCCCTTCCTCCTACATTTACAGACTTTCCAAACCTCAAGCATGATCTCTGGATTGACCTCATCTTCTCTCCTATTTTGCTTAGAGTTGATGTTCCCCTGCACGGTAGGTCTTAGCCCTCAACTCAGGTTTCACTATTTACTTAAGAACATAAGAAATAGGAGCAGGAGTAGGCCATGACAGATCTTCTACCTCAACTCCACTTTCCTGCACTATCCCCATATCCCTTGATTCCCTTAATATCCAAAAATCTATCAATCTCAGTCTTGAATATACTCAATGACTGAGTATCCACAGCTCTCTGGAGTAGAGAATTCCAAAGATTCACCACCTTCTGAGTGAAGAAATTTCTCCTCATCTCAGTCCTAAATGGCCGACCCCTTATTCATAAGAACATAAGAACCTAAGAAACAGGAGCAGGAGTCGGCCAATCGGCCCCTCGAGCCTGCTCCGCCATTCAATAAGATCATGGCTGATCCAATCTTGGCCTCAACACCACTTTCCCGCTCTCTCCCCATACCCCTCGACTCCCTGTAGTTCAAATATCTGTCAATCTCCGCCTTGAATATATTCAATGACTCCGCCTCCACAGCTCTCTGGGCTGGAGAATTCCAAAGATTCACGACCCTCTGAGAATAAATTCCTCCTCATCTCCGTCTTAAATGGGCGACCCCTTATTATGAAACTATGCCCCCTAGTTCTAGATACCCCCACGAGGGGAAACATCCTCTCGGCATCTACCCTGTCAACCCCCCTCAGAATCTGATATGTTTCAATAAGATCACCTCTCATTCTTCTAAACTCCAATGAGTATAGGCCCAACCTGCTCAACCTTTCGTCATAAGACAACCCCTTCATCCCAGGAATCAACCTAGTGAATCGTCTCTGCACTGCCTCAAATGCAAGTATATCCTTCCTTAAATATGGAGACCAAAACTGTACGCAGTACTCCAGGTGCGGTCTCACCAGCGCCCTGTAAAGTTGCATCAAAACTTCCCTACTTTTATACTGCATACCCCTTGCAATAAAGGCCAACATTCCATTAGCCTTCCTAATTACTTGCTGTACCTGCATGCTAACTTTTTGAGTTTCATGTACTAGGACCCCCAGATCTCTTTGTACCTCAGCATTTTGCAATCTCTCTCCATTTAAATAATTTGCTTTTTCATTCTTCCTTCCAAAGTGGATAACCTCACATTTTCCCACATTATACTCCATCTGCCAAATTTTTGCCCACTCACTTAACCCATCTATATCCCTTTGCAGACTCTTTGTGTCCTCCTCACAACTTGCTAACCGACCTATCTTTGTATCATCAGCAAATTTGGCTACAGTACACTCGGTCCCTTCATCCAAGTCATTAATATAGATTGTAAATAGTTGAGGCCCCAGCACTGATCCCTGTGGCACCTCACTAGTTACTGATTGCCAACTGGAAAATGGCCCATTTATCCCAACTCTCTGTTTTCTGTTAGTTAGCCAATCCCCTATCCATGCCAATATATTACCCCCAACTCCGTGAGCTCTTTTCTTGTGCAGTAACCTTTTATGTGGCACCTTATTGAATGCCTTGTGGAAATCCAAATACATTACATCTACTGGTTCCCCTTTATCCACCCTCATAGAACTCCAGCAAATTTGTCAAACACGATTTCCCTTTCATAAAACCATGTTGACTCTGTTTGATTGTCTTATGATTTTCTAAATGTCCTGCTTAATAATGGATTCCAGCATTTTCCCAATGACAGATGTTAAGCTAACTGGCCTATAGTTTCCTGCTTTCTGTCTCCCTCCTTTCTTGAATCGTGGCGTTACATTCTGAGACTGTGACCCCTGGTTCTAGACTCCCCCCAGCCAGGTGAAACATCCTCCCTGCATCTGCATCTACCCTGTCAAGCCCTGTAAGAATTTTGTATGTTTCAATGAGATCACCTCTCATTCTTCTAAACTCTAGAGAATATAGGCCTAGTCTACTCAATCTCTCCTCATAGGACAATCCCCCCATCCCAGGAATCAGTCTGGTGAAACTTTATTGCACTCCCTCTATGGCAAGTATATCCTTCCTTAGGTAAGGAGACCAAAACTGTACACAATACTCCAGGTGTGGTCTCACCAGGGCCCTATATAATTGCGGTACAACGTCTTTACTCTTATACTCAAATCCTCTTGTAATAAAGGCCAACATACCATTTGCTTTCCTAATTGCTTGCTGTACCTGCATGTTAACTTTCAGTGATTCGTGTACAAGGACACCCAGATCCCTCTGAACACCAACATTTCCCAGTCTCTCACCATTTAAAAAATATTCTGCTTTTCTATTTTTCCGACCAAAGTGGATAACTTCACATTTCTCCACATTATATTCCATTTGCCATGTTCTTGCCCACTCACTTAGCCTGTCTATATCCCCTTGAAGCCTATTTGCATCCTCCTCACAACTTACATTCCCACCCAGCTTTGTATCATCAGCAAACTTGGATATATTACATTTGGTCCCCTCATCTAAATCATTGATATAGATTGTGAATAGCTGAGGCCCAAGCACTGATCCTTGCGGTCCCCCACTAGTTACAGCCTGCCAACTCGAAAATGACCCGTTTATTCCTACTCTCTGTTTTCTGTCCGTTAACCAATCCTCAATCCATGCTAGTATATTACCCCCAATCCCATGAGCCATAATTTTGTTTAATAATCTCTTGTGTGGCACCTTATCGAATGCCTTCTGAAAATCCAAATATACCTCATCCACTGGTTCCCCTTATTTATTCTGCTAGTTACAACCTCAAAAAACTCTAACAGATTTGTCAAACATGATTTCCCTTTCATAACTCTGTGTTGACTCTGCCCAATCCTATTATTATTTTCTAAGTGCCCTGTTATCATGTCCTTAATAATAGATTCTAGCATTTTCCCTACTACTGATGTCAGGCTAACTGGTCTGTAGTTCCCCGTTTTCTATCTCCCTCCTTTCTTAAATAGTGGGGTTACATTTGCTACCTTCCAATCCGCTGGAACCGTTCTAGAATCTATGGAATTTTGGAAGATGACAACCAATGCATCCACTATCTCTATAGCCACCTCTTTCAAAACCCTAGGATGTAGGCCATCAGGTCCAGGGGATTTATCGGCTTTCAGTCCCATTAATTTCTCCAGCACTATTTTTTTACTAATACTAATTTCTTTCAGTTCCTCATTCTTGCTAGGCCCTTGGTTCTCCACTATTTCCAGGAGGTTTTTTGCGTCTTCTTCCGTGAAGACAGACACAAAGTATTTGTTTAATTTCTCTGCCATTTCCCTATTCCCCATTATAATTTCTCCTGTCTCAGCCTGTAAGGGACCCACGTTTACTTTCGCTGATCTTTTCCTTTTCACATACCTATAGAAGCTTTTACAGTCTGTTTTTATGTCTCTCGCTAGTTTACTCTCATATTCTATTTTCCCTTTCTTTATCAATTTCTTGGTCCTCCTTTGCTGAATTCTAAAATTCTCCAAATCCTCAGGCTTACTACTCTTTTTGGCAAAATTATAAGCCTCTTCCTTTGATCTAGTACTATCTTTAACTTCTCTTGTTAGCCATGGTTGGACCACTTTTCCTGTGGGGTTTTTGTGCCTTAAAGGAATGTATATTTGTTGTAAATTATGTATGAATTCTTTAAATGCTAGCCATTGCTTTTCTACCATCATACCTTTTAATGTAGTTTCCCAATCTACCTTAGCCAACTCGCCCCTCATACCTACGTAGTTTGCTTTGTTTAGATTTAAGACCCTAGTTTCGGATTTAACTAAATCACTTTCGAACTTAATATAAAATTCTATCATACTGTATTATGGTCACTCTTCCCTAAAGGCCCCTTTACTGCAAGGTTATTAATTAACCCTTTCTCATTGCACAATACTAGATCTAAAATAGCTTGTTCCCTAGTTGGTTCCTCAACATACTGATCTAGAAAACTATCTTGTATACATTCCATGAATTCGTCCTCCACACTATTACTGCAAATTTGGTTTGCCCAGTCTATATGTAGATTAAAGCTCCCCATGATTAATGTATTACCCTTGATACATGTGCTTCTAATTTCCTGATTTATACTCTGCCCTACAGTACAGCTACTGTTTGGGGGCCTATAAACAACTCCCACCAATGTTTTCTGTCCCTTGCTGTTTCTTAGCTCCACCCAAACGGATTCTACTTCTTGATTTTTGGAGTTAAGATCCTTTCTCTCTACTGTCTTTATCCCATCCTTTATTATCAGGGCTACCTCTCCTTCTTTTCCATTTTGCCTATCTCTTCTAAAAGTTAAGTCTCCTGGAATATTTATTTCCCAACCTTGGTCACTTTGCAACCACTTTTCCGTAATGGCTATTAGATCAAACCTATTAATTTCTATCTCCGCTATTAATTCAACTATTTTGTTGCAAATGCTTCGCGCATTCAGATATAGTGCCTTTAGCTTTGACGTTTTTCTATTTTTCCCTGATGTCACCTTAGTCACCGATGCCCTATTACCTTTGTTACTCTCTCTGTCCCTTCCTGACCCACTCTGCTTATTTTTACCCAAAACTCGACTCTGCTCTAGAGTCTTGACATTTCTCTTGCTGCTTTTAAATTTACTCTTAAGAATCCTCCCACCCCCACTTCATCAGTTTAAAGCCCATTTTAGCTTAAACCAACCCTGTCATACATGACCTTTGTATTGATCTGAGTCTTGGTGAGGACAGACTTGACCCATGACTTAAGAACATAAGAAATAGGAGCAGGAGTAGGCCATTCAACCCCTCGAGCCTGCTCCACCATTCAATAAGATCATGGCTGATCTTCTACCTCAACTCCACTTTCCTGCACTATCCCTATATCCCTTGATTCCCTTCGTGTCCAAAAATCTATCGATCTCAGCCTTGAATCTACTCAACGACTCAGCATCCACAGCCCTCTGGGGCAGAGAATTCCAAAGATTCACCACCCTCTGAGTGAAGAAATTCCTCCTCATCTCAGTCCTAAATGACCGACCCCTTATCCTGAGACTATGTCCCCTAGTTCTAGACTCTCCAGCCAGGAGAAACATCCTCTCAGCATCTACCCTGTCAATCCCCCTCAGAATCTTATACGTTTCAATGAGATCACCTCTCACTCTTCTAAACTCCAGAGCTACTCAATCTAGGTCTATTCTACTCAACCATCTGGCTCTACGGTCCATCTTACAGCCATTCCCTTCAGTATTTTAATTGGGGAGGGGCTTCATTTATAGTTTGAATCAGTGGTTTTGTCCATACCTGGAATGAGGTGGATTAACTGCAGAGCTACCCCCTCCCCTTACTGAGCCATTACAGCTATTGGGTCAGTCTAGCTTTCCAGCTAAGTTTCCCTTCCTGCTCGTGATCAATGCTCCAGCGAGGATCAGTGGATACTATTGGGTGGTGCGGAGGGAAACCCAATCTGATATTTTCTCCTTCCAAATCTTTGGCGAGGCCTTCATTAAATTAGTTAAATACAGCAATATCAACATACAGACACGCCTACACACACACACACACACGCACACCCATACACCTATACACACATACACAGACCCACATCCACACACACACACATGCATACACATACATACCCACACGCCTACACATACACACACGCACTCACACACAGACCCACACACAGACCCACACACAAACACATGTACATATATACTGGTAACAATTATCAGCCAGATTCACTTCATCAAATTCCAACTGATCCATGAGCAATCTTACATTTATCTCTCGCGGCTACAGTTAACCAGTCAGTATAAGTTTTCCAAACTATTGTTTAGCTTGGCATCAAAGGTGGCATTTGATGACAGGGTTATTCTGGGACTTCAGCTGTGTATATAGAACTCTTTGCTGAAACATCTGTGCGGATCTAGACCAATACATTGAGTGCATGATCATACCTTGAATCCGGGCATGCCAGGAGGACCAGCAGGACCAGCAGGGCAGACAGCTGGGCACTAGTGAGAATCAAGTGAAAAGAAGACGTTATCAATCAATATCAGCTATCAATCAATATCAGCTATCAATCAATATCAGCTATCAATCAATATCTATTGGCAATCAATATCAGTTGTCAATCAATATCAGCTATCAATCATTATCAATTGTCAAGCAATATCAGTTGTCAATCATTATCAATTGTCAATCAATATCAGTTGTCAATCAATATCAGTTGTCAATCAAAATCAGTTGTCAATCAATATCAGGGATCAATCAATATCAGCTATCAATATCAATTGTCAATCAATATCCATTGTCAATCAATATTAATTGTCAATATCAGTTGTCAATCAATATCAGTTGTCAGTATCCTACGTTCTTAGTTTCTACATAAAACTAACATTGATCATTAATACTTTCAAAAACGAGGGTTACACATTGTCCTTTTGCCTCTGGAAGTTGGGTTTGAATCAGCCCCGGCTGATAGGCTGATCCTTTCCTCACTCTGCTGGCTTTAAGGATCCAACATGAAATGAGTTTGGACAATCTCAATGCGTTTGCATCGCAATCTAGAATCCAAGATCTTTCAGCTTCATCCGTAGCTTTCTCAACACCATTCATGGAGCATGCGTATTGCCGAATTCCTCCTCTTTTGAGTAGCACTTTACACTTGTCTGCATTAAATGTCATTGCCCATTGTTCTGCCCACTTACATATTTCTCTAACTCATTCTGTAATATCTGAGCTGCCTCCTCCGATTCCACTGCGCCTCCTAGTTTGGTATCATTTACAAATTTGACCACTCTGCAACAAGTTTCTGAATCCAGGTCCTTAATGTAAATTAGAAAGAATAGCGGTCCCATCACCGAACCCTCAGGTACCAAACTCAGTATTCCCCCCACTCTGACATACCCCTCGAATGAGCACTCATTGAGTCCACCTTTCCAGCCAGTTTCTTATCCATTCCCAGGGTTTACCCCGAATCCCCCCACAGCTTTGAATTTATTGAATAACCTTTCATGTGGAAATTTATCAAAAGCCTTTTGTAAGTTGACACGTGCCATGGGGAAAGAGCAAGGGGGAGTGGGACTAATCGGATAGCTCTATCAAAGAGCCAGCACGGGTATGATGGGCCGAATGACCTCCTTTTGTGCTGTATCATTCTACGCTATTGGACCAACCAAACGCCACATGTCAATTCCTCGAAGAAATTGAGGAGGTTGATCAGACACGATCTTCCCCTTCTGAATTCATACTGACTGGGTTATTGTTGAATGGATGGTCCTTAGGCTTGCTACTAGTAATTAATTCCGTTACTTCATACAGAATTGAAATAACATTCATGGGTCTGAGTTGCCTGTGTCTGTTTTGTCCCCCACTTTTAGAACATGGACACCACATGAGCCTGTTTCTAATTCACTGGTATCTCCCCAGTGCCCACTGATTCCCTCATAATGTTTGTCAATGTCTCCCAAATCTCCTCCCTTACCTCTCTCAGCTCTCTGATTGCACCAGTGGATTTATTGGTCTTCAACCTATTCAGAACCTCTGTTTACCCAGTCAAAGTCTCAGAGTGCACACACGTGTGTTTGACATTGCATGGCACATTGTAAAAACCTCCAAGAAGTATGCAAATTATCTTCCGTATTTATCAATGAGGGACTCCACAGCTAAGTGCTGATCTTTGGTGGCCTCTAGGGATACAGGTGTGTCTACCTGTCTATAAGAACATAAGAAATAGGAGCAAGAGTCGGCCATTCGGCCCTTCGAGCCTGCCCCGCCATTCAATAAGATCATGGCTGATCTTCGACCTCATCTCCACTTTCCTGCACTATCCCCATATCCCTTGGTTCCCTTAATATCCAAAAATCTATCAATCTCAGTCTTGAATATACTCAACGACTAAGCATCCACAGCCTTGTGGGGTAGAGAATTCCAAAGATTCACAACACTTTGAGTGAAGAAATTTGTCCTCATCTCAGTCCTAAATGACCGACCCTTTTATTCACTAGAGTTACCTTCTCTGTGTAAGCAATCTACTGAACCTTGGCTCAGTTGGTGACACGCTCACCTTTTGAGTCAGAAGGTTGTGGTCCCACTCCAGAGACCTGAGCTCATAATCCAGGCCGACTCTCCCAGTGCAGTACTGAGGGAGTGCTGCAGTGTCGGAGGTGCCGTCTTTCAGATGAGACGTTAAACCGAGACCTCGTCTGCCCACTCAGGTGGACGTAAACGATCCCATTGCACCATTCGGAGAAGAGCAGGAGATTTCTCTCAGTGTCCTGGCCAATATTTATCCCTCAAGCAATACCAGTAAAAACAGATTACCTGGTCATTTATCTCATTGTTGTTTGTGGGATCTTGCTGTGTGAAAATCTGCTGCCGCATTTCCTACATTAAAACAGTGACTACGCTTCAAAAGTAATTTACTGACTGTGAAACGTTTTGGGACGTCCTGAAGATATGAAAGGCGCCATATAAATACAGGTTCTTCCTTTCCTTCCAATTCTAAGGACTTCTTCCTCAGCAGTTCTTTATTTTATGGTAGTTAACCAGTAGAATGCATTTAGACTCGATGAGCACACTCAGTCACTGAACACAAAAAGCTGTTGGAAAACTTACGGAAAAGTCACCACTTCCTTCTCCTGTGAAAAGTCCTGGAAGACCCTGAAAGATGAAAGGATAAATGCTATTGAGGGTAAATTGTGGCTTAATTGCATAAAATAAGATTGATTTCTGAACCTGACGGGGGGTGAAATTGGTCTTTGCCAGTGATGCGGAACGGGCTCATTGCGAAGTGGCAGCACTTGGTGCAACGCGTTTGATTTCCCTTCCCATTGACTTCAATTGGCAAAGACCAATCTCACCGCCTGATATCTTCTCCGACTTTACTCCCCTTCTCCCTGAAGACAAGGGCTCATCCTGGGCTCCAACCCTCCGCCAGTATCTCAACCGAGCGCTCGCACTGCATGCGTGAGCCGTGACAGCAAAAGTCAAGGAGCTATTCCTTCCTGGAGGGCGTCACAGTCAAACCCAACCCTCTCCTCACTCAGTGCTGAGCGGGCGGTGCAAGGAGATTCAATAGTAACTTTCAAAAGGGAATTGGATAAATACTGGAAAAGGAAACATTTGCAGGGCTAATGGGAAAGAGCAGGGGGGAGTGGGACTAATTGGAGAGCTCTTTCAAAGAGCCGGCACAGGCACGATGGGCCGAATGGCCTCCTTCTGTGCATTATGATTTGAATGTTCAACAGGTGGACACGTTCCAGCAGGGGGCCCTGGCGAGAGATTAGGAGCAGGAGCCTTGGCTGCTGCAGTGTGTCAGCACTAAGACCAGGAGCGACCCTCCAATCGCTGCTCTGTCTGAGCTTCAGCTGACTGACTGCAGACTCGGGATTACTGAGGTAGGTCTCCACCTTCACCCCCAGGGCAGTAACCTGGCGGAGCGAATCGCCCACTCTTTGTAGAACCCGCCTGATCTTCATCCCACTCATTCCATCTTAACCACCGTTGGTGTATCTTCCCTCATGGAATGAGATGATGGACATGTTCCTACTTCTTCCTGTCGTGACTGGTGTCTCTACCTCTGCAACTACTTGAGACAAAACATTTGCTCTGCTGATCTGGCGTCACACCTACCGGGAGTCCGAGGGCTCCGGGGGGTCCTGTAAGTCCAGGTAGACCATCTTCACCCTGAAAGAAGACAGAGAACATTAACGTGGACTGAAAGGGTGCAGGTTTTAACATCGCGTGCAATCTATTGTGTTGGGAGTGGGCAGTGTCATTCAGCGACAGCCCATGTCCTCACTAACCGGCCCTCCACTGTGCAAGGTTCTCACCACAGTTACACGGCCATGGGGAGGTGTAGGTCAGAGCCAGGGGAGTCTCTCCACCCCTTCCACTGGACAGTGGAACAAGCAGGCGCAGCATCACCCCCTGGAGGTGGGGTGCTCTCACTACAGCTCCCAGCCATTGGTTCCTGAGTGGTAATGGAGGAGCCTAAGGCAAGGGCTGAGCGTTGCACATTAAACAGGCAAGAGTCAGCGTCATCCGTGGCTCAGTGGGCAGCACTCTCACCCCTGAGTCAGAATGTTGTGGATTCAAGTCCCACTCCAGAGACTTGAGCACAAAATCCAGGCTGACACTCCAGTGCAGTACTGAGGGAGCACTGCACTGTCAGAGGGGCAGTACTGAGGGAGCACCGCACTGTCGGAGGGGCAGTACTGAGGGAG